>JASCZW010000735.1:82500-216426 GCA_034211315.2 Aedes japonicus
AAAGAACTGTACTTCAACAAAAGTAAGAGTTGTCTTCAAAGGCTCTTGCAAGGCATAATTCGCAGTAACCTTGAACGCCTCCTTTCTGTTAGGACCAGCTCACTAAGGAGTAATTGAAACAAAAAACTGGTCATGAATAAAAAATATGATAACATTTGAACACAACTTCATGTAGTGTCTGTCAATCTTGTATAACATGGCTCATCTGCTGACGTCGGTGGTGTAGTGATAAGTGTGACTGCTACATGGCACCCCAATGGGTCTGGGTTCAATCCCAGTCGACATCGGTATTTTTTCTGTGGCGAAAAAATCTGGTCACGTCATCCTTCGGAAGGGAAGTAAAGCCGTTGGTCCCGGCTCATAGTCATGATTAGATAGGTAGGGTGCATGTGGTAGAGTCGTCTTCCTGGCGTCGGTGATTGTCACCATGTGAGGAAATAGACAGACGGAAAAAAACAAGGCTCATGAAATGACAGCTAAATCTAAAGTGAAGGCTCCGTTTACTTCCTGTGTCAGTCACATAAAATTGTTGTCTCTGTCGTTCGTTTGTTTGTGCTTATTTCTCTAGTGCGTGCAGATTCGAAGCAAAAGCAAAATCAAGAAGAATTATTCTGTGATTTAAAAAATAGATTTCACTGGTGTTAATTAATTAATTTCATTCTAAATGTCATTTTTTGTAGCATGAATTACGTCTTTACCCTCGTTGATAAATTCAAGGATAATGGGCCTACAAAATCGAATGCTCTAACCTTCCTCGGGTTTAAAAAAAACTGCCATATAAGACATTGCAGTCAAGATTGACCCGGATTACAACCCTTTCTAGAATTATGAAATTTCAACCTAGTCACAATGTTTGTACTCTTATTGGAAGGTTATGGTTTTAAACATGCATTGGTGATATATGTAAAAACCTAGTTCCAGTTACATTAACCACCAAGCATCTGCAACAAAGAGAAGGAGATATTAATTTCGATGTGTGAACAGAATTGCATACAAAACATTCGAGACTAGTTTTTCAGTATATCGTTTGTAGTCTTTTGACATTATAATATATGTTCCAGATATTGTTACAGAGATGGCGCCGCAGTCTATGTTTGCAAAATGAAGCTTTTGCGAGCTGCCGTTTTATGCAAATTTCTTAAAATACATTTTCAGATCTTTTGAAAGTCTATTGAACTAATATGGGTTCATGATTCTGCCGCAGAGATATAGCTGTTGTTTTTGTTTTTTTTTTTAATGAGAGAGAGAGCTGCCATATTACGCGTAGTTTAATGTATGTAATGTGTCGTCTTTTGTCATTATCATGTTAACAGATTTTGTCGCAGAGATGGCGCTACCGTTTATCCTTGCCAAACTACGCTCTAGAGGGAAGCCGTCGTCGGAAAAGTCGTTCAGTATACAAAATGCAGTAATTTGGCATTATCAGAATGTAGGTCCAAATTGTGCTGCACACATTGCGCTGTTGTCTATTTTTGTTAAATTAAGCTCTAGAGGGTAGCCGTCGTCGGCAAAGCTGTTTAGTACCCGCATAACGAAAAACAATTTGCTATGTAGTCAAAACTTTATTTCGAATGTTATGTTATAACATATTTTCATGTTAATGAACTGATAAACTTCAAGTGGTAGAAATTCAAAGATGAAATTATTTTTAGATCTCAAGTAATGTTTGAAAATCTAAGACCATGTGTACCAGGAATCAAAAAAAAATAACAGATTTCAGAGTTTTGTAAGTTTTTAAGTTTTTCAAACATTACTCGAGGACAACAAATAAGCCCTCCCCAAATTTTTAACATATGAAGTTAAGGATCCTTTAAACAAAAAAATATATATCAGCAAATTTTCCAAGATTTAGGTCAAAGTTTTTCTGACTTTTCTTTGGAGTTTTCCACTGTAAATTTTTTTTATGGATGATAATTTTTTGCAGATTTGGAGAATAATTTGGGAAATAAAACTTTGTTCTACGTGGCTCCATTCATGTGATAAAGATTTTTTAAATTGGTGATTTTGTGAAAAACCTAAAATTTAAATTGGAGTTATGCGAGAAAACTGGCAACCCTGATTTTTTTAAATAAAAACAGTAGGTTTCCGATTTCACCTTCTTGGTTTTTAAGAAAATCCAACCAATGCTTAATGCAATTTCTGATTTCGATAGAATTTAACTAAAGGATCCTTTGTCTTAAAAGAACTTAAATAACTTTAAGGAAATAATTAATTTTTTAGGTCATGATTCCAAAAAAACGGAAACCTTCTGTATTTACCACTGGCTAGCGCAACATGCAGTTTTTGCGGCGTTACTGTTTGTAACAAGATATTCACGTATTTTGATTCGAATTCGTACACAATTTTTTGCAGACATTTTGTTCTTATTAAGATGTGTGTTTCCTGTGCTGGAATTAATATGATAATGTCAAGAGAGGAAAAATGACAAACAGAAATTTTTCACTTCCATTTTTTTAAACACCATTTAAAAACCTTGTTTGAGCGTATTAGTAAAACGATTGTGATTGCAAAACTAGGAGAATTTAAAATCACTTCATCACAAAAACAACTCACTACACAACACAACAACAATTTGACTATCTTCAGAAGAAGTAGGAATTAATAACCTAGTTGATATCAAACAAACTTTGAGGTAAAAACATAAACATAAACACATTCTGGTACATTCCCAGACACTTTACCTCATACATTGAGATATCAACAAAAGTACTATAAATACTAGACCTACTGTAATGTCCCCTTCAAGTCGAACACTCGACACTGAAGAAGTCTGTAAGTCGCAGACGAAATAGGCCTATTTGTCAAAAGATAAGCTTTTTCTAGTGGAACTTAAAGGAATTTGCTCGCGTTTACTAGTGGTAACTCGAAAAAAGTGTTTCAGTGTTTTTATTTTTATTTTGTTAAGGTGATCAAATGAAGTTTTAATTTTAAATTCTCTTTGTTTCCCAATCACAATCTTTCTACTAATACGCTCATAAAAGTGTTCTAAATTGTGTTTTTAAAGAAATGAAAGTGAAGAAAATATATTCAAGCAAATCTTTCATGATTTAGGTCAAAGTTTTTCTGACTTTTCTTTTCCACTTTGAATTATTTTTTTTAGGATAAAATTATTTCAGGTTGTTGAGAAAAAATTTTCACAATTTGGGATAAACAAACTTTGTTCTACTATGCTCCGTCCATGAGATATGGATTTTTGAAATTAGTGATTTTATGAAAAACCAACATTTTTAACAGCAGTTACCCTAGTGAACAGACAACCCTGATTGTTTTTTAAATACAGTAGGTTTTCGTTTTGCCTTCTTCGCTTTTAAGGAAATCCATCTAATGCTTAATGCAATTTCTGATTTCTCTAGAATATCATTTAATGATCCTTTGAACATGGTTGTAGAATATGAATATGTAGAATACAACTAAAATAACTCTAAGCAATTAATTGGTTTACAGGGTTCACAATAGGTTTCACTAAAACAAACTGGGATTACAGCAAAACAAATCAACCAAATCATAGAATTTATTTTGCATTTGAAAGATACATGTTATAGAAATAAACCATATTTTTTCAATTCGAATCTCTCGCCCTTTTCCTTGAAAACTTTGTGAAAACGCTTTGTAAACCCATCGCAGCTGGCACGCACGATTTTCTGAGGAATTTGGTCCCAAATATCAACCAAATGTTTCTTGAATCGACTGAAGTAAGCCCTTTCGTAAGGTTTATATGTTGAAGCATATAACCCCAAACAAAAGTTGTCAAGTGGGTTGAGATCCGGTGAAGATTCAGGCCATTCTTCACTTGTGATAAAAGCAGGCAAATTTTTCGCGCACCAGGCTTGTGTTTCTTTTGCCTTATGAGCTGGAGCTGAGTTCTGTTGGATACGGTATAATGTATTCCCATACATTTCCAGTTTCCTTGTACCGTTTCAAGGTACGAAAAAAAAACCCTTACTTACTCCGAACTGCTGAAGGCTACTGAATACCTGACACGTCTAAGCTTTTGCAAATGTAATTTTAAAACTTGCTCCCGTATGGCTTCTATTTTAGCTGATAAAGCGATTAGCTGTCAAAAGAATACACTCAAAATGGGTATAATCAATTCCGTTGTAAAAATTACCCAGCTAAAATAAACCAATACTAAAAAAACGTGACACCTTTTGTGAGACACATTGTATTAGATCATGTTGCCAAAAACGGATACCCACTGTATTCACCACTGGCTAACGCAACATGCTGATTTAAATTTGTACACATTTTTTTGGCTGAAGCGCCATCTTTGCGGTGCAATTTGGAATTAATTTGATAATGTCAAGTGACTACAGTTTATATTCTTAACAACTTTACCGAAGGCTGCAACTCTCTAAAGCGTAGTTGACAAAGATAGACTGCTGCGCAATCTCTGCGGGAAAATCTGGAAACAATCTGATAATTTCAAATGACTACATTTTATATTCCAAACAACTTTGCCCAAGATGGCAACTCTCTAGCGCTTCATTTGGCAAAGATTGACTGCAGTGCCATCTCGGCAGCATAATTTATAACTTATTTGATAATATCAAAATACGATTCGTTACGCACTGAGAAACTTTGCTGAAGACGCCAATTCTCTACACTGCGTCTGGAATGTTTTATATGTACTTCTGTTAACACAGCCAAACTAAAACTCCCTTCCCCTTAAGCAGATTCCTGGGGACAGTGTTATCGGGTTTTTTATCGGTTTATTATTTTGCATTTTTGAGACTCTAACCTTTCAAATGGTGCATAAACATTGAATCTAACTTCAAATTTCAGAATCCTACGAAGGGTTGAAATCTGGGTCAATTTTGGCCCTAATGTCTAATGTGTCCTTTTTTGTGCAACCACTTCAAACTGATTTTGAAAAAAAATAATGTTACTTCCTTGATAACACCGTAATACCCCGTTCACGTTACAACTTATATTACGTGATATAGACTATCTTGATATCAGCATCTATACATCTTGTTTTCACTGGAAATAATGTGCATGGCATTTGATATCAAGAAACTATCTATCACGTAATATAGGTTGTAGTGTGAACTGGGTATTCAATCGGCTGAATTTAGCTCTGTGGAAACGTGCCTCCATTGGAACCCCTTTGTGAGTCGCTGTACTTCAGCGATCCGATTGGAAATAAATTCTTTCCACATGGTCGGTGGTGCTGGATTTTGTGACCAAGATGTTACTGGTTATTTGTCCCTCACCATCAGGGCCCACTGCGTAGATACAACAGCCATAGCCTCTATCCGATGCATCACAGAGACAATGTAAGTGGTACTGACGGTCAGGGTTAGACAGGACACGGTGAGGAACGGTAAGTTGATGCAACAAAGTCAAACCATTTCGGAAACTCTCCCACCTGGCACTGTCTTCGGTGGAGAGCTCTTCATCCCATGAACCGTTCTAGCGCGAAGTCGTTGAACGATAAATTCAGCGCTGACCACGACTGACCCAAATAGGCCAAGTGGGTAAAAAAGCTGGGTTGTCTCCGACACCACCAACAGTCACTTTGTGGATTCCACAAAATGCCCAATGCGGACACCACTGAACGACAGATTTCCAATTGTGGTGAAATTTCCCAAAGATCACGCGGAATGTGTTTCAGGACGATCTGGTTGTTTGTGCTCCACTTTCTTAACGAGAATCCTCCCAGGCTTAGGAGTTTTCGTAATTGACGACAAGTTTCGATGGCTTCGCCGAGACTGTCACTCCCAGCTAAGACGTCATCGATGTAGAAGCGTTTGAAAACTACTGCAGCAGCGAGAGGGTATTTGAGGCCTTCATTCTCGGCCAGCTTGTTGAGCACTCTGAAGGCTTGGTACGGTGAGCTGGCAAGTCCATAAGTCACCGTTTTCAATTGATAGATCTGCAGTGGCAATGGTGGTTCTCGACGCCAGATAATCTGTTGATACAATCGGTGTTCCGGGTGGACCCACATTCGGCGGAACATCTTTTCCACATCCGCCGTAAACACGTACTGGTACATCAGGAAGTTCACGATGGTGGACAGGAGAGGCGGCTGCACTGAAGGGCCAGTGTGGAGGACTTCATTAAGATAAAGAGAGCCGGATACCTTGCTGCTGGCATCGAATACTATTCGAGTTCTCGTTGTGTTGCTTTCCGGACGATGAACCGCACTCTTCCCGCAAGAGGTCTTATCACGACCAAACCGTTTTTCCATCTGCAAAAACCGATGCACTGCTCATTCGTAGGGTTCTCCAAGAAGTGGGATCATGGACTCTTGTAAGAGTAGGTGCACCGTGTGGTCCTCGACGTCTTGTTCTTCTTGCGTGAACCTCTTCCCAATATCCAGATTTTCGACGTCCCACATTCGCTCAAGCTGAGTATTTAGATCTTGGTCAGTCGCCACATGACATGCCATCGTCCCAACAGAGATAGTCGAGTATTTTCCGCACACCACGTAACCAAGCATAGTTTTCTGCAAGATAGGATATTCGTCAGCCAAAATCATTTGATGAGATTCGAGAAGTAAGAAGAACAGCTCGGCTCCCACGATCAAATCCACTCCGTGGCAAATGTTAAATTTAGGGTCTGCTAACAGTAAGTGGCTCTGGGCTCATTGGTGACCGCCAATAACGACACCAGCAGAGAAATAGAAAGGCGCATTATGGCTGGAAATCGTGCCTACTTTATACTCCGAAGGACGCTAAGATCGAACAAAGTTCGCCGAACCACAAAGTTGACCATTTACAAGACATTAATTAAACCGGTAGTTCTCTACGGCCACGAAACATGGACATTGCTAGTAAAGGACCAACGCACTCTTGGTATCTTTGAACGGAAGGTGCTGCGTACCATCTACGGTGGAGTGCAGATGGAAGACGGAACGTGGAGGAGGCAAATGAACCACGAATTGCACCAGTTGCTGGGAGAACCTCCCATCGTACACATCGCAAAAGTCGGTCGACTACGATGGGCTGGGCATATCGTAAGAATGTCGGGCGACAACCCTGTGAAAATGGTTCTCGAAAACGAACCGACAGGTACGAGAAGAAGAGGCGTACAATGAGCAAGGTGGATCGATCAAGTAGAAGGCGACCTGCGGACCCACCGCAGACAGCGAGGCTGGCGAGTGACAGCCATGGACCGAATAGAATGGGGACAACTTTTGTGTACAGTAGAGGTCACGCCGGCCTTAGTCTGATTAGTAAGGTAAGGTAACAGTAAGTGGCGTGGAATATTCCACCTTGAGATGTCCACATGACAACTCGGAAGACTGACGGTTAGCTTCGGCAAGACTTAACAATCAATGTGTTGGATTAATTTAGAGCAATTGCCACGGAGCACCGTACACAAACGGTCGCTTGGCCTATACCACTCACTGGTTGATTTATGCAATTGCGTTTTAATCCTAACTTCCGGCAAAGCGATTCGGAAACAAAATTAGATTGCGAGCCACTATCGAGCAAGGGTCGGGCATAATGACCAATACCGTTGGCGTCTTCTACTCGCACTAATGCTGTTGATTTTTTTTTCCCTTGTTGGGGACGTATTGCCACTGTGACCATTGATTTGATTTATTGTGGCGTGTCCTCCTTTTTATTTATGCCATATTATCGCAATGGTAAGTTACTATTTGGAGTAACTACCACTACGGCAGTAGGCAATTTTCCCAAGCAGGTACTACATTTCTTATGAAGTGTACCACTTGATTGGGGGCAGCGTTCCAGACCTCACAGGGTTCAATGAGCCCCTTGTCAAAAAATCTGCATCGTTTATTGAATAGTGCAACACAGTCGCACATTAAATGCTTAGAACTTTCACTCTCTAATCCACAAAAGCGGCATTTATCTTCATGAAGTTTACCGATGATTTTCAGGTGATATTTACTCGGACAATGTCCAGTTATCAAACCAGTGTATATTCTCAAGTCATGTTTCGAAAGTTTAAGTTACTTTTTCGCATGAGAAGCGTTAGGCTTAATGAACTGTTTGGATTGCCGGGCATTGGAGGTATTATTCCAGATAGCCTGTACTTTGCCCTTTTCCCAGTTCTTTAGTTCTACTTTTAAGGCGCAAGAAGATAAACCAATAAATGGTTCGGGCCCTATGAATTGCATGGATGACCCTATTTTTGCCATCTGATCAGCTTTTTCGTTTCCTTCAATTCCGCAATGACCAGGAACCCAATAGAGGTTAACCATGTTGCGACAGGACAATTGCTGTAAAACTTGTGCGCATTCCCACACCAGCTTAGATGTGAATGTTTTTGACTTTAAAGAATTCAGAGCTGCTTGGCTATCTGAACAAATGCATATGTTTGCATTTTTATAATTTCTTTTCATACAGATTGATGCACATTCCAGTATGGCATATATTTCAGCTTGAAACACTGTGGGATATTTTCCCATTGCCACATACAAGTTTATCCCAGGACCAGTTATACCAGCCCCTACCAAACTATTTTGCTTTGAACCATCTGTATAGAAGATTGTTGAGCCCGGACGAAAACCCGGTTCTCTTTTATCCCAATCAGCACGAGTAGCTGCATGGACTGTGAATTTATGTTTGAAGTAGTTTCTCCTAAGCATACAATCTTCACTTATCAATATTAAAGGATTTATCGAAAACTTAGTGCATTTTTTTCCGCATCCTGTAGTATAAATTGATCTAAAGAAAGAATGTTGAGTAGAGCATCTAGTGCTTTTGAAGGAGTACTATGCATTGCCCCAGTTATAGAGATAGTAGCAAGCCTTTGCAGCTTGTTCAGTTTCTCTTGAGCCTTTATCTGTTTAGTCTTCGGCCACCAGATAAGCGAGGCATACGTGATTCTGTGCTTGACTATAGTTGAATATATCCAGTGAATCATGTTAGGCTTAAGGCCCCATTTCTTTCCAAAAGTTCTTTTACAGATCCAGAAGGCATTGGTTGCCTTTCGTATTTGTTGGTCAATATGATTGTTCCAGCAAAGATGCTTATCTAAAGTTATGCCTAAATATTTGACCTCTGAAGATAAAGACAGTTTAACGCCTCCTAGTTTAAGGTCAGTGAAGGAGATTTTCCGTTTTTTAGTAAAAGGTACGATTGTCGTTAATTTGGGATTGATATTTAATCCCTCGGTTTTGCACCACAATAGTGTGTATGATAATGCTATTTGCATTCTCTCAAACATGATAGTGTCGTATTTACCACGGACTAACGGGTGTCCACTAAATAATGAGAACGAAAAGAATGGGTCAGGAAAAAAATACCAGTGAAGTTTTGTTCAAACTGATTTATTTTATTAAAAGGGTCAACTTAAATCTTCAAACTAAGTTTAGTGAATATTGTCATATGGTCCGTGGTCCGCTGTGCGGCGCAGCTTAGTCGTTATGCTGGAACATGACCGTTGGACGGCAGCCACATCGATTTTTCGGATGCAGCTTTTGATCCTGTTGGTAAGTTGCTTGGTGTTCTTGGCCTTCCAATTATCCTTGTATACCATGGAGCTCAAAAGACCGAAGAAATCCTCGATAGGACGGCACTGTGGCAAATTTGTCGGATACCGGTCTTTTGGGACATATGGTATATTTTGGCTCTCCAAAAACGTTAGCGTTTTTTTGCGTAGTGCGATGATGCCTTGTCCGGCCAAAACACGTATTTGCCATCCGAGTGATGTTGTTTAAGAAATGGGATGAGTATTTTCTGCAAACACTCTCTTTGGTACACCTCCTGGTTGATGGCCAAACCGCTTGGTTTGAACCACGGCTTCGAAATACCCTTATTGGATATTACGATGTATAACATAACCTTCGATTCAAATTTGTGCTTGAACTTATACATTACTTTTGGAGGAGTAGTAGATTTGTCCTTAGTGTAGAATCGGTCGTTTCCCGGTATCTGAGACTTCGAAAGAGGAAAGTAGCTTTCGTCGTCCAGAACGAAAGATTTTCCGCCGTAATTCCGAGTCATCCAGCGGCATTGGGATTTCACGGTTTGAATCTGCTCATCTGTGTACTCTGGGGATCTGGTTTTCTTTCTACACACTATTCCTTCTTTCTTAAGCGTCTTGCAGATGAGTGACTTCGAACAATGGAACTTTCGGGCTGCTTCCCGTTGACTTACCGAATCCTTGTTGTTGAACATGCTGCGCAGCGAGCGTTTTCTCATTCATTATTTTCGCTGGACGGCCGCAACCTTTCTTCCGGGTTACTCTCATGCATGCCAGGATACGGTATACGGTGGATATCGGAACTTTTTCACGACAAAAATGGTCCACCGTGTATTTTTTTCCACGATCTTCGTTCGCTTGAAAGAATTGTACAACGTGCGCGCGCAGTTCTTCCTGTTTCGACGGCATGCTGAACACGACTGAACATGTTAGAGTGAAATAAGAGTGAATGAAAATTTTCTGGAGAGTGCAACGATTCATTCATCTAAAGTGACATTTCTATGTGGCCGTTTTTGTTCTGATGGAAAAGTATTGAAATCATTCTCATTTTTTAGTGGACACCCGTTATAATGACAATGTCGTCCGCAAAGCCAATTATTTCAAATCCGTTAAACTTTAGTTTTACAAGGAGATCATCAACAACAAGAGACCATAGGAGAAGGGACAAGACGCCCCCTTGAGGACAGCCTTTTACAGCAGTTACTTTCACCTCTGAGCCTCCAAGATTTGCTGATATTTCTCTTTTGGATAGCATTTCAACAATCCAATTAATTATTTTATTGTTGAAGCCACGATTTCTCATAGCTCTTATCATCGAGTGAAAGGAGGCATTATCAAAAGCACCTTCGATGTCAAGAAACGCTGCCAACAGAATTTCCTTAGCAGTGAAGGACTTTTCTATTTTGTTAACTAGAATGTGAAGGGCTGTTACAGTTGATTTACCTGTCTGATAAGCGAATTGTGCTTTTGATAATGGATTATTGGTTAGTATGTCAGATTTAACATATTCATCAATAAGTTTTTCCATTAATTTCAACAACATTGATGATAAACTTATAGGCCTAAATGACTTTGGTGAAGACTTGTCTTTTTAATTTGCCTTCGGTATAAATACTACTCTTACTTGCCTCCACTTTTTTGGGATATATCCCAGTAAGAAGCTGGCTTTGAATAGTCTGTTTAAGTCAGGAATTATTACAGATTTACATTTTTGGACATGTGCCGGAATAATTCCGTCTGGACCAAAAGATTTGAAGGGACTAAATGAGTCAATGGCCCATTCAATTTCTGAGTTAGTAAAAATCTTATTTACTAAATTTGCAGGCACCTCGTTAAGGATTTCAGTGTCATTGCCATGTTTATTTTGTACCGCATATGCTGTAGTTGCGCCACTTTGTATGCAGTTTAGATCTTGTTGTTGATCAGTAGTATGAAGAGACCCTGGGAAGTGAGTATGCATCATTAGTACCAGAGTTTCATTAGCATTTTCAGTAAAGTTCCCATCAATTTTTTAAGCATACCGAGACCATTTGAGTGGTCTTTTGAGAGAACTTTTTGAAGCCTTGCAGTTTCAGGAAGACTTTCTATGTTTTCACACATGTGCCTTCAATCTTTCCTCTTGGATCTTCTTATTTCTCTATTATAATCACTTAAAGCCTCTTTATATTGAGCCCAGTTTGATGTTATTTTTGCTCGATTAAATAGTTTTCGAGCTTTTTTTCGTAATTTGCCCAGCCTATCATTCCACCAGGAAACATCTCTGTTGGTGGAGCGCTCCTTTGATGGACAGCTGGCGTGGTAAGCTTGATTAATTTTATCTATTAAACAGTTAGCACCATCCTCTAACTTTGGAATGGTATCAATATTGTTTCGTGAAGGATCATAGTGGCTCTTTAGGATTGAGCTATACAGATCCCAATTCGTTCTGCGAGGATCTCTATTAGTTTCTTTGAGTAGATGATTAACTTTCAATTCAAATAAAATTTGACTGTGATCAGACAAAGAAATTTCATCCGATACGTGCCAATTGACAATTTGATCGGAAAGTGTTGGGCTACATAGTGTAAGATCTAACACTTCTTCCCTTATTGCATTTATGAAAGTGGGAGCGTCTCCCTTGTTACATATATCAATATTATGTTGTGAGATGAATTCTGAATGCTGAATGAATGCTGTTGATAAGAACACAATAGAATCTCGTGGCTTGATTGTTAGAGTGGGCGACCGCGTCATATGAGCAAAATAGAAGTGGTTCGTTTTGTTTGGAACTATTCGACTATTCGAAAGAAACGACGGCAAGAGAGAGGGGCTACTCACGGCGGACGACTTCGGAGGCGATATAACTACCGACGATCCCGGGTTTCGGCACCATTTACTGTTCACAACAAATTTCAGGGATTATCGACGACTTGAGTGGATTTACCAACGACGAGATAGTAAACTTAGTCACACCAAATTGATTGCGGAAAACCTTGATCGCTGACTTCGGATTCGGATTCATCAGACGACAACTTAGCATCCAATTGCTTCTGTGGTTCGATATCTACTGACTACTTCATTGAAACATCTCATCGCTATTGCCTTCGTGGCGTATGTATGTGGATGTTAACAATATAAAAAGAGTATGTACTAAAACTAATAGTTATAATTCACTGTGGTATGTTTGATTTACACCAAAAATTCGAAATAGGCAAATTAGGGTTACTTACAAAATTTATCATTTGTTTCGACTCTCGACATCACTTTTAAAGTCCAGCTCCTGGCTTTGTGATTTTTGGCGAATGGGACGCTTCGCGTAATCAAACAAAAAATCCCTCCGAATTTTACCTGGAATATCCAGACATTCTGGAACTATCGTGTATGGTTTCCACGAAGATAAGGCTATTCTAATTTTGAGGACAGAAAATAAAACTGAAATCATATTGCTCATGTTCAAAGACCTTTATTTTTGCCAATTAAAGCTAAGATGAAGGTGAATGTAGAGAACAGAGAAAAACCAAAAGTTGTTTGCAAGTATAACTCACTAAAGGGTGGCGTTAATACTTTGGATGAGTCAACGAGATTACTACACATGCAAAAGACGAAAGAATTGACACAAAATTATGTGCGCAGTTGTCAACCGAATCCAAAAACAGAAAGATGTGGAACGAAAAACTGACACATTCCTCAAAAACTACAATCGAATGTATGAAATGTGGTATAAATGCAGTACAACTGAAAAATTGAAGAAATGTAAAGTATGCAGGAGATTGTGTTGCCCAGCAGATTTGACGTACAATCAATTTTTATGCATGTCATCAGGTAAGCACTTACTACCTGAAATGCTACAACACCAAGGATGTGCAGTTTGTCCGTGATTACGGGATGTTGAAGCAACAGTGATTTGTCACAACTGGGGTGTTGCTGTATGTGTACATGAAAGCCGAAAAGAAGGGAAGCAAGAAGTTTTAAACGATGTTGGAATAAATTAAGTTCAGAAAAAAGCTAAAAATATGAAATTTCATTGCAAGGTTTTGATAAGGGAGAATGTTCAATGAAATACAGAACAACAAATATTCTAAGGATTGGTACGCCACACAATAGAGTTTGGTTCAGGTCACCTGGGACAAAAAAAAACCACAACAATGTTCCAAATAGGAAGAAGTAATCTGAAAGATGTTAGCAACACAAATAATTGCAAATGAAGGATAAAAGAGAGAAAGTTGATGATTGGAATAGAAAAACACAAAGACAGAAAGATACGAAAGCAAAAAAAAGATGGTGATAAGTAAGGGGACAGTAGAATAAGTAGTAAAAAGAGAAAAGGATGTTGGTACAGAAACGAACAACATGGCAAAATGAGTAGATGAAAAAGGTGAAAAGTTGATTGAGAATATGTAATGACGATGAAAAGGAAGAAGATGGTGATGATGGTGAAAAATAACACAGCCAACTTGAAAGCGGATGCTTGTTGGAGCATCAACAACAGCTTCGCCAAGACGAACTAGGTAAAGCATCCATCAATACCGGACATGAATGCACCTCCGGTGTAAAGTGTCAGAATTAAACACACAAAAAAAACTACGCCAAACGGTCACTACCCCTTCAAACGGTCCCCAGTTACGGTCAACCCGAAATGTAGGATTTAAACCAATAATTTCATGGCCAAATCCGAGCTGATTGAAAACGCAAAGAAGGAGTAAGACCACTCGACCGGGTGAGGAAGTATTTTTTTATAAATGATTAATATATGTAATATATGTATTTCGTAGATTCAATTAACACTCGTGAAAAGCATTAAACAATTTACTAAGTAAGACACTCTAAAACAGATCTTATGGATTAATAAATGATGTCGCATTATTTACATCAAAATATAAAATCAGCTACAAATAGCCTGATTCACGTCTGTTCACTGCTCTAAATCTGCTCTAAATCACTGCCACCTAAATTTACTGTACTTGCCTATTATATTTGCTACCGAAAATATCGATTCTATAAAAATGACCCTAATTTCCCATCATCAGGTAGCTCCAGCCCATCCTCTTGAAAAGAAGAAAAAAAAACCTATTCTCGAGGTTACATCCCTCCGAAACCCATTACAAAAACGCGTACCCCTGTGGTTTTCCGTGGGTCCATCCAGACCATCTTCTGCACCAGCTACGGGGTAAAAAAAAGAATACACGCAACCTCAGGATGCAGCGGCTAATCAAGAGCGCATCCTTTTGGTGCAATTCCCATCCTCTCTATTCCTCCCATCCCGAGTAGAGTCCTCAAAGAAACGCGAAGTACATCCCAAACGACCGGAGGAACGCTTCATCAAAAATAGGCTACATCTTCTCCGTCGCTTTGGTGGCCGTCTTTGTGATGATCATTCAATCTCCTGACAGGGATGAAAGGCTCTCGCGAAACGCATCATTTAACGGTTTTGATGTCGAACGGATCCGACATGTGTGCCGGTCGGTCCAAGCTTGAAAGGATACTCTGGCAGAAAGGATGCAACTTTTTTTCTTCTTCTTCCATTCAATCTATTCGCTGCATCTTTGGACGGTTTTCGGTTCAAAATCGCTCAAGAGTTCTTTTCTTTGCTCGTCCCATGTTTGTGCCACCATCAGGTTTATATTGTACGAAATTCACATGGTTTTTTAATGAGTGAATCCTATCCCGCTCGCAGCCAGAAGCACTCGGAACGAGGTCCTGCTCAACTTTGTCCCTGATGGTCCTGATGGCATTCGTTGTGAGGATAGGTCCGGAAGGCGTGATGTGTGCGAAGATGGATTTTTTTTGTCTCTTCCTTCTATCTTTCAATGATAATTCCAAGGGGTAGTTTGCAGAGCAGTTGTTAGGACCCACGATAGAGGTAAAAAATGATGGGTAGGAAAAGGGGATGATACAGATTTTTTCTTTATTAAGGAATGACAAAGAAGCTGAAAAAACATCTGTTTTGTAAATCTGGGTGATTACGACGGTAGCGTTTTTTTTTATTGATGAAAAATATAGGAAAGGGTCATTTGTTCGTGGCATAGTTTGATCGAATCGAATTATTAGTGAAATTGCCAATTATATCTTGATGCGTTCTAGTTTTGATTGTCAGGTATGATTTTGATTTTTTTTTTAATTTCATGTCAGCATTGAAGGTCCAGAACGTTTTGATGTTATGGTTTATTTGTACTTCAATCTTCATTGATAAAATTTCTATCAATTTTGTGTTAAATGTTCATAAAAAATTCTTCTTCGTCAATTTTTTGGAACCAATTATTGATGGCAACTTGGATAATTTTCAACGGATTTGGTTTTATGGGTTTCATTTAGCTCAAAGCCAGAGCTATAAAACCACGCTGTAGGTGAGTAAGTTTCTGATATCGACAAAGATTTTTTTTGTTTTGGAATAGTAGAATAGTAGAAAAACTTTATATTAAGTAAAACGTGGCAGCAATAATTCTCAATTGAAAGCCGTAGACGTGCAATTTAATCTCAAGACATTCAGAATCAGGACATATGAGATCTGCTCGGGATTGATTGGATACTTTAAAAATGTTAAAAAGATTAATGAAAATATGTTTTAAAGTGTACATTAAAATTATTTATTTGTGGTTTTATTCATATATAATTTGGCTACTATCTTTGAACCGCGGCAGCACCCAATGTTACATTTCCATCCTTCTCCAGTTTTTGATTGATGATTGTAGAAAATTTTATTTGCTGGACAGAATTGAAGAGAAATTAGTGGATTGATGTCTTTGACGATACATTTCACACCATTGTTGTATCACTGAATACGTTGGCCAAATTAAATGAGTGTAGCGATAGATTTGATGAGAACAGAGAACTGAGTGGATGGAAGCAATGTATTTATATGAAATTTCAGTCGAACCGCTTTAATACTAACCGATCAAGCGAATGAGGCACCCTCAGATGTAGCCGTGGGAGACGCAACTTGTTGTTGTTTGTCTTTATTTGAGGGGCTTTCAGCCGCCACGACGGAACTTATTAAAGCCTGTCCACGTTAAATTCCGGACGCATTTCTTTAAGTGTAAATTTTGAATTATTTCACGGTTCGCTGAAACGTTTCACTCATAAGACAGCTGAAACTCTCCACTTGATTTCGTAGTACAACACTTGAACATTCTTGTTACATTCAGTAAAATGGCTCCGAATCAAGGGGAAGTGCGTAAACGCATTATACAAATGGCATTAAAACACGAATGTATCGGTACGCGATCTTGCCAAGAAACTTAAACTAGAACATGAAGGTGGTAGACATTATTGAGAAAATTTCCAATCTCTCTGTGAAAAATGTGGCTCGCATAGTTGGGAAGAAAAAAATCATACGTACAAAAAGTGGAGCAGCGGCAAGAACAGAAGGTGTACAAAATGAAAAACGTGTCCAACCGTGATGACAAGCAAAATTTCATTGCAAAAAGTCGTGCTAAGGAGCTTCACTACCATCCTACTACTACCATCAACAACATTTGCACGTCGGACCTCAACTGCTGGAAGCATGCGTCCGGGAAAAGTTTTGGCCACATCGCATCCGTAACCTGGAACGGACAGTGGTCTACTCTTGCATTAAATGTTATTGCTGCTGACCACCGGTACTCGAGCAGCTTATGGAAGATTTACCAGCTGAAAGATTTAAGTCAACGCTGCCGTTCCTGATCTTCAGTGTTGGCCTGTGCGGTCCGTTCCAGTTTCGTAGCCTTCGCAAGAATCTTCCAACCAAATGCTTTGTGGCAAATTTTATCTTCATTGTGATAAAAGTTACGCATATTGAGCTAGTGTATGAACTGTCGATAGCCAGTTTCATTGCAGTCCTGCACCGGTTCATAGAACCGAAGAGGAAAACCGAATGTCATCAACTGCAACAATACCAGAAACTTCAATGGAGCCGTTCGGGAGCTAGCAGAATTGCTCCAACGTTTCTACTCACAACAACATGAAATAGCTGTAGTCAAGCATTGCACTGAAGATGGAATTCATTCTACCCCGCAGTCCCAACGTTGAAGGGCTGTGGGAAGCGACGATGAAATCGTACAAAACGCATTTTCGCTCAGTAGTTTGCAACTCCATTCTTTCCCAAGACGAGTTCGCTTTTATCTTGCATCGAAGCTTGCCTCAATTCCCGGCCACTTACACCACTCGCCGTAGACGCAAGCGATTTAAAAGTACTAACTCTATGCACTTCCTCATTCATCGTCCGCTGTCCGAAGAACCTTGGAATCATCTCAGACGTTGGCAGGAAAACCAAGAGCTCCTCCAGTGAACTTGAAAACGATGGACGACTGACTACTTGGGCTTTGTGCACAAATTACGTAACGCATGAAGGGGGGAGAGGAGGGTTGAGCAACCGTTACTTATTGTGACATATGGGGGAGGGGGAGTTTTAAAATCGTTACGTAACAAAATAACTAATTTGAAAAAAAGTCAAAAGTGAAAAACCAATTGAGAATCAATTAAATTTCTTGTTTGCCAAGCAAAGTAGCAAGTAGCAAAGGGTTAATTTATACTAGTTAAGAAACATGTAAATTTTTTTTTACGTTTTAAATTTTGGTTCCTTTGATGGCCAATTGCATGTATTCCTTATGGGAGTGGCCTTAATAGAAACACATTTATGGCCAAATGGTGCAAGAAAGCTGAAATTTTAGGGAAAATGGAAGTCTTTCTTTTGATTTTAGACCAAATTCTAAAGATTCGATAAATGGAGACGTACTATTTAAATGTGATCTTCTAAACAAAAGGTATCTTATGACGATTTGCATCACCAATTGGCGCAATTGTTCATAAGCGGTACATCTACATTCCGAGAAATATATTGCTCTGTATAAATTCAACCATTCAATTTTATTGTTGACTTACGGTTTACCCATAATTTTCATTTATTCAAACAATGCCGATTTTATGTTTGAACCAACAATAAATTGTGTTGTTTCTAAAAGCACTGTAAAGGAGGCTTCTATTGAAAACAAAAAGCACCTATTGTTGAATCAAAAAATAAGATTTTTGGAAAAAAAATACACCTTTGCAATGATTCGACCAAAGCGGTTGAATTGAAAAAAATACAAGGTACAGCTCCACTGGGTTGTTCGAACTGATAACGTAGAACTAAGCCAACTTTGGCCATTTAGATTGTAAAATGCAATATTCTTTGAACTAGCCTTTTCAGGCCTAATTTTTATCAAGCGTCATTATACAAGAAATTTGGTGTATTCTGGTTGATATGGTGCTCAATAACATAGAAATTATTTAAAAAAGAAGGAAATATGTATTCAAACATACTCAATAAATACCCTGGAAGACCAATAGACAGATAACATTGGGATATTCTGTGCCAAAAAAAAACTAACTTAACTTTGTATAGCCCATAAAACTACTGTTACAATTGTAGACCTTAAGTTTTGAAAGACAGTTTGAATGACTTGAAACTAACAAGTTTATCGTATGATGTCTGTGGACGTTTCAGAATATTCATTGAATATGTTAGAATATTTATCGTAGCTTTGTATAGCCCAAAACGATACGATTTCTCCTATACATCTTAAGTTCTGGACTCAAGGTCAGTTTTTACCTTACAGACCTTACAGAAAATTCTCTGATTGTGTTTGAATGCATATCGCCATCTTTTATAGCTTATAAAGCTTATGAATTTACTATAGATCCCAACTTTTAAGCTCAAGAACAAATTTGGTGACTAAGAATATCACAAGATATCTCATTATATTTTTTGGCCTTCCAGAAGACTCACTGAATTTAATAAAATACAGTTACAGCTGTAGATTTCATGTTTTAAATTCCTGGATAGTTTGGATAATCTAGAACATCCAAAGATTATCTCTTAATATCTGTGGTTCTTTCAAGATATTCAATGAATATGTGTCAATAAACATCGTAGCTTCACGAATATTTATTGTAACTTAGCATAGCTTAAAAATTATTGTTACAACTATAAATCGTATGTTCTGAACGCCAGGACACTTTGGATGATCTAGACCATTTCAAGATTATCTTCTTGTGAATTTTTACTTTCGAAAATATTCACTGAATATGCTTTAATACGTGACGTAACTTTGTGTAGCCCAACAAATAAGTGTTACTACCGTAAATTTCAAGTTCTAAACTCAAGAACAGTTTGGATTGCCTAGAGGGTCATGAAGTTTTACAATAATGTCTGTTGACCTTCCAAAAGATTCCTTGAATATATTCGAATACATATGGTCACCATTTATAGCCCCAAAAAAAAAAACAACTGTTACAACTGCAGATATTATGTTTTGAACTTAAGGACAGTTTGGATGACCTAGATCATCCCAGTGTAACTCATGTTTTTTAACGTTTCGAAAATATTCACTGAATATAGTTGAATACGTAGCGTAACTTTGTATAGCCCAAAAAGCTATATTTACTACTGTAGAGCTTAAGTTCTGAACTCAAGGACATTTTGGATAAGCTAGAACATCCCTGAAAGATACAACAATATTTGAAGTTTATCAATGAGAATTTAATAATACGTATGCACATGCACTATATTCTAAAACAACGGCTTGCACTATTAATAAGGCATTTATTTTTTCTTCCTGAACTTCTTCATACTCAGGTTATTCTTCGTCGTTAATTAGGTCTTATACTCATATTTGTTTATGTTTCTCAGATAGAAAAATTAATTTAAGATTGAGAAAATAATTAACCGAATTCTGTACACTTTTATGCAGTCTATGATTTCTACGGCCTTTTTCCCTTTGGGGTCATATATAACCTCTTAGGCGTGAAGGAGTTAATGTACTTTTTACGACAAGGCCTAACATTTATGAATTTTTTAATATTAGGTGGCCTGAAATCTACAATGTTCTTCATTGAAATTATTGCGTAAAAATATTTCCAAACGGTTGGTGCATAATTTTTGAAAATCTTATGAGAAATGACTAAGATATTAAGGCTCAAAGCCTGACCACTTTTCGTGACGGTCGCAATCCGATTTTATTCAAATTATTCCCCAATATTCCCCTGCGTGTAGCCTACATCAAATGAACTTGTTACTGCCTCTTTTGTTCTATGTTTTTGACGTCATGAATTTGTCGTACACAGCCCTAATTCATGCACTGCACGGATCAAAAGGAAAACTCTGATTAGTATATTTAAAAAGAAAAAAAAAATAGATTAGAAAAATTGCAGTAGGTTAATATAATGTATTGCATAAAATACTGTTGCAATCTTTTAACTAGATTTAGGTGATACGAATAAAACCATTTTTTTTGTGATACTTTAAATAATTGAAAGGCATTTGAAAAAACTTGTTGAACTAATATATGTAACAGTTTTAAAAACATCCAGTAACCTGAAAAAATGCAGTACAATGAGTGCAATGTTTTTCGTAATCTTAATAATAGCTTTAAGTTAATTAAATGACATTAATTGTCCGATGTTTGCAATCTTTACTAATAACTCAAATGAGATTTCAACATTAAGACCACCGCAATTACAGCTTTTGTGATGACTTTATAACAATTGAGAATTAGGGGGGGGGTTCCGTGAGCGTTACGTATTTTAAGGGGGGAGTCTAATCACGCGTTACTTATTGTTACATAAGGGGGAAAGGGGGTCCAAAATCCCGTTTTTCTGCGTTACGTAATTTGTGCACAAAGCCTTGTGTGGGCTTCATCCTCGCACAAAGTGGACGCGAGCTTGGGACAACATTGCGGAAGGCACAATGGTGCTCCTCAAAGAGGATAATGTTCCACCACTGAAGGAAATATTTATCGCAGAATCACTCACGTCTTCCGAGGATGTGACAATGGTGAATGTCGTCCGTTCTCCAAGATCTGCATCTTGCCCGTTCACCAAGCCTCATCCGTTCCGACGAACTAGAATGAACAAGACCTCGATGACCACTGAAGTCTACCATTGCGGTGTTTCGATACTGCGCAACGGTCGGGGGCCTGCGGGCCTCCGACCACTATACATAAGTATTCTTTTTTTCATTGAAATTTCAAAAAGCTGAAGTATGTTTTGACCTCCAACATGTACCCTGGATTTGTCAACGGCGATTCCTATACTCCGAGTGCATCCAACCGAACAACAACGATCACGAGAACGACGAACACCCGATGGATCGCTGGTGGCGAGAACAGCTGATAAAAGACCACACCGGGCAAAAGTCAACGACAATTTCAACGGGGCTGGCAGTTGCTACCGCAAACCTTAGCAATGAATATTTCTAGACATCCTTGTGTTACAATTTCGAACTCACTCGCTCATGTGTATAGGAAAGGCTTGTAAGATGGAACACGATCCGTTTTTTGCTCGTAAGATGTATAATTTTTATTTTTTCGAGGATCTTTCGAATGAGGAACTAAAAGGCTCCAAGTTTGCCAACGGAACTGATTATTTATAGTCATCCAACAAATTTATGGCCATTTTTCGAAATTTATCGAAAATTGCAATTTAAAAAAATGTAAGGTTATATTTCAATTTATTGTTGATTCCATGGCATTTCCAAACATAAAAAATATCATTCATATGTTTTAAAACAAAAAAAAAATGTGTTCCATCTTACAAGCCTAACAGTGTTTCATCTTACAAACATGACGCCATAATTACAAAACATCAAAGAATTGTTTCACCTTTGTGTCAACGATTTGTTTGGAAATGCCTTTGGATCATAAAAATACACCAAAAATGCTAACCAACACAAATGTTAACCTTTTGATATCGATGGGAAATCTCCACTTATTAGGCGCAAGAAATAATTGCTATTTTAGTTATACCAACACCTTCGAACATTAAAACCTGGAAGAGCTAAATCGAATAAGTGTATTCGCTCCAAAAGCAAATGAAAATTGAAGAAAAGTAAAAAAATGACGTTAACACTTTTCAGCGCGATTGTGTTGTCGCTGTGAATGTCAAAAGTGGCGCTGTTCTATCTTACAAGCCGTTCCATCTTACAAGCCTTTCCTCTAATAATTTCCTAAATTAGATTACCCTTCCTTATCATCAACGATTGAGCATTGGTTCTAACAGGCCTTTTACTCTCTTATCACTTACTGAATATACGCATATATTTCTATACGAAAATCAGAGCTGGATCAGTAGAAATAAACTATCAAAACGTTTACGTCGGTATAACTATCTTGCGAGAGTTCAGAGAGTGTAGAAGTCACCCAAGTAGCACACCCCGATCATAATTAGTTGCAACAACTTGATTGTGACTAACAAAGGCACATGTTTGTTTTCTCAACTTAATGGCAACATGTGTGCTACTAGAGCAGTGAATAAAGGGTTGATAACAATTCCTTTCGTTAATTGAATATCCTATTCCGAACGTCTTAAGTACCAGCGCAAACAATGTCTTCTTATCAACATGAGACCCTAGGAGTGGACTGAAATTTCTGCTAGTTCCAAAGATATGAAGCAAAGTATTGATAGATCTGTTAGAGTACAGCAGGCTGTGAGAATAGAATAGAAGCAGTTGAAAATTGAGCGAAGATCTATTTTGATAGGCAGTATCCAATCAAGCACACAATATATTAACAATCTACCTCAATGCAAGGTAGGCTAGGAAATTTCTGTTTACACTTCCTAAAGTCTACATGTGAGAGAAGTCATCTTCCTTTTTTTTTCCTTTTTTGTCAACTTCCAATTAGAGGTTTGAAAATACACCTTCTACACTACCAGTACAATTTTTATCGTCGTCATTTACTTAATAAACTCAGAGAGAAACAAGATAAGGTGTTGTATACTTAAATGGAATGGAACTGAACATCAAGAAGTGCAAAATTATTTCGTTGACCCACCGGCAATCCCGAACAGAGTTTGATTATTTCATCAGCTCAGAAGCTATACAGCGTGTTCAAGCAATTCATGACCTAGGGGTTACTGTAGATACAAAACTCCGGTTCAATGAGCATATTAGCACAACTACCGCAAAGGCCTTTGCAGCACTGGGATTTATTCGTCACAATACAAGTGGTTTCACCGATATATATGCTCTCAAGGCGCTGTACTGTTCGATCGTTCGTAGCATAATGGAGTATGCTGTTAGCGTGTGGTCGCCTTATCACTCAGTTCAGATCATCCGGATGGAAAGGGTTCAACGCAATTTTGTACGGTATGCTCTTCGTCAACTTCCGTGGAATGACCCAGCAAACCTACCTGACTATCCGAGTCGTTGTAGACTGATCGATTTAGAAACTTTAATGCACAGACGTACTAACCTACAGAGGTTATTTGTTTTTGACATTGTCGAAGGTGGTGTAGATTGCCCGGCGCTGTTGCAAAACATCAATTTTTATGCACCTTCTCGCCAGCTTCGCGACTGTAGTTTACTTGTGATCAGTCGCCATAGAACTCCGTATGGGCAAAACAACCCTTTCGATAACCGTGTTAGATTGTTTAACAATGTGAGTGCTGTTTTTGATTTTAATATGTCTAAATGTGTGTTCAGTAATAGAATTAGAAACCTAGGTTAAGTCCAGTCTGTTGGGTTTTTTTTAAATTCGAGACGAAGAACAATAAATAAATAAATGAATCAGACCAAGGCCGGTTTGGCCTCTGTTGTACACAAAAATTGTCTCCTTTGTATTCGGCCCATGGCTGTACCTCGTCAACCTCGCTGTCTGTGGAGGGTCCGCAGGTCGCCTTCTACTTGATCGATTCACCCTGCTCGTTGCGCGCCTTTTCTTCTTGTACCCGTCGATTCGTTTTCGAGGATCATTTTAACTGGGTTGTCGTCCGGTATTCTTACCGATATTCGACCGATTTTAGCGATGTGTACGATGGGAGGTTCTATCAGCAACGTTCCGTCCGCACGTTCCATCTTTCATCTGCACTCCACCGTAGATCATACGCAACACCTTTCGTTCAAAGGCACCAAAGGCGCGTTGGTCATCCACTACCATTGTCCATGTTTCGTGGCCGTAGAGCACTACCGGTCTAAATAATGTTCTGTAGATGATCAACTTTGAAGTTCGGCGAACTCTGAACGATATTAGCGTTCTTTGAAGCCCAAAGTAGGCACGATTTCCTGCCATGATGCACTTTAGAATTTCTCTACTGGTGTCGTTATCGGCGGTTACCAATGTGTAAAGTGTTGTATGCTGATCCTCTTAATAAGCATGTTATTAATGGATTTTCCATCATTGGGTGGACAAACAGTTTTCGAAACAAACTGGACTCCTGTGTCCGGTCAATTCGGCTAAAACGTCACTAGACCATCATGAGTTATTTGTTCGTTTTTCCATTTCAATTGAGCCTTCGCTTTTGACTTGTAAATGTTGGTCGGCCTTTATATAGGTTCCATGATCCATGAGTATGCATCCACCGGACGGATTCTAAATTCAGTATTCTGATTTAGTGATCAATTGGGTTTTCCCACTGTCGAGGTATGCCTGTAAGCCTTCGCGATACAGAGAAACACAGCGTTCCTGAACATGAAAACGGAGCGTCATATAGTTCACGTTATCACGGGTTTTACCTAAAAACGTGTTCTTGTTTATGATAGATTCAGTTCACGGTGTATTTTTGCTTGTTTTCGAATTCAAGCCTGCATCTTCGAATGATCTAAATTTGCCAAAATTGAATCTATAAATCGAATAATGCAGCCAAGATATACAGAAAATAGTGACACGTTATAAACTAAAGAGTCGCATAGTTAAAATAACAATCATTTAACATGAAAACCATAGACCCAATGTTAGAAACATTTTTTTTTTCTAGGTTGCTAACTATGGCCTGTTGTATGGAAAGCGTAGGAAAAATGTTGTTATTGGTAACATTTACGAGACAAATGTCTGAGTTTTGGTTCAATGTTTTTCATATGGCTCATTTTTACACAAAGTAAATAAACTAAATCTGTGTAGAGTGAATTATAATGTTTTCATTGCCGAATGGCCGCTAAATCATACCTTAAAATCATTTAAGTGTTTCTTAGTAGTTTAAGTATAGTTTGATTTGTGAAATTTTGTGTTGGGTAGAGCGAATACAACTGGCAACGCCTTGAATCAGAAAATCAGAAAAAATCGTACATAAACAACATTTCTCGGAAAACGCCAAACTAAACCGAGCTTTTACGTGGACTACGATGGATTTTCCAAGTGATATTTTTTTACGCTCCCTACGCATGGTGAATGTTTTCAAAACGAGAGCATTTTATGAACTGAAAAGTACACTGTTATTGTTATTGTTCTCGAAAAAAGGCGTCAAAAGCTCCCGAGAACATTCACTATGAGCGGTGTATTAGCAAACGAGTTTGTTTCATCACTTAGTGGGCCATGCTTTAGTATGAAGTTCTGTCGGCTAATTTTCAAGGAAATTCTAGCATTATTTGAACACTTGTTAAAAAAAAACAAACAATTGAGAGTGTCTCCTTGCTGTTTGATAACAGTCTCAAGATAACAGTGTTCAAGTTTAACCTCGTACAATAAAGGATCAATTTTTTGTATGAATAAAACATCGGTTTTCAACATAATTTGAACGAAAGTTTGTGGATAGCTTATTTTTGATACACTCCTTAAAAAGATTCATTTCTATTGTAGTAGTTCTCACATAAAGCTTGTGTGGTTTGGTTTTGCTACTTAAAAATCTCAAGTAGTGACGCTTGAGGTTGTCCAAATTTTTGTTTACTAGATCTAATATTATTTTTTATTTCTTACACTGAACGCAGTGTACAGCTTGTTCGCGACAAAATCTGGACTCCCCAAAATACGTATATCTCTGGAAAAACTTAATCAACGCGTGAAATATTTCGCAGACTGACTAACGTAGGTCGTGATACTACAAGCTTTTATATCGAAGATGGCGTCGAAAAAAAAGCGAGTTCGAAGAGCAATTGTGTGCGGTCGCAATGAAAATCCGAATGTGTCAGTAAGATAACTTGCAAAAAAGTTTGGTTTTCCTGCAAGCTCTGTCCATCACGTTCTTAAATCTTTTGATACACGTTTGACAACAGCCGGGAAGGCTGAGAGCGGAACAAAAATGGATTTTAGGAACCACCAGAATTACGTGAAGGTGCAGCAAATATTGCAGGAAAGACCAGATCATTCGTTACGTACTGTTACTAGAAAAATAAAAATGACCCCAACTTTCATGCAAACCTGCAAGCATCGGCAAGGTATGAAGTCGTTCAAGGTGGAATCTGTACCGAACCGTAGTGATAAACAGAATATGACGGCTAGGACCCAGGCTCGCAAGTTGTATAACGAATATTTAACGAAGTTTCCCTGCGTGATAATGGACGATGAAACTTGTGTGCTAGAAGAAGAATACCTAAAGAAGCGATTGTTAACATTCCTACGCAGCCACGACGCTCCCTAGCTATGCTGGCCTGAATTGGCATCTTGTCACTACGCCAAACATGTTTTGGAATGGTATAAAACGAAAGGAGTCCATGTTTTACTGAAAGAGCCGAATCCACCCAACTGTCCGGAGTTGCGACCTATCGAGCGGTATTGGGCTTTCGTGAAGAGATAACTCACTTAATATAAACAACAAGCAATAACTATAGAAACATTTTAAAAATTTTGGACGAAAGCAGCTAAATCGGTAGCAGAGAAGTCTGTACAGACCCTGATGGCTGGAATTAACTGAAAAGTTCGTAATTTCTTTTTGCAGCCTAATTAAATAACTGTAATTAGTCTTAAGATAACTAATAATGCACAACAAAATGAATAAAATGTGAATCTTGGATTGAGCTAACAGCAAAACTGTTTTATTCCAAATTTGATCTGTCCAGATCTTGTCGCGAACAAGCCTAAGAAGCTAAATTACGTCACCATCAGAATCGTCACGAAATTGAAGGCGTTGGTAACACTTTCGTCGTTAGTGGCCCGAGGTAGACAACGCTCCCGTGAGATAAGAGATGTTTTGGGGATGCGTGATCTTCCCTACATGCAAGCGATTTACGAATTCCTTTGTTTGTCTGATCTAAGAATGTAACGTCTTTACCCTCCTTCCTTCCACTCTAGTAAATTCCCTACCATTGTGCCCCAGTTATACTATCCTTTTGTTTCCGTGCTACTTGTACCCGCCCAGCAAACTGTGGTCACCCATCTGCGGCTGAGTTCCTGAAAGGGACTACAGGTATCGAGGATTTGGTAGATGTCACAACCAAATGCAGCAAATAATGGCTTAAATAATTTACCTACCTAGCCCTTTCCTAACGATAATGTGACCCATTAACCTTGAGCTAGTAACGAGTAATTGGCATCCCTCTTTTACTAATACCAAAGAGTTAAATTTTTTGTACAACAATATTGAATATCGGCTCCGTAAAGTGTTACACACGCCTGAGCCTAAAAAATAAACGAACTGATTAAAAAAAACACTTTCGTCGTATCGCTACAAGCAGTAAATGTTTGGATAGGATCTCATTGCACCAAATATACTTTCGAGGATCTTTGTCATATTCTGAAATTTGATTGATTCTGCCTGCTGGAATATTCCATCAAGAATCACCCTAGCTGATCCCAAGTTCCGTGAGCCGGGCCCATAGATCTTCTGTTGAGCATGGAATTGTATTTTGAGCTGATCTTGGAAGGATTTATCAAGCTGGGTCCTGAATAACCTGTTCTGCAAAACACCGGCTTAGGCTGGGTATCGTCGAGAAAAACCGCACGATGACCGAATACCTCGATTTTGGGAAAAGGAGTCCAAGCACTCGTTCTTCCGACGATACTTTCTGTGGAAACCGCTTCGTTGTCAGCACCTTTATTGACGAGTAAGGTAGTTTTGTAGGCACTCTTCCGAAACAAGACTTCTCAACTTGGAAACTTGAAAAAAATAGCCAACCGCAGATATCTTGCCCTCAAACGTCGAACACTAAACTAAAGGAGGCGTCTGCTGCATTTATAGCTGAATACCTGTAGCTTAACCAAATGTGCGAAATCGATGATACGAAAATCACCTCTGTCTTACTACCTAAAATCTGCTGGTTTTTTTTTATATGAAAAGCAATATCAGAATTTACCAGAGTTGACCACATCAGCTATTCCATCTTACCTTCACTGCAATCAGCAGTTTCGCTATGCCACAAAAATTCCCACGTACCTCTCCTGCCCGGTCCTGCTACTCTCACGAACACTTTTTTTCCCTTCCTGTATCATTTTTTTTTCTGTCACCTGGACCATCTTGCGCGTAAAAAACGTGAGAAATTTAAGGCAAACTGATTTGCAAATCCATCCAATTCGATGAATCACCCTCCTGTTCAGCCGCTACGCAAATCAATGTTTACAAAACTGTGTCCACGGGAAGACGAAAAAAGAAGGTAATCTCGCCATCGACAAAGGAAATTGCGATCATCTGCAGTGAGCTTCGTCCCTTCTTCTTCGGGCAGCAAATGGACCCATACGTATTTTAAAAACGACCCCTCGGATTTTTTTTATCCGCTATGCTCGTCTAGCGTCTTTCACTCCCGAAAATACTAGGGTGAGAAAAAATAGATTTTTTCTAAATTGCTACTTCCTTAGAGGTTTTTTTTTAATTCCCTTCCTCGACGGAGGCGATAACGTGCCTAATCGAGCGAGGGACCTTGATCACTTGAAAATTGGCTGTGAAGTGAAGATGGTAAAGGAAATAGGATTTCGGATGCGTTTGAGTGATGCACTTTCTAGGACAGCTGTATTAGGATAGTCACTCGGTTTGCTTCGATAACTGGACTTTTTCTGTTTTTTTTTTGTCGGCATTACATATTAGGTGGGTGGAACTGAAGTGTTAGGAAAACTCAAAAACGGAAGTAATTAAGGTTTTACTCGAACAGCAACGAGCGCCGTTATCCAGGGATGGGTCGTGAGAAAGTATGGTCGCATCTAACTAAGTTCAGTTTCGCGTTTCAAGTCAAATTTGAATGATGACGGTTGGAAAACGGTCTTGTCTCTAACGCTAATCCGTGACCCTCCTCTTTTGGTTCCGTTCCCATTTTAGCGACCCGCCGATTCTAACCACCTCGGTGACCGACGACGGAATGAATTATTGATTTTCCATATCGAATAGTGAAATGTATCCTTTTTTACCCTTTTCTGTTTGAAATTGAAAACTGCCACAATGGGAAAGTGAAACTGAAATTATTAAAAATAAAAAAAAGAGACAAGTCAGTGGCGGGACACTCGGCATTACGGGGGTAAATTAACACCATGTCCCCGGAGTGGAATGATTCATTATGTAAAGCAGATGCAGATGTTTGGCTGCGGCAGATGAAACGATGGACCACAGTCAAATTTATAGGTATTGATGGCTGGAGGAAAATGGAAAGGGGAACAAAAACTATTTGTGTGTACTCACATTTTTTAACCCTATGATCTGATGGTCTGTCCCTAAATATATTAATATCCTCACGCGCTCAGATTGCATTACGTTTTTTTCCCGTCCTCCCTTTTTTACATATTGGATACTGGAAAAAATGCTCATCTGGGTAGCTGAAATTAACAAACAAAAAAGAAGATAGTGACGGTTTGGTTACCCCTATCGTTTTTTTTCAATAGATGAAAATTAAGAATCGCCATGAAATGCTGGGATGCAGAATCCAAAATATGATTTTAACCGTATGCATACAAACCATGAGTCGAATTGACAAAATATGATGCATGCAATCGACAGTTCGATCAAAGATTAGCCTTACATGAGTGAAATTGATGGAAACTTTAACGAATGAAAATGACCAAAGCTACAAGATGGTAAAAAAGGCAAAAAACGATCGTCCAGCATCCAGCGCCCAAACACAATGACATTGGGAAAATACTTAATATTGTAAAGAAAATACATGAAACTGTCATCCTTGTCAAGAAAATTTACAAGAGACAGGCCGATAGGGTTGAACGAAGTGTTGTACGTAGAACTACTAGAAACTTATTTTTCAATATTCTTATAAGTAATCAGATTCAGGAATTATGCTGTAGCGTTCTTGGCAGCAGCCATTACCTACACATTTTGAATTGATATTACTCAGAATTTATACTAGATGTAGAATATTTAATCATATCAGTTTGTATGCTTATTTGCTGTGAGCAAACTGATAGAGTTCGATCCGATGTGCAATCACCAACAATCGATATATATCAATTCGAAATAGAAAGGTATGTTTGCGAACCTTAATTAGGACTTGATTTAGAGAGAGCAATGGGAGTTGTTCTTTTTTTTTTTATTAATCATTTATTTGTACAGGCTCAATCGAATCAACTTTACAGAGCTAAGTTTTCATATTTGTATACATCATGTATCTTAAATCTAATGTTAGGGGAATAGAGCCGATTACTCGCGGCCGTCTCGAGGTTAATAGGAATAACAATTTAGCGGATAGGGAGATGGGTGGGAATTTAAAGTATGGTTTACATAACACATTTATTTAATATTCTAAATTGTCAAAAAACTTAAAACTATACAACTTTTGGTTTTCTTTTTATTTGAACATTTTTGAAAGAGAAAAGAAAACACACAAACACAGAAAAAAAAAACTTATACTAAACATACATGTTAAACTAACTACAATCTAAGGCTAATGTTAGTCAAAAACACATAAATGAGTTTCATAAACTCCAGATCACGTAGAGCCAAAATATCTCGAACCGGTAAATTGGGGTGTCTACCTCGAGCCGGAGGGAATCATAAAGCTCAGATCTGACTCCACGATGCTCAGCACATGACCAAATAATGTGATCTGCGTCCTGATAACCTAGTCCACACTCACAGAGATTGCTGTCGCTCAGCCCAACCCGGTATAAATGAGCGTTCAAAGAATAATGATTGGACATGAGTCGAGACATCACACGAATGAAGTCTCGACCCACATCCATACCCCAAAACCAAGATTTCTTCGACACCTTTGGGATGATAGAATGTTGCCATCGCCCCAAATCTCCTTTACTCCATTTGTACTGCCAGCTGACGAGTGACTGTTGACGAAAAATAGTAAAAAATTTGTTGAAGGCGATTTGTCGATCATAAATATCGCCTTCCATAGCGCCCACCTTTGCAAGCGAGTCCGCTTTCTCATTGCCCGGAATTGAACAATGAGATGGGACCCATACAAAGGTGATGATAAAATATCGCGAAGATAAAGCACTTAGAAGCTCCTGAATTTTCATGAGAAAATACGAGGAGTGCTTTACCGGCCTCAATGAGCGAATAGCCTCTATAGAACTGAGACTATCCGTAAAGATGAAGTACTGATCCGGTGTTAATGAGGCAATAATTTCTAGCGTAAAATGTATTGCCGCTAATTCAGCGACATATACGGAACAAGGGGCTTGAAGTTTACGATTGGCGCTATAAATTTCATTGAATATACCAAAGCCTGCTGACTCCTCTATCAATGATCCGTCAGTGAAGAACGATTTAGTGGAATCAACTTGGCCAAACTTTGCAGCAAATATTACCGGAGCAATCATAGGACGATGATGCTCTGGGATTCCATGAAGCTCCTGCTTCATGGATAAATCAAAATGAACCGAACTGCTGAAGTCGGAGAAGCAAACACGATTGGGAATATTCGGCGAAGGGCTGACATCCTGGTGTTATGTACAAATGGTACAAAGTCATGAAGCGAGTTTGAGGATTCAACTCAAGAAGCTTCTCAAAATGTTCGATTACCTGAGGGTTCATAACTTCACACCTGGGGAGGAGCCGGAGAGATAATTCTGTAAACCGATCCGAGAGTGGCAACATGCCAGCCAGCACTTCAAGACTCATGGTGTGAGTCGAGTGCATGCAACCTAACGCGATACGAAGACACCGATACTGAATACATTCCAGTTTAATGAAGTGCGACCGAGCCGCTGACTGAAAACAAAAACTACCGTATTAACCGACAAAATCGTTGTCCGGTACAACGTTAGAAGATCTTGTGGATGAGCTCCCCACCAGGTCCCGGTAATTGTGCAGAGAAAGTTGATCCTTGGCTGGCACTTTCGTTTCACATACTCAATATGGGATCTCCAGGTGCACTTTGAATCGAACCAGACCCCAAGATATTTAAAGGACATAGAATGAGTTAAGTAAGCCGATGGGGTAAGCCGACACCCCAAATTTGAAGCTTCGGTTGTGCAGGGTTATGCTTCCTAGAAAAAACTACCAACTCAGTTTTCTCCGTAGAGAATTCGATACCTAGCTCTAGAGCCCAAGTAGACAAATTGTCTAAGGTATCCTGTAAGGGTCCTTGCAGATCGACCCCATTGAGTCCCGTGACAGACACTACGCCGTCATCTGCAAGTTGTCTCAACGTACAGTTGTCACCTAGACAACCGTCAATGTCTTTGACATAAAAATTATACAAAAGGGGGCTTAAACATGACCCCTGGGGGAGACCCATGTAGCTAAATCGGGAAGCTGTTGAGGTTCCATGAGAGAAGCTCATTTGTTTCTCTGACAGCAAATTGTACAAAAAAATATTCATTAATGGTGAAAAGCCACAAGCGTGGAGTTTATCTGAAAGAAATTCAACAGATACTGAATCAAAAGCCCCCTTTATGTCCAAGAATACAGAAGCCATTTGCTCTTTTTTAGCAAAAGCTAACTGAATATCCGTGGAAAGCAACGCGAGACAGTCGTTCGTTCCCTTACCCCTACGGAAACCATATTGAGTATCTGAAAGCAGGTTGTTCGTCTCAACCCATTTGTCCAGACGGAAGAGGATCATTTTATCCAACAACTTTCGAATACAGGATAACATCGCGATGGGTCGATAGGAGTTGTGGTCGGACGCGGGTTTACCAGGTTTTTGAATGGCAATAACTCTCACCCGTCTCCAATCATCCGGTACAATGTTTAGTTCCAGAAACTGATTAAACAAGTTCAACATGCACCTTTTCGCGACGTCTGGGAGGTTCTTAAGCAAGTTGAACTTGATCCTATCAGCCCCTGGAGCCGTATTGCCACACGAAAGGAGTGCGAGAGAGAACTCTACCATTGAAAAGGGTTGGCTGTTCTCATCTATCGAATTCGAGGTTTCGCGAGGAATCATCCGTGCCGGCACAGAATCTGGACAAACTTTTCGCGCGAACTTGAGGATCCATTGGTCCGAGTACTCCTCGCTCTCGTTGTTCGTAGTTCGGTTACGCAACCTTCGCGCCGTGTTCCAAAGAGTACTCATCGACGTTTCGCGCGATAGCCCGTTCACGAATGTTCGCCAGTAACCTCGCTTCTTGGCCTTGATGAGGCTCTTAAGTTCGCGTTCGAGAGCCGTGTATACTTCGAAGTGCTCAGGTGTTCCACGTCTATGGAAAACTTTAAACGCGTCGGACTTTTTTCGGTAAACCTCGGTGCATTGCTGATCCCACCATGGAGAAGGAGGTTTCCTGCGAAATGACGTCCCTGGAACTGGTCGAGTTTGAGCTTGAAGCGCGCTGTCTAAGATCAGGTTGGAGAGGAAGTTATATTCTTCCAGCGGTGGAAGCCTTTCTACCGTCGTTACGGCTTCATCTACTGCTGTCCTAAACTTTGTCCAATCGATGTGACGGGTAAGATCATACGTGACGTTGACAGATTTCGACGGATTGAACCCGGTGGCAACCGAAATTTGTATGGGCAAGTGATCACTACCGTGGGGATCTTGAATCACATTCCATGTGCAATCCAACGATAATGAATTCGAACAAAGTGTGAGGTCTAATCTACTGCCAACTGAGGATGTACCAGCCAAACGTGTTACTTCTCCATTGTTAAGTACTGTCATATTGAAGTTGTCACAGAGGTCATATATCAGGGAAGACCGGTTGTCATCGTACAGTTCTCCCCAGCCTGTACCGTGAGAGTTAAAATCTCCCATGACCAACCGCGGAGCAGGAAGAACCGAACAAACATCTGAGAGTTGTTTTCGGTTAATGGAGGCTCTTGGAGGAATATAAACGGAAGCAATGCAAAGGCTTTTATTTTTAATAACAGCCTGACATGCGACAACTTCAATACCTGGAATTGGAGGAATATTCACTCTATAGAAGGAGTAGCACTTTTTGATCCCCAAAAGTACTCCTCCTCCACGTGAATCCTCACGATCAAGACGAATAATGTTGAAATCATGAAGATGGATTTCGGAAGAGAACCATGTTTCACAAAGAGCGAATGCATCACAACCGGTAGAGTGAGCTAAATATTTGAAAGATTCCAATTTAGGAACAAGACTTCTACAATTCCACTGCAGAACAGTGATCAAATCCCCGACCTCAATTGGGAAATTATCCATCAAAGGAAATGATAGCTGCAAGGAGGGGCCACTTAATTGTCAATTGCTTCAAAAAGGTCTTCACTGTGGAAAGCATTGTCATAACAATGCTTTTGAGAGGGTCAGAAATTTCGAGGTACTTGAAGATACCTTCAAAAATATCATCAAATGAGAACAGTCCAGATGGAGAAGGAACTTCTGTTCTTAAAATCGGGGCGCTAGGGGTTTTGGATGTCCCCGGAAGAGATGGAAAGTCCTGGATGTAGTTACTGCTACGAAAACCAGGTGGAATTGTATTTTCCTTTTTTCCACCTTTTTTTGAAATGGGCAAACTGGTTTTGGGCTCCGGCTCAGCAACTTTCCGTTGGCGGACGCGTCTTCTATTTCGTGAAGTGCCTTCCGGAAAACTGGCTGATGTTCCCTCTTCAACCAAGTCAAAGTCAGACTCGTCATCTGACAGAGAAGCAAAGGGATTCGTATTGGCATTGGGTGATGGTGAGGCTTTTTTCACCATTTCGGCGAAAGATTGCCTGGAACGCTGTTTTAGCGAGCGTTCTAATTTTTCCCCGCGTTGCTTGTACGCCGGGCATGACGAGAGAGCATGAGGAGGAGAACCCTTGCAGAAAGCGCATTTTGGTGTGCTGTCTGCGCAGGCTCCACCCTCGTGTTTCTCCCCGCAATTTGAGCAGCGTGCCTTATTGCCGCAGTGGGAGGTCGTATGTCCCATCTGCTGGCATTTTTGGCAGATCATTACCCGAGGTACAAACAATCGCACTGGTAGTCGAAGTTTTCCCAACTCGACGTATTGAGGGAGGGCTGAACCAGAGAAGGTCACGCGAAACGAATCTGACGGAGTGAACTTCTTTTCACCCTTAGTGATCGATACTGTGCCTAGTTTTCTCACATCCAGTATCTTCACTGGAGAAAGCAGGGGGTTCTTGAATCGACCAACCCCTGCTTCATCAGGATCTCAGGGGTCAAAGTCGCTTCGGTGACCACACCTTCTATCTCAATACCTCGAGCTGGGATGTACACTCTATACTCGAGTGTAAAGAATTCAGAGACAGCAATCTCGTTCGCCTGTTTCAGGTTCGACACAACGACCCGAAGTTTATTGGGCCTGATCTTAATGATTTCAGTCACGGCCGAGAATCGTTTCGTCAGATCATTACTGATCTGATAAACATTTAGAGGTTTCGTTTTGGGCTGAAAGTATACAACCCATGGACCAGCTGAATCGTCTGGATAGGCCCGTGACCGGGTTACGTTTTGAGACACCTCATTATTTTGAATCATCTTCCGACAAATCATCCATGTCGCACCCGTGGGAGCTAATTACGCTCAACCACTGAGGCACTTACAAAAGCACACTATACAATACAATTCAATACAATAAACAAGGTTGACACAAACAAAAACACAAAATGACAATACAATCTATTCTGAGGGGACAAGGAGAAAAACAAAACACTTATCTTATATGGATTATTGAGCTGCTGCTGCTGCTGCTGCTGCTGCTGCTGCTGCTGCTGCTGCTGCTGGGTGGTGAACGTGCGTGGTCGCCTATACCGGAGCGGAGTGATGCGCGACGAGTGTGGTGAGGCGAACCGTTACTGCCGATGAAATGGACGGATAGCCTCTATCGCAAGATGAACTGCTGGTGTGTGTGCAGAGATGCGGCAAAATGGCTTGTCACTTGATTGCAGCAAATTAAGATCGATTAACACTGTTTAAAATTCTGCTTTTCTACTTCAGAAAAAAAAATTAACTCGATGACAACTGCGGCCAAAATAAAGTCGAGGAGAAAAAAAAACTGAACTTCGAGATAATACACTTTCAAAAACCATTAACGCAACGGAGCACGGAAGAAACGAACTGTTCCATTTGCTTGTCCACTAGGGAATGGAGTTGTTCTTATATCCAAAACAAATTGTTCTTCTATTGATGTTAATTAAAATATTCAAAAATAATTTTTGCTTTGGAAGTATACAAAACAAACAAAACACGGAACCTAAGCGGAATGGAAAGAAGAACAGAAACTAGTGCTCCTGAAAAATCCAACTGGTGATTCATTCCAAAGTGACTTGATTCATTGCAATTGACCAACGCTAGATAATTAAAGCCTTTTAGCTGGGATTTAAACTATCCTTTCTAGATTAATGTATCCATTAACTTATATTTATTTATTTATTTATCTTTATTTAGGAGCCTTTTAGCCACAGCTGGTTCAGCTCCACTTAAAACATAGATATACAGGGGGACCAGAAGGGTCCTTTTCGTGAATTTTGGGTCGAGAGGAGACGTCCCTACAGAATGGTTCATATCGGAGTTTTAATTCACAACAAGTTATTACAGAGTATTAAGAGTTTGCGTTGTCCTTTTCGTACATAGGGCGCTATCAGTCTGTCGGTTGGTGTTTGTGGTCGGGGAAGGTCCTTTTCATTCGTGGGTCAGGTATCATGTTGACTGTTTGTTGTTGGTGAATTCATTGATCTATATCCGGTTATACAGATCTGCATCTTTGAGGAAGCATATTAATGCCACCTCCCTTGTGGTATCCTCACAGAGAGCGTCTCTTATGCTGCTAGGGATACCCTAAAGCTGACGTGGGCTCTCATACTGGGGGCAGTAACAAATAAAATGCTCCACGGTGTGCTGTACACTACATATTGGGCAGTTAATGTGGAACGGCCCGTTGCCGGACAGGTTGTGAGAGACCTTCGTGTGCCTTAACGTAGCCGCGAAATAATACGCTGATTCCGGTGATCGTGGGGGTCCGTCCGCTGGTGAGTTACCCCCTTGATTTTCGCGTTGCGTTGCGAAGTGTGTTCTTGATCCATATTTTGGCATCTTCACCGAGGATGCTGTGGGTGACAAGACCCATTCTGCTCATGGAGGCTAGCTTATCTGCCTTAATATTACCTGGGATGCCACAGTGTCCTGGAATCCAAGAGACCCCTGGGGGGCGTGTCACATTATTGCCTGGATCCATGGAGATGGGGTCTCTGATTCGAGAGCCGCCACAACGCTGGCTGAGTCCGCGAGTATGAGAAGAGGCTGATCGGTTGATACGGTTGTCGCGATACTTACAGCTTCAGGGCTTCAGCGCAAAAAATGGAGCACTCTGCTGGGAGTTTGTGGAATTGGCTGAAACTGCATTCAGCGATTCCTATGCCGACTCTGCCTTGCCTGACCAAACCGTCCGTGTAGCGGATACAGTGTCCACTGTATCGGTCTGCGATATGACCTCTGACAGTCTGCATGGCCAAATGCGGGTTGGATCCCGCTCTAAGGGCTCTTTTTATGGTGTTATCGATTTTGACTGTGGGTAGTTTCCAACCTCTAGCTCCGCACCAGTGGATCCTGGCCACTTGAGGGAGCTCCTTGTTGACAAGGCTGTGAAGGAGTTGGTTGGCCTCCTCAAGGAGGAAGACTCCTCTGCTAGGACCAGCTGTTTTTTCGAGACAACCTACAGTGCACAACGAAGATTCGATGAAATATTTGAAGGCAAGTGCTCCTGTCTCGACGCAGCTAGGCGGCAGTCCCAGGAGTGGACGGAAGGAGTCCAGAGGTAACTCTGATGGCAGTGTGGTAGACCGGGGCTAGTTTGTCTTCAAGCAACTGTCTAGCGAGGCTCGTTATTTCAATTCCATACGTGATGCGGGTGTTGATTATGGCAGAGGCAACTCGATGGTTGCTGCTGCAGATGTAGATGTATGCGCTCTTTTCGGCAGACAGTTCAAATCCGATGTCTAGGGCCCAGTTTGAAGTAGCTGGTCCAGGACTTCGGGCATCCACGCCCGGTTATAGGCCTTGGCAATGTCGAGTATGGCGAGCTCGATATGTTTTCCATCTTCCATTGCATCACTCAGTGCTTGTCCCAGAGTGCCAAGGTGCGTGTTCGTGCCAAATTCTGGTCGAAATGCATGTTTCCGGTTGTGAGCTGTGAGACCAAGAATGCGGAAGGGTGTTCTCACACCATTCCTTATTTAGCAGGCGCAGGAGTGTAACCATACCAGCGAGAGGTAGGTTCCGCAGCAGGGGGTACCCGATGTCATCGGAGCCTACTGACTTTCCCTTGGCTCGGGAGAGGGCGAAGATCAGTTCACTCATGTGGAATGGCTGGTTTATTTCAAGCGGTAGGACGTCCTCAGGGATAGTGATGTCCGTGATGGAGTTACCTGGCAAGCCGATCTTCCGGCGAAATTGGTCTGGGTATCGATCTAGCGCGGATAACCCGTAGAAATATTTCCCTAAGGAGTCAGCAACTGACGGTGCATTTCTTATTCGTTTGAGCAGTATGCATTGGCGTAACTACTGGGGGTGCCTAAGGGGCCAGGCCCCCTCCAGAATTCTGCAGGTATCTTACCTCTTAATATGAGCTCCTTAGTACCAAGGCCAGTTATCAGGCTATTCGGTCCTGCTCGGGTAATGGGGAATACTGGGAAAGAATAAATAATTTTCCCGAAGAATTCATTTTTGTAGAACTTTTCAATTTTCAAATTTCAATTTGCCAAACCTTCTAACATGGCGAATCTGATGCCATTTAAATGTAGTTGTTTACATTTTGCCTTTACTATAGTTGTTTACATTCTTTTGCCATACCTTTAAAAAAATTCGAAAAAAAAACATGGAATTTCGATGCCTTGGAATACTATCAATGTCAAGTTAATTCTTAAATTTAACTTTAAATTACCCATGGATGTTTCTTTCGAACTGCCGTAAAGTTCTCAGTAGGTTTATAATGGAAGCATCCTCGGAATTCTCCTTCAAATGTTTGAACTATCTTCAGAAATTTAGCTCGATATAACTTATAAATTTTCGGAGTTCTGAAGAAATCAGTATCAACTGGCGAAACGCGTAATCCAAACCAATCCAAATTTTGAAATTAATTTAAAATCTTCATTGACTCAATGTTGTTCTTTGTAGTTTAAATATATTTTAGTTTAAACTTGACTATATACAGATTAAGGTCTATTCTCCGCCTCGGATGAGTTAAGACGCCTCAAGAGAATAGAATAAGGTGACTACATTCTCCATTTGATCCACACGGAATAATACGATGTATGTATTCACCACACTCGATTCTCTCAAGGTATCTCTACTCACCAATGTGCAGAATAGACCTAATTATTCGATTAAACCTGTTCTGATTCATCAGTAAAAATAACCTGTCCTTAATAATTACGCTACTGTCATCGCTCTTTTTAATATTCCTATAAACGTAAAAAATCCTTCGAGCAGGCCCCCTCCAAGCTCCCGCCAGACTAATTGTCTAGCTCCGCCAATGGCAGTATGTGCAACAAAAACTAAATTTGCTTGGAGAGAGCCACTGATTCCTAAATCACGGTGAAATTAACCCCTATATACATTTTATCAAATCTGTCTCAGTGAGGTTCGTCACGATCTACCAAATTCCTCCTCCTCCCTTATTGCGTAACATAATTAATGGACCTTCCCTTTTTACTTTTCCCGAAAAAGCCAAACAGATCGTGCACATATGGTGTACTTTTTCCAACGTTTCGCTGAGTCAGTTGGCGAAAATGTAAGGTGTGAGCTTCGGAGCAGTTCGTAACGCGATTCAGAAGTATAGTAAGGAGTCTTCCTTTCAGGACAAGAACAAATCTGAGCATGATGATAATGATGAAATATTACCATCTTTTGTAGTAAGGAAACTTTGTATAGCAGTGGAATAATCTGAAAAACGATTTGATCAGGATTCTATTGTTGTTTGTGATCCTGTATGAAGAGCCAAAAAAGTTTGGGTGGGCCCGCAAGCAGAGACACTTACGCGAGACTCGCGAATATAGGGAAGAGAACCTCCTTCAAAAAGCAAATTCACACTCACAGTACCCGATTGACAGAATAAACCCAATAGATGGGGTCGAAAAGCCCGCCCTCGTTCCGCGAAATGTTAACAATAGGGAGGAGGCAGTCCTATGCTCCCTATCCTAATCGTTTCACTTGGGTGCCCTGATGGTCCCTCCCTTTCCCCGTTATAAATTATGTCATGGAAATTTAGTATCTGTTGTAGTGGTCATATGATTAATTATTTTGTGTTAGAAAACTTGGCTGAAAGTAAAATTGGTTAGCGTTACCGCTCTATAATTATTGCTCTGTGTCGTCTCGGTGCTTCTGCTTTTGAAGAGACAACTTTAAGAAAAAGCCTATGTTGGTCTATGGCCTATGCCCGATGTCATATGGTATTGCTCGTAGTCATAGTATAGGGGAGAGAACAAGAGAAAGAGGAGAAAGAATTAGTGCTAACGATGAGTTTCCACTCGTTTACTCAATTTCAGCATGTTTGGTAATAAAAGAGAAGAAACATTTTACAACTTGCTACATTTGGGAATATCAAGACAATGATCTCCCATCGCACCTTCAAGTGATCATTACAAGCTTGCCATTTGGTTCAGGCACTTTTCAAGGTTGATGTGGCACATATGAAATCTGCCACGACCAACTCAGCGGAACGCGCCCATACCGCTTGCTGAATTGAAGGGCAGGGTTTTAGGACAAAAAAAAATCTGGACTTAAACCGGGCCTTTTGGGCTAAATCCTGGACGATCAACAAGCACCAAGTCTGAAAATAGTCTTATTCCCATCAATTCATCTACACCAAAGAAATATTTATTTCAAGACAACAAACTGAGATCTTCTAATATGTGCAAAAAGTATCTAATCTAGGAATTATTTTCCAAAGCAATGAAATCATATTAAGGGGGGTATACAGTTAGAACAAGCAAAAAAAAATTCATTTTTGATAACTCATTTACTCAAATCGGAAGTTTTTACTCAAATCAATTGAAACTTTTTCACAATTATTAGTGTATTCATGTAGTATACAAAAATATTTTTTTTCAATTTTTTTTTCAACTAAATGGCGGCCGTTAGAGTACGTTGAAAAAGTCGTTCTATTTTGATTGTGCCTGCTCTTCTGGTCGCAGTTTTGATCTGAATCCTGCTTTCCAAAAAAAATAACATTCATTACAGTTACACTAGATGAATTGAAAAAAAAAAAGTAAAAAAAAAAATTGCACTTTTGGCGTAACTAAAAAATTAAAAAATCCACATTTTTTTTAGCCATTTTATCACATATTTCCATATTTAGTAATTAAATATTACAATAATGTTTAATTTTTATAGAAGGTAATACTATAATAAAGAAATCCTGTAAGCTTCAGCTTAATCGAATTATTAGTTTTCGAGTTATCACCGGCATAAACTCCCAAAATGCTATTTTGAGAAAAACGGTAATTATCGGTCTGCGTGCGAATAAGTCGTTTTCAAAAAACGAAGAAACGAAACACTTGGAGATCGAATTTCGAAAAAAAAGGGTTTCAGGAGCTTATTCTACGGGAAATTTACTAACATTTGATTCAAAAAGAAAAAAATGAATTTATTGGTCATCCTAACTGTATATCCCCCCTTAGCAGACGCGATTTAAATACATTGCGAATGATGTTTTTATTGCGATGAGAGCGCCAAATAAAATAATAATGATTTTAAATTGGAAATCTTCCCACATCATAAATAATTGTGAAACCAGTAGTGAACAGCAATTTCTGCTAGAACCAAAAATGTGAAAAGAAAGTATCGATAGGTCCGACAGAGTTCGGCAGGTTATGAAACTGAATATAAGTAGTTTGAGCGAAGCAACGAGTGATGTATGTTGTCCGAGTATCAGGGACACTCTCGAGTCCCTTCGAATTTCGGAGAGGGTTACGGCAAGGTGATGGATTGTCGTGTTTGTTGTTTAACATTGCACTGGAGGGTGTGATTCGAAGAGCTGGGATAGACACGCGTGGCACAATCTTCAGGAAGTCTGACCAACTATTTGGCTTCGCCGACGACGTTGATATCGTAGCACGTAAATGTAAGACGATGGCGGGAACGTACACTAGACTTAAGGCTGAAGCTGGTAGGCTTGGGCTTGTCATTAATGCGTTGAAAACAAAATACACGAAGGGAAGAGGCTCACGAGAAGACAATGTTAGTCTCGTACCACGAGTTCAGATCGACGGTGATTAAATCGAGGTAGTAGACAAATTCCTGTATCTGGACTCATTAGTGACCGCCGATATCGACACCAGTCGAGAAATAAAAAGGCGCATTACGGCTGGCAATCGTGCCTACTTTGGACTCCGAAGGACGCTAAGATCGAACAAAGTTCGCCGAACTACAAAGTTGATCATCTACAAAACATTAATTAGACCGGTACTTCTCTACGGCCACTAAACATGGACATTGCTAGTGGAGGACCAACGCTCCCTTGGTGTCTTTGAACGGAAGGTACTGCGTACAATCTACGGTGGAGTGCAGATGGAAGACGGTACGTGGAGAAGGCAAATGAAGCACGAATTTCATCAGTTGCAAGGAGGATTTCTCATCGTACTCATCGCTAAAATCGGTCGACTACGATGGGCTTGACATGTCGTAAGAATGTCGGACTACAGCCCTGTAAAAATGGGTTTCAAAAACGAACCAACGGGTACAACAAAATCAGGCGCGCAACGAGCAAAGTGGATCGATCAAATAAAAGACGACCTGCGGACTCTCCGCATCGCTTTAATTGCCTCATTTGTCACATGGTTTGGAATAAGTTTTAAACGCATCGACTGCTGATTATGATCGCATGAGAGATTGTTTGATTCATTGCGTACGATGGGTGATCAATTTAAATAGATATTCTAGAGTGACGCATTTGCAGCGCCAACTCTTAGGATGTCCGTTGTATAACATTATTCAAAATCATTCGTCAAGGACCGCAATATCTCGCTAAAGCTACAACCTTTTAGAAGCAACAACACAGAAAAAAATAATTAATTTTAACAAGCGCGTAAAATTTCCCCTCGTGTAATTCCAAGCCAAAGGAGCGTAAACAACGATATTGATTGCAATCTTTCATACAACAGGCTCGATTCAGGCGTTATCTGGCTTAAATTTACATCAAATATCCCATTCTGTTCTGCCAAATCTAGCATTCCCTTTATGTGCATTAGATAACGTAGAAAATTCAGTGTTTCTTTTTATCTGTGAACACTTTATTTTATTGCGCATTACATTATCCCAATACTGTTTCCTTACGTTCACTGATCTTGTGGAATCAACTTCCGATTATTATTAAAAAAAAAAATGTGCGTTTTGCAAGCAATTTACTGTCGTGAATATTTGATCTGGCTTAATGGAGAGAATTGGGGAGTGTTGTACGAGTCAACAAGTCTTTAAGTCAATATTTAGTTTTTTTTTGTAAGTTTTCCTGTTTTATGTTTTTTCATAATGATTTTTTGGATAAGGAAGTGGAACGGAAAACATTGAACACCGATTACAGTATTTTGATAAGGGACAACCTTTAAGCTACAAGTATTTAAAAGGTGTTTCGATCAAACTTTGGTCGACTTAAACTTGACGCATTTCCTTTCGGCACACTCCTCATTTTGAAGATGTGTGCGTGTAGCATCATGCCTCTATTGTGATTTTGAGATGAGCACTTCAGTTATCAAAATGTTGTCGAAGGAAGAGAAGCAACGCATCAAAGTTTTGCACGTGCATGGCGAAAATCCAAACTACTCTCACGCCAAGTTGGCTAAATTGTTGAATGTGGCTAAATCAACTGTTGTCAACAGCCAGGAAAGCTGGATCGGAGAGAAATTGAAAGCCGGAGACCACAGCGTCGACAAAAAGAGTATCTCGCTGCTTCGAGTGGAACCCTAACCTCTCCTTCCGAGATGTCGCAAAGAAACTGGGAGAGTGGCGCCTTCAACCGTGTCTAGAGCTAAACAACGAACTGGACAGTCGACTTACAAGAAAGTGGTGACTCCAAATCACGACGATAAACAAAACACGTCGGCCAAAGCACGATCGTGAAAGTTGTACACGACTGACGCTGAAACTTACGTCAAGGCAGATTAAACAGCTTCCTGAACAGGAATTTTATACGGCAACCGGACGGGGAAAGTCAAAGTTTGCGCAGAAATTTCTGGTGTGGCAGGCCATCGGTACCTGAGGCTTGAAGAGCAACGTTTACATTGCGATCGGAACCGTCAACCAGGAAATTTATCTGAGCGAGTACCTACAAAAACGTTTACTGCCTTTCCTGAAGCGACACAATTGTTCCATTCTATTTTGTCTGGATTTGGCATCTTGCCTTTACGGAAAAAAGGCCATGGAATGGTATGCTGCCAACAACGTTCAAGAGGTGTCCAAGGACAAGGACCCTCTCAACACGCCAGACCCGGAGCGGTACCTTTAGTAGACTTAAAAAGCTGTTGCGAGCGAGAAACAGTTTAAGGCAAACTGGCGTTCTGCAGCGAATAAAGTGGACAAGGAGACTGTATAAAATCTTATGACAGGGGTTTAATGAAAGACCAGGCAATTCGCATTCGGTAAAAAGGAACCTTAGCTAAACATTTCTCCTGTATTCTGTATTAACTGAACTCGAAAAAGAAAAAAAATTAGACTTATTAATAAAAAAATTTGATCGACTCACACAATACTGTTTGACGAAATTTTGATCGGAACACCCTTTAATCCCACACCTTCCTTGCGTTCACGAGGTCAATCATCTTCGCTATTCTTCCCCAACCAGCTCGCCACTGGGTCGCCTGGGTCACCTTGAACGGTTTTATCACACGGAACACGGTCAAATTCTCGATTCCCAACGTTTCCCAAGTATTTTGATTTTGTGATTTTTTAGTAAATGTTCAGCCAAAGCTAGGACTACTGAATTTTTAAATTTAGGCTATTTAGTGCCAGGAAAACTGCTTCCGTATTATTTGTATTGTAAGGCTAGCAAACAAGGAACAACAAAATTCTTATAAAAATGTATTGTGGCCCTGAAAAAGGCCTTCTTGTTTTCGAACAATTAAAAACTCAGATTGATCTCACACAGACCTTTTATTTGTACAATTCTTTGGAATAAAATTGGTAGTCGTAAAACTCTCAAAAATCTATTCAGGGATGATCGAGTTATTGACGCCCATTTTCTAAAATTTCATTTGGAATGCTACCCTTGCTGTAAGCCCACTACACCCAAAATAAAATAAAAAGCAAGATTTTAATGCAATTTCGCATGATTTTGAATCATTTCTCGGTATGGATCGAAAGTTGAAGAAATAAATGCAACACTGTTTGAGGACAACAATGGAACACATCAATGTGCTTCGAAAAATAACTGTATTCGTGAGGTTGTGCAGTGTATCCGATTCGAGTCCGAAAGTCGGTTCACAAAAAAAACGATACTGATTCGAACTGTTGCCGACAGCGCGACGACTCTTGATAGAAACCATTCAATCACTGCATCAAACTGAAGATAACCGAGTTAAAACCATACAGTTTTTTGTTTTTATTGTCAAGGCGATCACTGGTACAGCAATTGAGGCAAACTGAACATATGCTCAAACAATCTGTGTGCAACTCGAATAATACAATAAAAAAAATAAATAATTTTTATTTTTTTGTTCAAAGAGTGAATAAGTTAATCACTTGTTATACTAGGGAAGTTGAACTCTAGTATAACAAGTGATTGAAAATTTTTAAAAGTGTGATGATTTCGATAAAATGTTAATGGTGCCAGGACTGCAAGGATATTAAAAAAAAAATTATACTGTTTCTTTTTTTTATACATTTACAAAAATTGGATGGCCTCAAATCTGTAAGACGGTGAAACTAAGTTCCCATATAATTTTGATTTGGAATTTCTTTGTTTCGAACCTAAACGTCTAAAACATCTTCATTGCTTCAATGGGCAAAATACCAAAACAAATTACATCAATATTTCTTCCAATTTCGTTTCACGCTCGGACTTGGTCCATTTATCAATTTGGTAACTTAAATTAGCGTCAGCAACTCCAGCACCGCAAGGTCAACCCATTCCGTGTTAGGTTGCCATTACTCCGGTACCAATTACCGAGTCCCGAAAGCAACCAACCCCACCGGTTCGTAATCACCAATAACTAATCAATTGAACATTTCAAGTGCAGCACTTGGTTTCAATTATTTCGTATCCTCGAGCCAGGATTCATCTTTTGATCTTCTTTCGAGCTTTGTCCGTTCGGCACCAAGGTTTGAGGCTATAAGTGATTCAGTTTTATCGCCAAATCGGCCCGTTTTCAGCCCTTTACCCGGGTAATACAAGTGCAATATTTTATAATTAATTTGACTTTTATGTGTTTATCAGTGATATTCGCTGATCGGCGATCGGTGTGAAACGACCGACCGCAGCTCGCTCGGATAGTTACCTCGCACGGCGGTAGGTGCTGGTGGCTGCTGCAATAGCAGGTCAGCCCCGGGAGCCAAGCTGCGCGCACTGTATAATCATCACAGTAATGCCACGTTCCCGATATTTGTTAGCGGCCGGAACGTTTCAAGTTGGCACGAAGCTACCGACGCGACGGTACCGGGTGTTGCCTCGGAGCGATTCGTCGGCTATGGTGAATGATCATTAATAAATTGTTGTCTTCAATGTCCACTTGGAAGTGGCTAGATTTGGGAGCAATTTTTGAGAGTGTTGGTCATGTACATCCCCAGAACGCAAATCAAGCCCTCCAAGCCTGCTATGCTCTGTCCGGCCTTTTACCATATATTTAAACAATCATTTAGTTTCCAATTTATCTAATTTGAAAACACCGACGGAACCGACCGGCATTCTAGGCGCTACCGACCGATTGCTGCCCATTTATTTCAAATTTTATCGTTCCTTCTGGGGACGGATCGTTCCACTCCGGCTGTGCCGATCTCTGCCAAACGTGGCCGCCATTCGCCGTTGCTGTCGTCGTCATTTGAAAAGTGCATACATACTTTGCGGCGTAGTCGTGACTCTTGGAAGCCATCGAAATGACCACGAACGATTTAGTAGTAGGTGGGTAGTGGGTGACTCGTTGGACGAGTCTGTAAATATACGGCATTTCAAAGCTAGAGGCGGTGGGTTCGAATTTCATCGACTGTTCTGGATTAATTTGATTGCGGAAATTGTTGATTTGAATGACGAAAAGAGGGTTTCGCATTAAATTTTATTTGACATACTAAGTTGAGAGCCGACAAAACACGTGCTAGAAGATTTTGCTCTTAAGAAGAATACGTTTCTGCAAGGTTTGACACATAGCTGCAACCGCAACCAGTGAGCGACCGAGCAGAAGGGCTCTACGTTTCAACTCAATGATAATTTCCATTGGTCTAGTGTTCTATCTAAATGGTTCTGGGCTATTGTGGCAAGGGATATTTATCTTGCCTTCTGTTTAATGAACCTACATTTAAGGTGTATAAGGTCAGCATCGGACACTGCGGTAGGGTTGTCCTGGGTATATAGAAATTTTAGTGTTACCTTTTTGCAAACATGAGATGAAGTTAGCAGACTACGTTGGGCTTTGCTTCAAGTACTTCATTTTGACGTACAATAGGAAAATTCAGCCGAATAGATTTCACTGCATATTTGAGACAAACGATTTAATAATTAAAGGACTATATTCGGGAATCAAGACGAAAGATGGAGACACATTTAATGATGGTATCAACGAAGTTGAAAGGATGCATTATAACCTTTGTCCTCTCTCTTTTCGTTCTAATAGAGTTTTTGGATCCACAGAGAACCGTAACTATCAAAACGAATCCAACATTGTTTCTTAACTATTTTGAAACATTACTACGCCTGTAATAGATCTAATAAATGTTTGGTGCGTTACTTGGGATATAATTTTTTTCCATGAATCCGTTTATCCACGACGATCAACTTCTTGTTGATTGCCGACTGAATCATTCTTCCAGGCTTGTTCACTCACAAGCAATCAATGCAATTACGCGGCTAAGGATCAAATATGTGATGATGATATGTACTACCACTTATTGTAGCACGGAAACTTAGTCCGAAAGCAATGAGCTCTCCTCCCTGTATGACTTGATCAAGCTGTAATAACCATTGGTTGTGGTCATCAGAAACGGGTTGAATGTGTGGTAACGACCTTGAAACTATTTACTTGCAACACAATGCACACCGATCTGAACCGTACGCACGTTAGAGGAAGACTGATGAACGAACCAGAAAATATGGCATATTGATCCAATATGTACACATGACGCCGAGCACACTATAATAAAGACATCTACCACATCCCGTTTTCCCTGGAAAATTTTATTTATTCTGAGCTATGAAATATCAATCTATAATCAACTAAAACTAATGAATAATACTTATCTCAATAGACTGTACTTTGTTGCTGGCTTAGGCATCCTATTCGATCTTCGAAGAACCGGAGTGCTCAGTGCTTCACCTAATTCCGAGCTGGGTCCGTTGTATATCCTTGATGATTTCATGGCCGTTTCGTCAGGTTTTTCTACAGGGCCTAACTTTTCTGGATCTGATCCACTGAAAGATTTCGAAGGTTCTGAGTCAAAGGCTTCTATACCCATTTTGCTGCCAACCATTTCAGATGACGGAGAAGGAAGTAGCTTCAGATGTGAGGTATTTCGATCGTACGTTTTTCCCGTATCATTTGAACGAACTTTTACATTGGAACCTTGCTTATCAATAACCGTAAATTTCTCTTTCAAGCAATTTGTTTCTCATAAAGAGTGTATCTCCTATGGCAATTTTGCTTACCTTAGCTTTTCGCCGTACATCTTCCCTTTCTTTCCCGAGCATTTTTCTTTCGAAATCACGATCTCTGAAGTCGGAACTGGGTGGTGTTGTCTCCAGGTCACCGATTTGAGGCAGTTTAGTTCGGACTATTCTGTTCTGTAACAGTTCGCTGGGCGCCATTCCTGTTATAGTATGTGGTGTGGTATTACAGAACTGCAGCTCTGCCTTCCAGTCATCGTATATCGCATTAGCGATTTTCATCCACTCCAGCAAAGATCAGTTTTGGCGTTCTACTTCTCCGTTGGCCTGTGGCCAATAAGGCGAAGAATGATTTAAATGAATTCCACTGAGTTTGCAAAAATCTTCAAATTCTAGCGAAACAAACTGTTTCGCATTGTCCAAAGTAATAGTCCTAGGAGGACCCCAGGTGCGGAAAATTCGCTTGAGTCTTTTGATAGTCTCTTGAGCTGTTATTTTGTTCATAATTTCCAATTCCATATAGCGGCTATAGTAATCTACCACCACCAAAACATATTCTCCTGTAGGCATAGGCCCCAGAAAATCTATAGCCAAATCTACCCATGGTTTTTCTGGAAGTGTGCGTCGTGTCATTGGTTCTGGGGGATCGGGAATCTGAACCAACCTACAGCCATCGCAGGTTTCACAAACTTTAACAGCGTCTTGATCAATACCAGGCCACCAACAACGTTCACGAAATCGACGCTTCATCATAGATTGACCAGGATGACCTTCGTGAGCTAAGTGACACATTCTGCTTCGTAAGGATGATGGAATGACTAGTTTGGTTCCCCGCATGATGAGCTCGTTAGCATATGAGTACTCAAGTTGGTATGTAGTATATTGTTTGAGATCTGCGTCGTTCTACTTACCACTTATGATGCAGTCTTTAAGTTTCTGCATTTCAGAATCCTGATCAGTCGCAGCAACTACTTCCCCTGGAGATCTGGAATAAATTTGGACACGTATGTCACCAAGCCTAGAAAGCTTTTCAATTCCTCTTTTGTTCGCGGTGCTCTGAATTCAATAGCAGGGGAAATACCATCAGAGGAAAGTTTGTGACCTAGGAAAACCATTTCTCGTTGTTTGAATTTGCATTTATGGTCGTTTAGCAATATGCTATGATTATTCAGAACCTTCAATGTTTCCTTTACCGAGGTATCGTGTACCTCTTCCGTGGATCCGTGAAATAACTATATCGTCGATAAAAACCACGGTGTTCTCGCATCCCGCTAGCATACTCTCCATGAGGTTCTGAAACAATTCAGGAGCACAATTTACCCCAAAGAGAAGCCTTTTGTATCTGAATAGTCCCCAATTTGTCACAAATGTAGTGATATCGCGACAATCTTCCATTAGTTCGACTTGATGGAAAGCTTGCTCAATGTCAAGTGTAGTATAAAAATGAGCATTTCGAAACCTCGGAATGAAATCGTCGAATATCGGCAGACGGTGATTAAGCCTTTGAATTGCTATGTTTGCTCTTCGCATGTCAACACATAATCGAAGTTCTCCATTATCTTTAACGATTGGGACAAGGCGTGAGACCCAAGATGTTGGGCTCGTAACTGTCTCTATAATACTCATTTCGAAGAGCTCATTCAGTTTGGTCTTGACCTTCATAAGAAGCGGTATTGGACATCGACGAAGAGGTTGAATGACTGATGGAATACTTCGATCAATCGGTAGGTTCAATTTAACACCTTTGATTTTTGGAAATTACTTCCTGACTGTTTCAACCCGATCAACAGCATTGTTTTGAATACTGGGCAAACCAATCTTTAAAACTCCCAACTTTTGTGCCGTAATTTTTCCCATAAAAGGTTGCTGGCCCTTCTCAATGACATAGAATGATGTTTCAGCCCTGAGTAAATTGCCGCCATCATCAACCTCTAATATTGCATCGAAAGTAGTAACGAGCCTGAGTGGAATCCTTCCGTACGCTAGGAATCTCTTATCCTTATCAAATCGCTGATTAGTTATCTTAACATCTTTGAGTTTCATCAACTCCCATGTAGTATCATCGATCAAATTATGTTTTGAGCCAGAATCAATCAGCATTACTATTTCACCAATACGACATGTTATCATTTCGTCTTCACCGTCTCTTACATTGTAGACGGATAAATCTTCGCAACAAGAAGACTCTTGTTTATATTCTTCTACATTGTACACAGTTCTTGGCCGTTTATTAGGGCGCAGGAAGTTTTGGTTGTTACTGAATACTGGTTTACGTTTACGGTCAAGAATACCCTAATGCAAGAACAGAAATCCTTTAATCATTTTTCGCACAATATAAAACTAAAATATTTTAACCAACAACATGCTATTTCTGGCAGTGTTCACAGATGACCTTGACCTTCAAACCGACAGGAAATGTCCAAGTTTGTGGCATTTCAAACATGTCTTATTGATCGCTGGGCAATGATCTTTGTTACGATGACGCGGGAATCCGCATCGTATGCATCGACTTGGTAGTTGGTCTGACTCTTGGCGGTTCCGTGATGTTTCGTATAAACGGTTAACGTTACTAGATGAGCTTGTAGCAGCCATTTTCGAAGATTGATAGCGGACTGATTGATACGCGTTCACTATCTTCACCGTATCGTCGAGAGACAAGACCTCTTTTTCGAGTAGTTTTTGTCTCAGGTCTTCAGATGTGAACTGAACAATTTTATCTATAACGGCGATGTTTCTGCTTTCTGTTTTGCCAAATGAGCATTTTTCAGCTTTAAGCTGAACCCTCAAAGCGAATTTGTCAATGGTCTCGTCTGTATCAGGAGCCATAGCCCAAAACAAAATAAAAACCGCTCAAAACTTTCTTGGTGTTTGGGGGCAAAAAGTTGATCCAATTTTTGTTTTACTACAATATAAGGATCTAGACCGGGACCAATTTCGTCAAATCCAGGTATTCCATAGAACGCGTTTTGCAATTCTAATCCGCCCATAGCAAGTAGTTGCATTTTCCTATTCAAACCATCAACAACATTAGCCGCAGCCATGACGCTTTCAAACCAGCGAACCCACGAAGTCCATGCATTTCGGACTTCTAATGGTGGCAGGTGTTTGTATTTGAAATGCGGTAAATTATAGGACGCTGGACTGAACAACGACACATGTTGTTGAACAACCTGCACTACTTCTTCAGCGGTTGCGTTACTATTCTGCATTATTACGAAATATTTCCTGTGCAAAACAAATTTGTATGCTATTAAAATTTGATTATGGTTCTATTCTAATAATACAATATACTATCAATCATACAACAAACAATCGGTTATCATAAAGCAAAATCGAAGGCTGTTTTAAAATATTTACTTCATTGTTATTTACTTGCACCTCTTCCAATTAGATTCCTATTCAACACACATTTCCCAAAACCTTAAATGTAGTAAACCACCACAGTTTTGTTGATTTTAACCAACATGCACACCATAAAAATTTTTCATCCACACTGAAAGACAACGTTCAATATCATTTTACAATACATTCGCATCATCCAAGGGCAACCGTGTACTCTCACATCATTAAAGAGTGAGCTATCATTAAATTTTTCTTGACTCTTATTTCCCGCATCATCCAAAAGCGGATCGCCGAAACATTGTAAATTTTATTCACACAATCGCATCATTCAAGAGCGAACAAAACTTCATTAAAGACCGACTAGTTTCCACTTTCCCATTTGGAAGTTCGAGCGAATTCTGCTCTAAAAGTCGCATCATTTAAGAGCGAAACCTTCCATTTCGTGATCTATGATTTTTATTTGAAGTCTCTTTTGAGAGAATCGGATTAATTGGGAGCTTATAACTCTCGTTTACTGGAAAAGTTCTAATCCCATTTCGAGAGCAAGCAAGCATACGATGTGAAAATGCCTTTATTTCTCTCCACACGACTGTGATTTTACAAAACAGAACTGTGATTTTACAAAACAGAATATGGTGGTTCTCTGTCATGAGAGATCTTGTCATAAGTGAATTGCTGTCTAGGACTTGGTGCTTTCTTTCGTAGCTAATGCGGTTGTACAAGAGCGTTCAAGTTTAATAATTAGATACTGATAAACTCACCTTGAAATGCTGCTGTTTAGATGATATTGGAATATAGAACTATACGTAACACACGCACACATTTTCATATTCACCATTGGTATTCAATGGATAGGTACCCATATACATATATTTTTGTGGAAGGAGATGTTCACTCATCACCATGAGGCACCAAGAGTGAACAACAATGTTTTTGGCTAGAATGAAAGATATGAAGAGAAAGTTTTGATAGTTCCGCTAGTGTGCGGCAGGCTTGGAAATATAACAGATGTTTTTAGGAAAATTGAGCGAAAAGGGCATGTGTACAGTGGTACTCGAACCAACGACATTTTTGCCTAACATCCCACTGAAGCACGGACTAAGTCCGCCACTTCAACAAGCAAAAATGTCCGGTTGGAAGACGCTCATGTACCACTGTGGCTTGTATAGTTATTCTAGCGATCTATTGTGTGCACTCTGTTTATTGATGCGCACATGGGAGAGGAACTCTCTCCTTTTTTGGGTTTGTTTTGATTCACACCGACTGACGATCACTAAAGTTTTTCTCGTCGTCTCTATCGTAGAGACCTCGGAGAGAAACACCGTGAAGCGATACGATACTGGTCCACGATACTGACGTCCATGGATCGAGTACCATTGGATACATGCCCTTTCGCTCAATTTTCAAAACATCTGTTAGATTTTCCTACCTGCCGCACTCTGACGGAACTTTCAACACTTTCTCTTCACATCTTTCATTCTAGCCAAAAACATTAATGTTCACTCTTGGTGCCTCATGGTGATGAGCGAACATCTCCTTCTACATCATAATCGTTACTCCTAGCATGGAGAATAAAAAACATAACAATTAATGTAACTGGAATTCGTCAATTACTCACATATCACTCAAACTCAAAACAGAACATATCACTCAAAACTGAATAAATGTGCAGAAGTAAATCGAAATAGGTCTGAAGTATGTTGTGCGATAACAGAAATGAAGCAAAATGCCAAAAAAGTAACAGCAAAATTTGAAAGTTTTGTAAGTACACACACCAAAAATGAATGAGAGAAATCAAAACGTCATTCGCACTACACCTCTTGTCCCTGCGCAATCAACACTCATTATAGTCACAACTAACTACGGGAATTTCTAATAAATCCTAATCTCAATCGTTTATTCACGATTCACTCGTTATGCCAATATTCTGGCAACACTGATGAACTAGATAATGAACCGGTTCTCATCGATTAGAAGATTAACTTGACATGATGAGCTTCTGCCAATAGACACAATATATCCTAACGGCGATACACAATTTGGTGATCCCAATATATTTTTCTGAATCTAAAGCTAAAACTTCGTATCAACTTAATAATTAGCGCATTTCTTTTAACTTAATATCGAGTTATGAAATAACGTGAGTGTTAATTTTTTTTAAACGTATAGATATTTACAACACGCAGTTAAAAATTAAAGAGTAAATTAAATCAATTTTTCATCTTCTAGTGTCTATGGAAAACATTGGCTTAAATCTATTTTAAAACGAATTAAATAAGACCTACAGAATTTAACTAATCCGGCATAGTTTCTGAACTTAAACTATAAGTTTGAGGTTAACTAAAATTACAAAAATGAGTGAATGAAGCTAAATAATAAAACCTGAACTTAGGCTAGGAACGAAACACACAACATCCATTGCCCACAACACTACACAATCAGATTATTTTACAGAAATCTGTAATTTTTTACCGAATTCTCAACAACTGAACGTTCGGTAATCTGATTTAACGGATTTCGGTAAAATTTTACCGAAATCCTGAAATTTTTTACAGATATCTGTAAAATTTCACCGAAATCCGTAAAATCAGATTACCGAACGTTCAGCTGTTGAGAATTCGGTAAAACTTTAAAGATTTCTGTAAAAAAGTCTAAGAGCGTAGGGATACAAAATTGAACTCTAAAACATACAAGTAATGATATAAAAAAAGGAGTTTAAGCTGCTAGAAAATCTGCTGGGAAAAAGTGTTTCTGGTAGCGGTCCCAATAGCCGATATACGATAGCAAGAGGTAGGTCAAAAATGCACGAACCGCACGCTTGCCTGAGTGCAGTCAGCCGAACATATGTTTTCGCTGAGTCCATTGTTCTCTTCCGCATGTAAGGAGTGTATCGAATATAAGCTATCCACATACATTTGCGTTGTACGCATGTTTTTGTGATGGAAGTGAAAAGGAAGTGAAAATTAAGGTTCTGGACACATGGCTAAGTGCGAAGGGTATTACTATGCGAAAATTGGCGAAGCGGTTTGGAATTCATCATGCAAGTGTTAAAACCATCATTAATAAGTTTGGGGAACACTATTCTTTGGATGAGCTACCAGGAAGAGGCAGAAAACCCGGTTCTTCCAACCCAAAACTGGAGCAGAAAGTGGTATCTCTAATCATGGAGAACAAATCAATGTCAATACGTGATTTGGCCAAAAAGCAGGAACGAGTGTCGGAATGATCCAGCGTATCAAGAGGCGAAACCACCTGAAGACCTACAAGAAGCAGAAAATCTCGAAACAAAGTGCAGAACAGAAGAAGCGAGCAGCAACAAGGGCCCGGAAATTGTATTCGCGTCTTTTGCAGCGTCCGGATGCATGCGTTTTGATGGACGATGAGAACTATGTAAAGGAGGACTCAAAAACCCTTCCAGGTCCACAATACATTACTGCCGTCGTTGGGGAGGATGTGAGCGATGCGGACAGGTCGATTCAAGTGGAGAAATTCGGTCGAAAGGTACTGGTATGGCAAGCAGGTTTGAAGTCAACCATGTTTTACACTACCGGAACTATAAATGCGGAAATCTATCGATCTGAGTGTCTCCAGAAGAGATTGTTGCCTTTATATAAGAAGCTTAGTACACCTCCACTGTTTTAGCGTCGGCTCACTATGCCAAAACCACTCTCAATTGGCTTGCGGAAAAGGGTATGGATTTCGTTGAGAAAAATATCAATCCACCAAATTGCCCTCAGCTTCGACCCATCGAACGTTACTGGGCAATCGTGAAGAGGGTCTTCAAGAAGACTGGTAAGGCAGCTGGGAACATGCAGGAGTTCAAAAAAATTTGGGCTCAAGCGTCCAAAAAATGCGATACAACACTTGTCCGGAACTTGATGAAGAGCATTCGATCCAAAGTTCGAAAATTCGTGAAGGAATAACTTAAATTTCATCCGGTCTTCATTATGTTCAAGTTCAACCTCGTACAATAAAGGATCAATTTTTGGTGTGAATAAAATATCGGTTTTCAACATAATTTGAAAGCAAGTTTGTGGATAGCTTATTTTCAATACACTCCTTATACGTCACGGAAGTCTTCCACTTGCGAATCCAGTATGGAGTACCCGAAAAGTTTCAAGAAACCAAAACAATATTATCAACGGATGCTTAGGAAACATAATATGTAGTCACTATTTTTCAAGTCTAACTAAAGTTGTAAATTTTGTACCTGTACCGGCTATAAAAGCACATGAAAAATATATAATGAATCAGTCTTTGTTCAACCAGAATCTCTCTTTTGCTCCAAAGTGAAAAGCGGCTATTACTATCTGTGAATACCACTTACTGTAAAAAAAAACCTAGCAAGCGTTTCTTTTCTCTTCACGGCTGATGCATACCGTTAGAAGTCTCTTGATATGAACCTCACAAATGAATCCATGCCCCGTGTTCCCTGGCATAAAATAAAATAGTTAAAAAGAATAAGAGTAACGGAAGAAGAGAGGTGAAAGAAGAGAAGCATGAGAAGAGAAACGTAGAGGAGTCACAGAAAAGAAGTGAAAAAGGAGAAACGGAAGAAAAGGGACTGAAAAACTAAAAACTAACGAAAGAAGTAAAGTGAAAAATGAAAAACAGAAGAAGAGAATCAGAAGAAGTGAAACGGTAGAAGACACAAGGAAGAGAAGCAAAAGAAGTGGCAGATAAGATATGAAAGAAAAGAAGTGGAAGCAAAGAAGCAGAAGAAGAGAAGCGGAAAACAGAAAGAAAACGAAAATAAATAGAAAAGAAGAAGCAGAAAAGGAAAAGCAGATAAGAAAAAAACGGAAAAAGAGAGGTGGAAGAGAACGGAAGCAGAAAAGTGGCAACAGAGAAGTTGAAAAGCAGAAGCAAAAAAAGACGAGTGAACAATAGCAGAAGCCAGAAAGCAATAAAGCTCAAGAAAAGAAGACAATGAAGCATAGCTGAAAGAGATTAGATAAGAAAGAGAAACTGAAGCAGTTAAGTGGAGGAAGAAGTTGAGAGAGACAAGAAATTGCAAATAAAGAAAACGGGAAATGATTTTATTTTTGGTCTGACTCTTCAATCAATCTTCATAAGATACTAACTTGATTATCGTACTACAGCACTTTCGTGTTCAACTGTGGTGCGGAGGTGCAGCGAATATACCAGTCTGGAGAACCCGGCACATGCTATCTCAAAAGGTGTCGATCCTTGTGAACACGCTAACATCGCTCTATGATGGAAAGGTCAGATTTATTAGAGTTACCGAGTATGCTTCTGGATGCCTTATAGTTTCCTATTGAAGTTCTCATATCCATATGAGTTTGTTATGTTTGCAGTTATCACTTTATTTTATTCATTTATTTTCGGAAATTTACGCGTCTTGATGGCAAATGATGGAATTGAGTTAACGAGTTCTCATCGGGAATGATCTCTCATATGCATCCGTCGAACCATTCTGGACGACTGTTGTGAGAATATCACCATAAAAATCTCACATGTACATAGCGGGTTACCAATCTCTCATCCTTTTTCCTGTTCTCTTCCCTATCCTATTACCGCGAGCAATACCATACATCCTAAAGGCAACTCTTCAAATGATAGGAGAAGACCCACGGAAACACCGAAACAACATAATAAACCACGGTATAAACCCTAACCAATTTTATTTTCAGCCAAATTTTCTAACACAAGGTAAGTAATCAAATTACCACTACAAAATATACTAAATATCCACGACCTAATATATAATGGGGAAAAGAAGGGACCATCAGGGCACCCAAGTGAAACGATTTGGATAGGGAGCATGGAATTGCCTCCTCCCTAAGGCTTGCTTCATTTGGAATTGGAACAAACTTTTGCACATCTTGTAGCGCTCCTGGACGGATCTGGAAGTTCTTGGCGCCCACGTGTCGGGAATTTTCTCAGCTTCACGTATGTATTTTTGACATTCCGCAAATTTACTGTACTTTGTAAACAATCAACATGGAAGCCGAAAGAAGGGACAAAATTGTGCACAGTTATTTGGAAAATCCATTGTGGTCTGCATCTAGGCTAGCTAAACAGCTGAAATTTCCCAGAAATACCGTATGGCGCGTTATCAAACGATATAAGGAAACATTGACGACGATTCGGAAGCCTCGAGCCAATTGTCGGAGTGGAACTGTCGACCGGAAACTGCGTGGTAAGATTTTGAAGACGATTAAGAGGCATCCCAATCTGTCGGACCGTGATTTGGCCAGAAAATTCGGTGCTGCCTATAGTACCGTGAGGAGAAATCGACTCCGGGAAGGAATCAAGTCGTATCGAGCTAGCAAACAGCCAAATCGGACCATAAAACAGAATAGTGTGGCCATAATCCGTGCTCGGAAGCTATACGACCAGGTGCTGACCAAGTTCGACGGGTGTCTTCTGATGGACGATGAAACCTATGTCAAGGCTGCCTTCGGGCAAATCCCAGGTCAAACATTTTACTTGGCAACGGCTCGGGGGATGTTCCTGCCAAATTTAAATTTGTTTTTGCCGACAAATTTGCACGAAAATTTATGATTTGGCAGGGCATTTGCAGCTGTGGCAAAAAAACCAAAGTTTTCGTTACAAATAAGACAATGCACTATGGTCCAGATCATGAATTTACGAGGAAACATGCTCCCAGCGCCTAAACTTGAAACTTTACAGCAAAGTAATGTTCTACAATATGGTTTGTATCATCAAGGTCCATTTTTTGATGTTGATTAAAATTAGGGTGGTCCCCATTTTCACGGAAATACAAAAACTAACTTTTCTATTTGCAGAAATAGACGTTTACATCCTTTGGCAAAATTGTTGCGCAAAAAATTTCATGGAATTTTTATTAAGAAATTTTTTTGTACCTTAAAAATTGACCGATTAAGAGCAATTTTTTCTCATCAACTTAGGGTGTACCATAAAAAATTTATTTTTTTGCCCTTACTTTTTTATTTCAATTCCCATCGTAAAGTTGTGTTTCAACGAGTTTTAGAACTTCTTAAGACCCGTACTTTGGTATACAAATTTTGCCGCTAGCTTCAATAAATCAATAGTTATTGAAGTTTTTCTTAAAAAAATACGCCCTTTTTAAATGTTGATTTTCATGATTGGGGTAAATACAAAAAAAATTAAAGACGTCATTTGTAAGGACAATTTATATTATTTAACATATGTGAAAACTAGAAATATGTTATTTCTGTATCTTGAGAAAATTACATTTGAATCTGGAATGGTTTAAGTAGAAAAACTTCAATAACTATTGATTGGTTGAAGTTAGTGGCAAAGTTAGTATATCGAAATACGCGCCTTCAAAAGTTCCACAACTCGTCCAAACACAACTTAACGATGAAAATTGAAATAAAAAGTTAGGACAGAAAAACTTTTTTTATGGCTCACCCTAAGTTGACGAGGGAAAAGTTGCTCTAAATCGGTCAATTATTAACCTTAAAAAAATGGTGGTGAAACTTGAAATAAAAACGTATTCCTATTTTTTATGTTGATTTAAATTAGGGTGGTCCCCATTTTTACGGAAATGCAAAAACTAACTTTTTTATTTGCAGAAATAGACGTTTACATTCTTTGGCAAAATTGTAGCGCATAAAAATTTATAAAATTTTTATTAAACATATTTTTTTGTAGCTTGAAAATTGACCGATTTAGAGCAACTTTTCCCTCGTCAACTTAGGGTGAGCCATAAAAAAAAGTTTTTCTGTCCTAACTTTTTTATTTCAATTTTCATCGTAAAGTTGTGTTTCGACGAGTTGTAGAAATTTTAAAGGCGCGTATTTTGATGTATTTAATTTGTCGGTAGATTCATTCAATCAATAGTTATTGAAGTTTTTCTTCTTAAACCATCCCAGATTAAAATGTAATTTTCTCAAGATACAGAAATAACATATCTCTAGTTTTCACATATGTTAAACAATATAAATTGTCCTTACACATGACGTCTTTAATTTTTTTGTATTTGCCCTTATCATGAGAATCAACATTTAAAAAGGCGTATTTTTTAAAGAAAAACTTCAATAACTATTGATTTATTGAAGCTAGCTGCAAAATTTGTATACCAAAGTACGGGTCTTAAGAAGTTCTAAAACTCGTCGAAACACAACTTTACGATGGGAATTGAAATAAAAAGTAAGGGCAAAACATCAATTTTTTATGGTACACCTTAAGTTGATGAGAAAAAATTGCTCTAAATCCGTCAATTTTTAAGGTACAAAAAATTTCTTAATAAAAATTCCATGAAATTTTTTGCGCAACAATTTTGCCAAAGTGATGTAAACGTCTATTTCTGCAAATAAAAGTTAGTTTTTGTAATTCCGTGAAAATGGGGACCACCCTAATTTTAATTAACATCAAAAATGGACCTTGATGATACAAACCATATTGTAGAACATTACTTTGCTGTAAAGTTTCAAGTTTAGGCGCTGGGAGCATGTTTCCTCGTAAATTCATGATCTGGACCATAGTGCAATGACGTCGGAACTATACCAAAAAGAGTGTCTCCAAAAACGAATTTTGCCGTTCATTCGATCCCACGACCATCCCGTAATGTTTTGGCCAGATTTGGCAAGCTGTCATTACAGCAAAGTCGTTCAAGAATGGTATGCAAAGAAAGGGGTCCAGGTTGTTCCGAAAAACCTTAACCCACCCAACTGCCCCCAGTTCCACCCTATTGAGAAATACTGGGCAATCATGAAGAGGAGACTCAAGGCAAAGGGAAAGGTTGTCAAAGACATCAATCAGATGAAGACCTGGAGGAATAAGATAGCTAAAACGATGGATGAAGAAGGTGTGCGCCGCCTAATGAGCCGTGTTACAGAAAAAAATCGAGAATTGCTTCGAAACCGTGACGAATAATTTTATCCGTATTTTTTCTTGAAAGTATGAAGAAAACGCTACATTTGTATAAAAAAAGATCTTGAATTCAATAATAAATAACTGAAATACAGGCAATTGCTTTTGTTCCAATTCTATCTGAAGCAAGCTTTATGCATACAGAACATGAATAATAGATTCAACATGGCAACCCAGTCTTCAGAGCCCATCAAACTCATCTGATTCAAGAAAACCATCACCGCACATGAGAAGGACGTAGCATTTCTGAATAAATGCTTAAAATATAAAGTTGTACCAATAAGTCATAGGATTAAGATAAGGACGTTCGACCCTACCATCACCGTCAGCAAAATAGAAGCGGAATACATTAACGACAGCACCAAACAACTATACAGCAAGCTAGACCGGAAGACCATGAAGTGCTATTCTCTTCATCTGGGAGATCGTTTTATCTGTAGGATCTCCATCCCATACGGCTAGTAACAGAATTTCAAGGTATCTCCGAGCCATTCCCAACAAGCTCAACAAGCTCGCATCGTAATTCTCAGAAATTTGTACAACATCTACAGACATCAGGGAATATGAGGATGATGAAATAATGGTATCTTTCGTAGGGCATGGCCCTTTTTCTCAGTGTACCGATCATTTGACAAAAATCAGGAACAAACTTCCAAATAGCTCGACAACGTCCTAGAAGTTCTGGAGAGAACATCTCTGTAGTTTAGAATAGGACTTCTCACAAGTTTCTGAAGAAACTTTCCTAAAAGTTGGCTGAAACTTCCCAGAAGTGCTATACCCAACAAACATTAATACTGAATAACTGTTTGTTCAAGCATATTTTGAGAAATTGTTCAGTTTTTTTTTTGTGAAAGTAATAAGCTTTTAATTTACCAAATTTGATTGAACAAGTGGTTATTTGACTTTGATACTTGTTGGGTAGGGTTTTCCCAAAGTACAGAAGAGAAAATTTAAGAATTTTAGAATGAGGCTTTACTGAATTTCAGGAAGAAACCACTCCGTAGAACAGAAAAAAAACTTTCCTGAGTTATATGGGTTACTTCTTAGTAGTTTTATCAAGACTTTCTAAGAAATTCAGGAACCAACTTCCCAAAAGTTCAAAAGTTCAGGAAAAAACTTCCAACAAATGTAAGAGAAATTTTAAATGCTGGAGAGGACATTCTCAATTTTTCGGTAAAATTTCCCTCGGAGTTCAGAATGGGACTTATCGGGGACTTAAAAGTGTAGATAAAATAAGTGCCAGGAAAAAAATCCCAATTTCTAGTAGAAACTTACCAGATACCGCTCTACCAATAAGTTGAGGAAAGAATTCTTCAAAAAAAAATCAGGAAAAAGAAAAGGAGAGCACTTTCCAGAATCCGAAGAAGAAAATTTCCCAAATGTCTAGTTGGAACTACCCACAAGTGTTAGCTTTCCTGTGAGCTTTCTCGAGGTTCAGGAGATCCAAGCAGTTCAGGTTGATTTTTAAAAAAGCATGGACTCAATGGTCTGATAAGCCTGGCACGGTTGCGGATGTGACAGCGAGAGACAGCCAAATCTTTGATTTTGACTAATCGCTTCACGAAAAGATACTTTTTGACAACCAAAATATCACGACCGATAATTAAGCAGGATCGAGGAGTTCCGAGGAATATCTATAACGAAAACTTTAGGTAAACTACAAAAACGGAAAATCCATACGCAACGCAAAGTCTTGGGGATAACGTATGGGAAAAGATTTCTGTATACGAAACTGCTCGGTTTATTCTTCAACTTCATCTATATTCTACTACCCTATTCTCTATTTTTCAGTACCTAACCTCTAACTCTCATCTTCACACTCTCTTCTATCGGTCTTCATGCGGGACTCTGCTCATACCGTACGGGTAATGTGAATGGCCTAGTGAACATAACCTATTACACTAGTCCCTAGTAGCACACAAGTTGCCATTCGGTTGAGATAACATAAATATGGCTTGCTAAGTCATAATCAAGTCTCTACAACTAATTATGACCGTAGTGTGCTACTTGGGGTGGACATTCCTATGCACAGGGTTTCTGATGCTGTGAAAAGATGAACGTGACGTGTACCTTACTATTTGTACACCCAAAATAAAAAAGCAAGATTGAAATGCAATTTCGCATGATTTGGTTTCATTTCTCGTAATGGATCGCAACTTGGAGAAAGAATTGGTCGTGGGCAAAAGAGCAACACATCAATTCGATTAGAAAAATTCAATGTGTGCGTGATGTTGTACAGTTGATTAGTAGTAGTAGATTCAATGGCGCACAAAACAAAAAGATTTCCATCCGCTACCGAGAGTCGAACCGCGACCGTCAGCATGACGGCTCTTCATTGTAACCATCCAGTCACCACAACAAGTTGAGGTGAATGGAATAAAAGTCCTACAGTTTCTTCGGTTTTTAAGGCACTCAACGTTACAACAATGAAGCAAAATTTCGGTCGCACACACTTACATGGCTTCGTTTATTTCATAAACCGCATGGTGACTTGATGAGAGGGCGATAGGAGTGTGATGACGAGTGCAGATAAAAATAGAACACTTGACAGCGGAATAGCAACAGTGGAAAAGGCGTAGCGGCGTTCTGTGCCATTGTCTCACCCATATTGAGAAGTTGTTGACGGTTGAACCAAAACCCAACGGTTGCTGCGATTGTCGAGGCACTAGGCACACAGCGATAACCACTTGCACACACTTGCATGGCTTTGTTTATACCATAAAAGCTTTGTGGATCATGATGGGCAAATTTGCTTTTTCAGAATCATGCGGATTTCTCAAGATATGATTGCAAAAACTGCAAAATTGCAATTTTGCATTTTTTGCTACAATTTCAACTTTTGGGTGTAGCGTTCCAATTCTTGCAGAACAATAATTTGTAATAAATTCTCAGCTAAACTAACTGTATTACTTTAATTACTACCTATTAAATTGGGAACAATGAGGAAAAGTTAGTATAAGATCTTTCCACTATATTATCACCACGTTTCTCACCACTTGGAAATATATACAACAACACTTATTCGGCGCATTCTGCTCATGAACCGCTCCGCGAACGAAATGTCCGAGAAAACCCCAAGTCTGTATGAGATCAGCCTGTAGATCTTTCATGTGTACGCCAAGTGGCTGCTTCAACGAACGTCCGCGTATAAGTACGTTTTGCGTGAAACGGCGTTAGTCATAATCAGCGTGCCATCTATGTTTTGAGCCACGCAACAATTTATTAGGGTGTAGCTACGAAATCATTTCGTCCAGCCCATAATTATTTTTTCCGGGAGCAATACTTTTTCGTTTGAACTGACTACAAATTTTCTGGCAGTTTTTTTTTTATTTTCTAAATAAATGAAGTTAAAAAAAACGTTAAAAATTCATCAAAAGTTAACAAAGTCTGTTCATGGTAGACGATATAAGTAAATCTGTAAATTTAAATGTTATTTAAATGTAAATGTATATGTATATTTACATATACATATACATTTACATTTACATAACATTTACATTTACAGATTTACTTATATCGTCTACCATGAACAGACTTTGTAACTTTTGATGAATTTTTATCGTTTTTTTAACTTCATTTATTTGGAAAATAAAAAAAAAACTACCAGAAAATTTGTAGTCAGTTCAAACGAAAAAGTATTGCTCCCGGAAAAAATAATTATGGGCAGGACGAAATGAAGTAAATATATAGTAAACGTATTTTTTTCGTTAGGAATACAATTTCTCATCAACTTTCCAGACTAAGTTCAAAAATCACCATTCCTTACTTTTTAGCAAACATTTAAAGTCAATCCCAAATCAATACACCAAATACTTACCAGGCAACAGAAGACAACTTTTCAAATCATCTTATCACCACCCTAATTCTTCAACGTAGAGGAGAACCTCCTGAAGCATCGACATTCAATTAATTTGTACCCAAACACCCTTGGATAGACTGTCAAGGCCTTCGTGACGGCTGCGTCCATTTGCTGCGTGCAGGCGTCCCTTTGGCTTCATCCATTCTACTGCTTTAAGATTCGATTCGCCACATTCGAGTCGAGTGCTACCTGTCCCCCTCGGGGAACCGAAAACAACTGGCCTCCTTGAATACCCACATGATTTATCTCGTAACAATAAACAGTGCAGAAGGTTGCACCGTAACTCTCGCTGTTTGCAGTTGCATGCGTTGCCCAAGACGGTTGCCCCAGCGATTGAGAGGATGCCCATAGAAATCGTGCGGTGAATTATGTACGCTTGGTTTTCTAATAGTGGCAAATTGTTGTTTGAAATTATAGATTAGTTTGTAATTTATTGTTGCTAGGTTCTGGTGATGGAGCCTATGGGGCTCAAAGCAAAACCGATGCGGTGTCTTCAATGCAACATTTTGATCCAGCATGTTGGGACATCTTATAAATTCGTGAGTTAAGTACTACTTGTATTTTTGAAACAAACAACTTTCGGTTCAAATGTTCTGCAACAATTAAAACCATTTAATGTTCCTTACATACATGCTAATGAAGCTGTGAAAATGGAAATCAAGTTGTTTATTACCGTTTTGATTTGACGTTGATTGAATTTTACGACATGGATTCTAACCCAGAGCAACAGAACCCGAAAATCGGTGATGACCAAATGCGGGTTCGTATCGAATTGCACTTCCCACCAGATCCATGGTGGTGGTCCTCTGACCCTTCTTCCCGTTACTTTGGAAAGCACCGCAAAAAAACCGAACTCATCACGCATCGATTTCACCCGAGCCAATCAATCGAAGAATAGAGCAGCCGTTATTCAAAAGCATCATCATCGTCATCACAAGCACCGCAACATGTAAAACCATCGTTTTCACGGATTATCCTGGTGAGATACCAGCGCGCTCATCGCTCCAGTGGCTATGGACAATTGTGGCGAAACCTCAGAACACGGGATTGCGCAAGGATCCGGACGATCCTTTTGCATGGGTGGTCCTCTATCGGGCCCAAGAGCCGGCTGCCTTGGACCACTGGAGGTTCACGGATGATGAGATGTGCCCGCAACAATAGGTAACATTCTTCTCGTTCTGTTTTTACTTTTTCACATGCCACTTCCTAAGACCATCTATCAGTTTTAAGACGGGAGAGTTGTGAGGGCTCGGTTTTTTAATCTGTTTGATTGATTTTCCTGCGGAGGCTGGAAGTAATCAATAATGTTAATAAGGATTTAGGGATACCAAAAAAGAGATGTTGTATGGAGGGGATCGGAAGGAGTGAGAGAGGGCACTCGGCGAGAATAAGACCAATTGACACAATAAAAGGTGTGTACACAGGGTACAAAACAGCACGCACCGGTGAACCAATCGTCACATGTAATTACACTGCAGAATGAAAGTTTCAAACACTGGAGAACATTGGATTCAAATTATTACCGTCACTTTTACTGAAGCGAGAAGCGAGAAAAGTTCTGTTCCCAACACCATGACATACTTGAGTTTCCATACTTCGATGCCGCCCTGTTGATCGCCACGGCAACTCAACCAACAACGCAGTGCAACCGGCCAACACAATGCACACACGATCGTGGATAGTAGGTAGGAGGTAGAAGCATGTGAAGGTTGGCACCGACAACGACGACGACGACGACCGCACCCGCCCCGTCATGGCGACGAAGGAGTAGGACGCCCGGCCAACAGCCGACCGAACAAGGAAAGCCTAAATTTAATCCTCCCGATTTTGGGCTCGAGCACGATTTCACCTCATCTATTCAGCGCAGACGGACCTCGGTTTTATAATCGCTTTATTGTTTCTTCAAAGTTGGTCTTTTTATTTGCCTCTTTCTCTTGTTAATATTATTTTTTTCAACAGCCCGAGTCAGGATTGCGTGTAGTAATAATAAAAATTTGCAAATTGCATCAACGCATACTGAATGCATGAATGAGGAGAAATAGCACCAGGCTCTTCGCATATTTTTTTTCTCTTCTGTTGTTTGAGTGGGAAGCTTGAAAATGCATTTATGCGTGCTTGTGGTATCCGTGCATATGGGACGAGTTGCTTTGTGTGGCAGAATTTGATTCCCTGGTAAACATACTCATAATCTATCGCATGAGTGAGATTAGGTGGAGTAGGCTTTCTGTAAAGTTTCTTTTTAAATTTGCCGCCACTTGGAAGGTGACTTATCCGCTGTATGGCTACGCATTCTACGTCCCTGTAACAATTTAAAAATAAAAGAATTTGCAGATGCTTAGATGGGGGTTGTTGTCTGGAATATTTTTTTAGTTATATTATTTGCAGATAAAAATGATTAGCAAAAATATTTTTACTATTATTATGTTTTTATTATTTATTTATATCTACACACTACCAAAATCTCGAGTAAATTTCTGTCCCTGAGACCGACACATGCAAGCGTCCTTTAGCGCATAAGAATGTGTTGAAAGAGATGAGAAAGTAAATTCAACCGAACACATCTTTTGCGAATTGCGTATGTGTCAGTTTCAGGAGACGTAATTTCACACGAAATCTTTCTTTACGTCTCCCGAATATTACGTTCCCCGACTATTTAAAAACATGGATTAGATCTCGTGTAAAATTCATAATTTCTAAGTGTGTATATATGGGTCATTCCATATCAAGTGACCGGAGAAATGCATCGACCCTCTTCGATTCGAACAAAAATTGGCTAATATACTTGTTCTAGGCTATTAATTAAAAATCCAAAGTTTTAGACCAATAGGTGAACCCCTCGGCCAATGTGCTGCCCCCATTTTTTTTGAGATTTTTGAAAAGTTCATATTTTGTTTTTTGAATATATCAATGACTAAAAGAGCTACAAACAATGTTAGATATTTTTCTTAAAGGAAATCAAATTTGCTACCAAATGAATATTTTTAATATATTTTACAGTGTTGCCGACATTTTTATTTTTGTGGTTGATATATTAAATTGCGTTTTTCTCAAAATGGCGCCACTTTTTATTCAATTTTTATGGCTCCAATGTGTTCAGCAGACTTTTTACATAAGAAACCCTTATCGAGAAAAAACAATTTGCTCCGTCATGTAGATATTAACTTTTAAACATATCAAGTTTTATATTCAATGAATTAAAATTTAAAAAATAGTGTATATATTCAAAGTGTTTTTTGAAAATGGGTCTAATAACAATCACAATAGGTGATTGTGCTAGCAATTATTAATTGCAAGATTCCAATTCGGATTTCGCAGCCTTACACCAGTGGAAACAGACGATTAGAAGTAAACCTTCAGTGTTGCCATCTTACGGTTTATTTGTCATTATTTTTCAAAACAGATATTCATGCTAGGATTCATTTTTTTGTCAATCGAATCATCAAGCTATCTATCTATCTTTCTAAAAAAAATGAAATGGAACGGTATGTCACGATTTTACTCAAGAACAGGTCTACATATTTCCTATTTTTTAAATCTGTTCTTCTTTGGCTGCAATGGGGTAAAAAAACGTACGAACTTACGGTACGAGGTTTGCCTGGTCAGCTAGTTACAAATAAAAGTGCTTTTTTATATTCCACATACAATTAACAAAATCCACTAAAAATAAAATAAATATCAAAATTTATTTAATGCTGCATTTTGCCTTTGCAGTAAGTGTTGAATTTTTAAGATTTATCAAAATCATAAGAACAGTGGCATCGGTTGTTGGAGCTGCCGAATGCATTCCGTGGATTCCATGAATGGGTTGAGCATTAGCAAATCTGACTGCCAAATATTCTTTTTGCTTCTAGCACTGCCGTGATGGCATAAACTTCACATTCAAGTTGTAATTGCACCGTGCCCAATCATACAACTTTTTTGGAGTTTATATGGTAGTTCCTTGAAAACAAGCTCTCGTCGTCAATCGTTTTAGAGTTCCACATAATCCATCGCTTGGATCTTTACCGTATGAAGTTGCAACAAAAGCCAAAGTCTTCTCGATGGTACAGCAAATTCAAGATGTTAGCCTGTTTTTGTTCTGTGTACCAGCATCGTCAGAGAAGTGATAAATGCTTGTCAGCTTAGCCAGAACTTCTCCTTCGGTCAAGTTGTCTCGAGTGAACTGGCAGAACTCAGCCTGTTTCGCTGCAATATAGTCATGCTGCTTCTAACAACTGCGGCTTCTTCGAGAAATGTTTCAATGAATGTATCAGCATCACACACTACTATCTACCAGCTGCACTTTTCTTGTTGCGTCCATTGTTTGCACGATATTTCCCGAAAAAAAGCTCCTACTAGAACAAACTCTGGTGGGCGCAGCTCAGGAAACTTCGAAAATCCGATGTTGATATCAGGTAACTTTTCTTTGAAAAATCGGTATGTTTCGCTAAGTTTCGCCAGCACTAATCGCTTTTGCTTGAGGATACGAGATGTTCCCTCCCGAACTCTTTTACAACCCCTTCTTCCCAGCCATTTCTTTACTCACGGTAAAATTGTATTGTTTTTCAATGACGTCATAAACGTTCTGGTAAGCGGAGAAGCTGATTGCAGACGACTTCAAGAGCTTATTGACCTTTTTGCTTCTTGGTGTAGCCACAACTTCCTTGAAGTGAGTGTCTCCAAATGCTCTATAATATCGTTCCATCGCTGTAGAATGCCTATTCACTACAACTACACGATGCATGGGGAGCAACTGGAACGTGTTGAGGATTAAGGACCTTGGAGTGCTTCTTGACGCGAAAATGACATTTAAAATGCATTATTCGGAAATAATTGACAAAGCCAATCGTCAGCTAGGCTTCATTCTAAAAACTGCTCATGACTTTGATGATCCCTTGTGCCTACGTGCTCTGTATTGCTCGCTCGTCCGGTCTATTCTGGAGTATGCATCAGTTGTTTGGTCCCCTTACGAAGCGGTGTGGATCACTAGGATTGAATCCATTCAGCGGAGGTTTGTGAGGTCTGCTCTTAGAAATCTGCCCTGGCGTGACCCTTTAAATCTACCCCCATATGCAGATCGCTGTGCTTTGCTGGGCATTGAAACGCTTCAAAATCGCCGTTTGATGGATCAAGCTGTATTTGGAGCAAAAATACCTCGTGCGGAAATTGACAGTGCAGCATTGCTTGAGCGTTTGCAGATTTATGCTCCTCAACGTGTTCTTCGATCCAGGCAATTTCTACAACCAAGGACAAGAAATACGACGTATGGCTCGAACGATCCTCTCAACTCCATCTCCAGACGTTTTCAGGCAGGTTATGATGTTTTCGACTTTAATTTGTCAACTAACACATTTAAAGAACGGTTACGCTCAATGCGTGTTTTTAGCTAAAAACTAGTATTATTATTATACATTAAGATTTCATTAAGACCATGTTGTAGGATGATATGATTACAAATAAACAAATAAACAAAAACGCTTTTACTTTCTGCACTATGTCTTCCGAAACACGATGGCACTTTTTCATGGTTCGCACTAACCTCTCAGAGCACCGAAATTCTTCTGTAGATTGAAATGCAAACGATTAGTTACTTACTTTAAATTTTCTGCACTCCAAGTTATCACTAACGACTGAACCACTAAACAGAGTTTAATTTGATCTCACACGATATTTATAAACAAACTTGAAAATTATCATGTAGGCCAAGCAAAGCTGCTATTATTTGAAAATTTAATTTAATGTTTTTCTGTTATATCTGCCTTGATGAAGTATAACAGATTATATCAGAGTCGTTGAATAAAGAAATTTTGAAAACACGAAATCTTTAAAAATCAATATCTCCATGTCGAAACAAATTGTTTTTTCTCGATAAATGTTTGTTATGTAGACTTTTTTCTACTGAACAAATTGGAGCCATAAAAATTGAATAAAAAGTGGGGGCATTTTGAGAAAAACGCAATTTAATATTTCAACCACAAAAATAAAAATGTTGGCAACACTGTAAAAAATATGAAAAACATTCATTTGGTAGCAAATTTGATTTCCTTTAAGAAAAATATCTAACATTATTTGTAGCTCTTTTATTCATTGATATATTAAAAAAACAAAATATGAACTTTTCAAAAATCTCAAAAAAAATGGGGGCAGCGCATATGTCGAGGGGTTCAACGATTGATCTAAAACTATGGATTTTTAATTAATGGCCTAGAAAAAGTATATCAGCCAATTTTGGTTTGAATCGAAGAGGGTCGATGCATTTCTCCGGTCACTTGATATGGAAAATATATAAAAATCGAATTCTGTCTGTCTGTCTGTCTGTCTGTCTGTCTGTCTGAACCTAATAGACTCGAAAACTACTGATCCGATCGGCGTGAAATTTTGTATGCAGGGATTTTTGAGGCCGGGAAAGGTTTTTAAGATAGTAAGAGACCCCTCCCATCTCTTAAAAGGGGGGCTTCCATACAAATGAAATACATATTTCTGCATAACTCGAGAACTAATCAAGCAAACGGAACGAAATTTCGCATGTGGTGGTTTTTAGAGACAAAAAAGTTCCAACATATTTGAGACCCCTCCCCATCCTAAAGGGGGGTGGGCTCCGATACAATTGAAATACAATATTCTGCATGACTCGAGAATCAGGGAAATGGAACCAAATTTGGCATGTGGAAGTTTTTGAAGGAGAGAAATCTAGGATTTTTTTTCAAAAGGGCGAATCTAACAATGAGAGGCTCTCTCCTCTCTCGATCTCTTTCATTTATTACAGCGCCATTATAAATCTTTTGAGGGATTCTTTAGTACAGATAGAAACACAACAGTGCTGGCTACCATACTCTACAAATAGTTGAATGAAAAACGTAACGCTGAATGGAATATGAATGAAAGAGAAAGTCATCAAAGAGAGTCTCTCAATTGCAGATTCGCCCTAATGAAAAAAACCCTAGAAATGTTTCTATGGTGATTTGAGACTCTTCCGCCAAATGAGGAGGGAGAGGGAGGGGGGGGGGGGGCATTTGCATAACTCGAGAACTAATCATGCAAATGGAACCAAATTTGGAATGAACGAGTTTTTCAAGGCATGAAATGTTTTTATGGTGGTTCAAAGCCCCTCCTCCCTCTAAAAGGGGGCTCTCATACAAATGAAACACAAATGTCAACCAAACATGAGAACTATGCCTACTGCTTTGCAAATTTGTATTCAGTGGTTTTTGGGTCCGGAAAAGCATCTTATGGTAGTTCGAAAACCCTTCCGCCTCCAGAAAGGGGGGATCCCTTGCAAATGAAAAACAAATTCCTGCATAACTCGAGAACTAATCAAGCAAATGGAACCAAAACTGGTATGGGTGAGTTTTTGAAGGCAAGAAATGTTTTTATGATGGTTTGAAGCCCCTCCTCCATATAGAAAAAGGGGCCCCCATATAAAAGAACCACGAATTTAAGCCAAACATGAGAATTATAAGTACTGCTATGCTAATTAGTATGTAGAAGTATTTAGGTCCGGGAGAGCATCTTATGATTGTTCAAGACCCCTCCCGCCTCTAGAAAGGGGGGCCCCCTTGCAAATGAAACCAAATTTGGTATGGACGAGTTTTTGAAAACAAGAAATGTTTTTATGGTAATTTGAGACCTCTGCTCACTCTGGAAAGGGAGACTCCCATACATACGAAGCACAAATTTTAACCAAGCATGAGAACTATCTCTATCGCTATACAAATTTGTATGCAGGGGTTTTCGAGTCCGAGAAAGGATCTTATGATAGTTCGAAACCCCTCCCGCCTTTAGAAAGGGGGGCTACTATGCAAATGAAAAACTATTTTCTGCATAACTCAAGAACTAATCAAACAAATGGAACCAAATATGGCATGTGGAGGTTTTTCTAGGCAAGAAATGTTTCTACGGTGGTTTGAGACCCCTTTGCTCTTTGGAAGACGGGTCTCTCTTAAAAATGAAACACGAATTTGAGCCAAACATGAGAATTATCCCAACAGTTATGACTATTTTTATGCAGGGATTTTTGGAGTCGCGGAAGGTTCTTATGATGGTTCGAGACCCCTCCTGCATCTGGAAGGGGTGCTTCCACACCAATGAAACACAAATTTCTGCATAACTCGAGAACTAATCAAGCAAATGGAACCAAATTTGGAATGTGAGAGTTTTCGGAACCAAGAAAGGTTTGAGACACCTCCCCTCTCTGGAAGAGGTGGGCTCTCATGCAAATTAGACACAAATGTCAACCAAACATGAGATCCATACTTACTGTTATAAAAACTTATATGTAGGGATTCTTGAGGCCGGAGAAGGTTCTTATGATGGTTCGAAGCTCCTTCCCCGCCTGGAAGGGAAGGACTTCCATACAAATGAAACACAAATTTCTGCAAAGCTCGAGTTCTTGGAATTGAAGTTCTTCAAATAGAACCAACTTTGGCATGTGGGGGTTTTTGAGCAGGATTTTTTTCTTAGGTGGTTCGAGACGCCTTCCCTCTGGAGAGGGGGAAGGAGGGCTCTCAAACCAATGAAACAGACATCTGAACCCAACATGAGAATTATCCATGCAACTAAAACACAAAATGTGTACTTTTCGGGTAAGAAGCATATTCTGATAGAAGTTTGAACCCCTTTTTAGTCAAAAATTTGTTGAGTTACTCTCAGTACTACATTATGCACAAGAAATTAATCTTAGGTTATGCAAAAGAAAATTACGTACAAACTGACAGGATACGGCTTCGTTTGTCTTTGAAATGCTTCTACGCACAAAGCAAAACCGGTAGAAACTACCGGGCCAAGGGTTAAATTAACAACACAAACCCTATTTTTTTGCATAAATAACACACACAAGCAAACAATAATATTTTAACCAGATTCATTCAGAGCAAAAACCAAAAACGCGCCAGTTCTATTAATTTTTCATTCATTTAGTCGCATGCGTTGCAAGGCTCGCACCGGGTTCAGCTAGTTATTAATAAATATTTCAACCTGATTCCACCTAATGTAACTATAAAAACATTCATCGCAGAGGATGATTTGCCTTCATTTGCTCAGCTATATCGAAGCGATTCCATACACATTGGAATTTATCTATCAAACATTGGATTACTCAAGCTGATGACGCACAACGTCATCTGCACTGGTGACTATAGACTGTTCCAGAAAGTATGAGCACACTTTCAAAATAATAAAAAAGTCATGTTTTTTTTAGATTTAATAATTTTATTTGGCAAATCATATATGTATTTGTGTTTTATATGATATTTGACTCTCGTTTAATCAAAATATTTAATCATAGGCAAGACTCCTAACTTTTTCTCGAACATTACCCATGAGCTTCTGCACAGTGGTACTTCCCACCATTTTGACCACTTTTGGCCAATCTTTTTTAAATTTTTGGATGTCGTCCACTGGTTTCATGAATTTTCGAAGCCTTGCTACCAGACCATATTGGATAAGCAGATAGTTCCACTGTTGGTGTCGTACACTACAAAGAATTATCATTTTTATATTACAACTAGGTGCTTTCCATGATCCACTTTCCAAGATGGGAACGGCGTCTTCCAGGATGACCACGCTCCAATTCATACATCGAAATCCATTAAAAAGTAGAATTAGAGGAAACTTTGATCGACGAGTGGTATATTATACCACTGGACTTCATTCAAAACCTCTACAGATCCAACCCCAGGCGGAGTGAAGCAGTCCTGGAAGCAGATGGAGGACCAACTCGCTACTAAAAAGACCCTTACTTACCTTACAAATCAGACCAAGGCCGGGCTGTACCTCGCCTGCCTCGCTGTCTGCGGAGGGTGCGCAGGTCACCTTCTACTTGATCGATCGACCTTGGTCGTTGCGCGCCTCTTCTTCTTGTACCCGTCGGTTTGTTTTCGAGAACCATTTTAACAGGGCTGCCGTCCGACATTTTTACGACATCCCAAGTCCATCGTAGTCGACCGATTTTAGCGATGTGTACGATTGGAGGTTCTCCCAGCAACTGATGCCATTCGTGGTTCATTCGCCTCCTCCACGTTCTGTCTTTCAACTGCACTGGACCATAGATCGTACGCAGCACCTTCCGTTCAAAGACACCAAGGGCGCGTTAGTCATCCACTACCAATGTCCTTGTTTCGAGGCCGTTGAGAACTACCGGTCCAATTGATGTCTTGTAGATGGCAACTTTGTAGTACGGTTAACTTTGTTCGATCAAAACATCCTTAGTAGTCCAAAGTAGGCACGATTGCCAGCCATAATGCGCTTTTGTATCTCTCTGCTGATGCCCTTTGAAGAGTACAGCCATCCCTCCCTGCCAGCATAAGACCAAGGTTCCACCGGAGTTGGTTATCCGACCTTTCCAATGGTTACTCATACACCAGTCGACACCATGGAGAGGTATGGATAGGAGTTACTGGACAAGATGCTTAGAATCGCAGTAGGATCTTTTTTATACCTGCAGGTACGCAAAGTACAAATGGTACGCATTGTCCAGTCATTAACCAACCAAACTACTAATAAGGACTGTATCGAATATAAGCTATCCACATACATTTGCGTTGTACGCATGTATTTGTGATGGTTTTTTATGCTCTAAACACTGCATGCTGTGCGTTTGACTGTCAGCTTTCTTTTGTTTACTTGTTTGTGCGGTTCAAATTCTGCGTTTTCAAAATGTCGCGTATTGAAAAGGAAGTGAAAATTAAGGTTCTGAACACATGGCTAAGTGAGAAGGGTATTACCATGCGAAAATTGGCGAAGTGGTTTGGAATTCATCATGCGAGTGTTAAAACCATCATTAATAAGTTTGGGGAACACTATTGTTTGGATGAGCTACCAGGAAGAGGCAGAAAACCCGGTTCTTTCAACCCGAAACTGGAGCAGAAAGTGGTATATCTAATCATGAAGAACAAATCAATGTCAATACGTGATTTTGCCAAAAAAGCAGGAACGAGTGTCGGAATGATCCAGCGTATCAAGAAGCAAAACCACCTGAAGACCTACAAGAAGTAGAAAATCTCGAAACTAAGTGCAGAACAGACGAAGCGAGCAGCAACAAGGGCCCGGAAATTGTATTCGCGTCTTTTGCAGCGTCCGGATGCATGCGTTTTGATGGACGATGAGACCTATGTAAAGGAGGACTCAAAAACCCTTCCAGGTCCACAATACTTTACAGCCGTCATTGGGGAGAAATTCAGTCGAAAGGTACTGGTATGGCAAGCAATATGTTCCTGTGGTTTGAAGTCAGCCATTTTTTACACTACTGGAACTATAAATGCGGAAATCTATCGATCTGAGTGTCTCCAGAAGAGATTGTTGCCTTTTTATAAGAAGCATAGTACACCTCCACTGTTTTGGCCGGATTTAGCGTCGGCTCAATATACCAAAACCACTCTCAATTGGCTTGCGGAAAAGGGTATAGATTTCGTTGAGAAAAATATCAATCCACCAAATTGCCCTCAGCTTCGACTCATCGAACGTTACTGGGCAATCGTGAAGAGGGTCTTCAAGAAGACTGACAAGGCAGCTGGGAACATGCAGGAGTTCAAAAAATTTGGGCTCAAGCGTCCAAAAAAATGCGATGCAACACTTGTCCGGAACTTGATGAAGAGCATTCGATCCTAAGTTCGAAAATTCGTGAAGGAATAACTTAAATTTCATCCGGTCTTCATTATGTTCAAGTTGAACCTCGTAAAATAAAGGATCAATTTTTTGTATGAATAAAATGGTTTTCAACATAATTTGAAAGAAAGTTTGTGGATAGCTTATTTCCGATACACTCCTTAAAACCCACTCTTCCCTATAATCTACCATATTATTGCTTGCTTATCCGACCTAGAGCTAAATAAATTAATCCTCAGAGGTACCAGGAAGCTGGATCAGGCAATTTGGTGAATCTTATAGTTTATATTTTGTGGTTAAAACGTTATTGATCCTTCCTACAGTTTCCTCCAAACATGAAGTAGCCAATGGCTTTCTCAAGTCTATCAAAGCTGCCACACGGTATTTTTTAAGGGTTTTTTAAGACATTTGTCTAACTGATCCCAACTACAGGTTCCCCCAGGGACGTTCCGGTGATCCCGGGAGTGGCCAATATGGTCAACCATCCACTTTGAGCTCATAATAAGGTTTGTGATGATAAACCAAGAAGTAAGAACTATCATATGGCATGTTTTGGGTAAAATAAAGAGTTATCCACATCCAGAACCCTATATCAGAACCTGTTTCAAGGAAATGGCCATATCTCAGTCAACTTAAGGCCGATGCTTGTAATCAAGATTTCATTCGCTTGGTAAATATTTAGTCTTTACGTGTATTATCTCAAAAAAATGTTGACGACGGCATCTTGTACAAAATCTTATCACAAATTCAACATGTGAGCTATCCTCTCAGGAAACCTGGAACAACTCCGATATCAGGGGGTCGTGACCAATTATGTTACCGAGAATTAATGCTACATGAATGCTTCTTGAGATCGAATGTTTCTTGACCAAATTAAATCGGATAATATTTCATGAAGAAAGAGCACTATACAGTTGATCAAATGGGTCAGAAATGGTTTCCTGAAAAGTTTCGGGAATGACGTTTCGAGAATTGGTAAAATGCGTGAAGTGCACTAAATCAGCATTGTTCAAGGTTGATAACAAGTTTGGAGAAACGTGTTCTCTTGAAGGTTTACCGAAATCTGGACGCACAAACGGAGTATCGGAACAGAAGATGGAGCTGTCAGCGGTATGCCTTTTGAAATCGAATAAACCAAGTTCCGTTCGTGAAATTGTCAAAAAAGTGGACATTAGCGTTGGAACTGTGCAGAATATCGAAGAGCGCAACAATATCAGAACATACAAGAAGCAGAAAGTACCCAAAAGGACAGATTATGACGTACGTCAAATTGGATACCAGTACACTTTCGGGGCCGCAGTTGTTCAACGCTGAGCACAAGCCGTGGTGTACGATACCTCCGAACCGAAAATATTCGGAAAATGGTTCTGATGTGGCAAGCCATTTGCTCGTGTGTCTTGAAGAGTTCATCAAAGGTAAAAATTACACAGAAGAATGCATTAAAAACGGGGTCTAACCATCTACCGAAAGCATACGGATCCTCTATTGTTTCAGCAGGATCTGGCATCTGCTCATTACGTTTCTGTTTCATTGGAGATGCTCAAAAAGGAAAAGGTCGATTTTGTCGAAAAATGCCAAAATCCCCACTGCCTAATCAGCGACCTTTCGAAAGATACTGGGCAAAAATCAGGCAGCATCTTAATAAAATTGTAAGAGAAACGAGCAGCACAATGAAAATTTACGGAGAAAGTTGTGCAGAATCTATTAGAAGGTAGGTATCAAGAGAAAACTCCAAGCGTTCTTCAGAAATTAGAAGTAAAAATTCAAACTCACGTGAACTTTGTCATATGTATGTTGATTTTCATTTGTATAATGTAAACTTATGAATTCGTTCGAAACTGAATAATTTCCTTTCAGAAACAGGTGTCCACTTTTTTAAATTAGCAAACCTCAAACCCTTCAGGTCTGAGGGTCGTATAAGAGACCAAAAGAATATGGCTGTGTGAAATTAAAAACTTGACTAAAAGTGAACACTGTCTTCGACAAATTTGATCTACATCAATTCTATAATTTAGAAAAAAAGAAATAATAAGCATATGAGTTGAAGACCTCATTGATGACCTAGAACATCTTAAATATGGAGAAGTTCGGAAAACAGCAAATAATGCATAGTGTAAAGCGTTGTTTTAATATATATTACATGTGCATATGAATTAGTTAATTCTCGTTGATAAACATTAAACATTTTTGAATCTTCCTAAGTCATCCAAATTGTACTCGAGAGTAGAACTTTGGAACCTCAGCTGTAACAGTAGCAATTAGGGTAATATAATCTTGCGATCTATATTCAAACACATTTAATGAACCTTTCGGAGGGCGAAAAGTCATTATTTGATAATTTTGTGATGTTCTAGGTTATCCAAATTGTCCTCGAGCTCAGAACTTAAGATCTACAGTACTAACTATAGCTTTATTTTATGCTATTCGAACCCGGTGCGAGCTCTGCTACGCTTGCAACGAAATTAATGTAAATTTTATAGAACAGGTACGTTTATGGTTGTTTTTCGGAATGCGTTTTTCTCTACTAAGCAGGAGTTCAAACCTCTATCAGGACATGATTCTTACCCGGGAAATACACGTTTTGTATTTTTGTTACCTGCATCATTCTCATGTTTGGTTGAAATTTGTGTTTCATTCGTATGTAAAATCACAGAACCTTCCACAGGTGGGAGGGGTCTCAAACCATCATACAATCCTTGCCTTCATCACCCCCACATGCCAAATTTGGTTCTATTTGCTTGATCACTTCTCGAGTTATGCAGCAGTTTGTGTTTCATTTTTACGAAAGCCCCCCCCTAACCCACCCCACTTTTTAGCGGAAAGGTCTCGAACCATCTTACAAACATCCTTGCCTTCAAAAACCTCCACATGCCAAACTTATTCGCATTTGCTTGATTAGTTCTCGAGTTATAAAGAAATTTGTGTTTCAATTGTATGAGAGCTCCCCCCTCCTTCCAGAGAGAGAAAGGATCTCAAAAAATCATAAGAACCATCCCCAGCCCCAAAAACCCCTGCATACAAATTTGTACGCCAATCGGCTCAGTAGTTCCCGAGTCTGTAAGGGTTAGACAGACAGACAGGAAATCACTTTTATGTATATAGAAATCCTGCCTCCAAAAACCCCCACATGGCAAATGTGGCTTCATTTGCTTGAAAACTTCTCTAGTTATGCAAAAATCGGTGTTTCATTTGAATGAAGGCCCTCCACTTCAAGGGGATGGGGTCTTGAACTACCATAGAAACATTTCTTGCCTTCAAAAACCTTTACCTTTAAATTTTATTGCATTTGCTTGATTAGTTCTCAAGTTTTGCAAAAATTTGGACTTAATTTGTATAAGAGCCCCTTCTGTTAGAAAAGGGATGGGTCTTGAGCCATCTCAAAAAACATTTATTGCTTCTAGAAACTCTCACATGCCAAATTTTGTTTCCTTTGCTCAATTAATTCTCGAGTTTGCAGAAATTTGTGTTTCTTTTGTATTGAGATCCCCTTTTCTAGAAAAGGGAGGGGTGTCTTACTATCATAAGAAACTTTTCCGGCACCAAAATTCCCGCCATACCAAATTTCACGCCGATCGGCTCAGTAGTTTTCGAATCTATAAGGTTCAGACAGACAGAAATTCATTTTTATATACATATGTATCTCTATGTATAAAGTTACGTTACGTATTGAACAATATTCAGTGAATATTTTTGAACTTTTAAAAACGTTCTGAGATGAATTGGGATGACCTGGGTCATCCAAACTGTTCTTGAGCTCAGAACATAGGATCAACAGTTGTAACAGTAGGTTTTTGGAGTATGCCAAGGGGCAATATGCATTTTACAATATTCATTGAAGGGCGGTTACCAGACATAATGTGACAATCTTGGGATTTTCTATGCCATCCAAACTGTCCTAAAGTTCAAAACATAAAATCTACAGTTGTAATAGTAGTTTTTGGGACAATATCAGGTGACATTATGTATTAAAACAAATTCAATGAGTTTTCTGGAAGGTCAACAGCCGTTATTTTATAACGTGGATATCTACAGTTGTAAAATCTGTATCCAAATTAATCCGGACACCTTCAAATCATTGTAACTTTTGAAATATTGCACGTAGGAATGAAATATTTCACTGTGGTATAGCTGAGAGTTTATGATAAAATAGACAATGATTGATGTTTACATTTCATGTTTAATATTCAAGATGGCGACGAAAGAAAAACAAGTGCGCGAGTGAATTTCGTACGAGCGTACGGCAAATCCTGACAATACGGGACCTTGGAAAAACATTAGATTTGCCTAAATCCACTGTTTACGATGTGCTCAAATCATTTTCGAAACGTTTGATGGTGGAGAGGAAACCGAGAAGTGACAAAAACATTGGACGCGCTGATCCTGTCATGGATTGAAAGGTGAAAAGGATATTAACGAAAAACCCAAATCTCATCATTCGAACGATGGCTCGTAAAATGGGGATGTCGCCTGGTTTTGTCCAAAAATTAAAACAACGTTTGGGACTTAAGTCGTATGAAGTAAAAACAGTTCCAAATCGCAACGACAAACAGAACTTGGCAGCAAAATAACGGGCTCGAAGTTTGTACTGCGAATATTTGACGAAGTTTTCATGCGTTGTTATGGACGATGGAACTTATGTCCTGATTTGGCATCATGCCACTATGCTAGAACTGTGATGGAGTGGTACCAAGCAAATCAGGTGAACATTGAACCAAAACCTCAAACCCGCCAAATTGCCCAGAGCTACGACCAATCGAGAGATATTGGGCTCTGCTGAAGCGGAAGCTTTCTGGAAAGAAGCAAGGAATCAAAAACATCAAACACTTTCAGCAAATTTGAACAAAGACGGCTTCTACGATTTCAGAAGAGTCTGTACAAACCCTAATGGACGGAGTTGAGCGCAAAGTTCGAAAATTTTATGCAAATACCGAAAAACTAACTAGAAATTAGAAGAAAAATTAGTAACTTCCATTTAATTCCAACTACCTTTGCTTATCTTCGACCGATAAAGGGTGATACGGTCAAAATTTGGTCAAGGGAAAACGAGTGTAAATCGGTGAAATCGTTTATTTAAAAAATCAAATTAAATTTCTTTTTCAAGTTCAATTAGTATAAAATTCAGGAAAAATATTCAGTTAGGCTTCCGCTTTTCCAAATCCGAATTGCCGGGCCTTACGCTTGACCCCTGCCATCAGATTTTGTACAGCCACCTTGTCCACCTTCTTCGCCGCAGAAAGCCAGTTTGCCTTGAACTGCTGCTCGTCCTTAGCAGCTTTTTTGGTCTTGTTTAGGTTCCGCTTGACAATAGCCCAGTATTTCTCAATTGGGCGGAGCTCTGGCGTGTTGGGAGGGTTCTTGTCCTTGGGAACCACCTGCACGTTGTTGGCGGCGTACGACTCCATGGCCTTTTTACCGTAATGGCAAGATGCCAAATCCGGCCAAAACAGTACGGAACAACCGTGTTTCTTCAGGAAAGGCAGCAGACGTTTATTCAAACACTCTTTCACGTAAATTTCTTGGTTGACAGTCCCGGAAGCTATGAAAATGCTGCTTTTCAAGCCACAGGTACAGATGGCTTGCCAAACCAGATATTTCTTTGCGAACTTTGACAGTTTCGTGTGCTTGAAAATATCTGCTACCTTTCCCCTTCCTTTGCCGTATAAAACTCCTGTCCCGGAAGCTGCTTGTAGTCGGCTTTGACGTAGGTTTCGTCGTCCATTACCACGCAGTCAAACTTCGTCAGCATCGTCGTGTACAGCCTCCGGGATCGCGCTTTGACCGTCGTATTTTGTTTATCATCGCGATTTGGAGTCACTACTTTCTTGTAAGTCGATAGTCCGGCTCGTTTTTGGCTCGATGCACGGTTGTAGACGATACACCCAGCTTATTTGCGGCATCTCGAGAGATAGGTTAGGGTTTCGCTTGAAACTACCGGCAACTCTCTTTGTCGTCTCAGCGGCTTCCGGTTTTCGATTTCCCCCCGATCCAGACTTCCTGGCTGTCGACAAACGTTCCCCAAACACTTTAATTACATTTGTAACGGTTGATTTGGCAACTTTTAGCGATTTTGCCAACTTTGCGTGCGAGTAGCTCGGATTTTCGCGATGCGCGAGCAAAATTTTGATACGCTGCTCTTCTTGCTTGGACGGCATTTGGACAACTGAAGAGTGAATTCCAAAATCAAAATAGGAGCAACATTCTACACACACACACCTTGAAAATAAGGGGTGTTCAGGTTTTTTAAATGCAAAATTGAAAGAAATACGTCAAGTTGATATTGACCAAATTTTGACCGTATCGCCCCTTACGCGTATTTCGTCTACAATGTGCAGACTTCTTCAGTGTCTCGTACAAATAACTCGACTTGTCGAGTTATTAGTACGAGACACTGAAGAAGTCTGCACATTGTAGACGAAATACGCGTATCTGTCGAAGATAAGCAAAGGTAGTTGGAATTAAATGGACGTTACTAATTTTTCTTCTAATTTCTAGTTACAGGTATTCCACTAAACAGCTCAAACCCTCTAGGATTCACCGAAAAACTAGTTTTGTCTTAAAAAATTGTTAAAACACATCCCATGAATCTGAAATAAACAACTACGATGGAAATATAATGCGAAATTTATGTTTTATTCATGTTTTGAGGTGTCCAAATTATTGCGGATACAGACCTTAACAGTAGCCTTTTGGGCTATACAAAGTTACTTTACATATTCAGTGAATATTGTAGTGCTTAATTTTTTTTCCCATGACATAGAAAATCGTTTTTCCGGCATTTCCAAACTGGCAACCCTGATATTTTTTTAATATGCGTGAACAACGTTTCGTAACAATCTGAGACCCTTCGGCCCAAACCTCTACGATAATAAAAAAAATCGCAATTTAAAATATTCTTATAGAGGAACCTCAATCTTCAAAACCAAAACGGAAAGACCAATTTTTTTTTAAAAAATCATTTATTTGTACAGGCTCAATCGAATTAACTTTACAGAGCCATTTTTTTATTTTTTTATGCATCATTTATCTTAAAACTAAAGTTAGGAGGATAGAGCCGATTACTCGCGGCCGTCTCGAGGTTAATAGGAATTACAAATTACGGATGGGAAAGAGGGTGGGAATTTAAAGTATGGTTTACATAACACATTAAATTTAAATTCTAAATTATCTTAACATTTATAACTATACAATTTATGGTTTTCTTTTGACTTGGGCATTTTTTGAAAAAGAAAAAAAAACACATACACACACATACGCATGTTAGAAAAAAAACTTATTGTAAACATACAGGTTAAACTAAGAAAGACCGATTGAAAAGAGCTACTCTCGACCTCCGTTGATACAATTCTCAATATCTTTTCGTGATGCGTTTATTTTCTTCAAACATCGAGTGTTAGCAAATTGCTTGTTCCTCCAACCGTTGCGCTGGTGCAACTTAATCGATTCACATGTGTATATTTCATGTTACCATAACGTACCATATAGAATCCAAAAAAAAACGTTGACCAGGCACACGACCAACCAGAACGTCCAATCACCCCCATTTAACGGTTCACTGAATTGGCCAGTTTGCCACCGGTTTCTGTTCTCTGTCTCCTACCGCTCTCACCCAATTTCGATACGCGTTCGAACGCAAAACAACAAACTTTCCGGCACCGGTTCAGCTATCGGTAATCGGCAATATATTCATTTTCGTTTCGTCATTTGCATGCCAAGGATCGATTTGGTTCGGAATTCGACGACAGGGGTTCCTTCGACTCATTCACGCTAAATATTGCTCAGCGGAACCTTTTCGGCTGCAAATGGGAAAATTCGATTGACTTTATCCTTCTCTCGGATGACTGGTGTCTGTGGTGTCCCTTGTGCTTTGCATAGTTTTTTTTCTTCGTCCCTCCGTAGTTTCGCATTGTTGTTTCGATGGACGGTGCTCGATGGGCTCGCACACGGTGAGCCACTAATGAATAAATATTATTTTTATGGATTTATTGATTAAACATATCGCCACGGGACGGGACATTCTTGTTTCTCATTCTGGTTGTTTCGTTCTTTGTTCGCCGTTTGTGACCATGGGAAATTTGCCTGGCACCAGCTGATGAATATTCTACATTCGAGGCCACCGTCGCCGAGGGGACAGGATTTGAGGACTGTTTAGTTTTTCCCGCACTCGTGCCGTCCGATTTTTCGCATGACCACATTTTTGTTTATGCTAAACGGGCGATGTGGGAGGGGATGGAAAGTGTGGTCAATAAACTGGTTTGCTGGTTTATCGATTAAACAGGACAACGGCAGCGAACAGGAAATTGACGCAGTTGTGCGGTTGTAACGTTTAGTAAAAAAAAAACGGTGAAAGAACATCAAGAAGCGGAAGCAGCTCACAGTCCATTCCGGTCCAGTGAGCGTGAAATTTCTCACTACCCCCGTAGGTCAGGATCAACGATCCTCATTTCATCCCAAGCAAATTAATCCCATTTGCTGCGCTCGATTTCCCAAAATTCGATTGCAATTTTTATTGATTTTTCCTTTAATCCTCCCGAAATTCCATCATTATTCCTTTTTTACTTTTTTTTTCTCCAACGATTCATGTTCACTTCCCATGTTTGGCACATTTTTACAATCAATTTTACCGCAACCCGAACGCTCAGAGCATTTTTGTTGTACGTCGTTCAAACTCATGCTTCTTCGGTTTTTGCCAACTCAGTAACGTGCTCATATGCTGTTTAGTGGAGATCAGAGCCCGATTCGGAAGCAAGTTCCGCCAGCAGCGTGCTTCCATCAGGTAAATGTGCTACCGGTTTATGTTCTCCTTTTATGCTTCGTTTCTTTTACCTTTGTTTCGCATGCATGCGGCGTTGCACCGGGGGAAAGAAAAAAAACATAAATGCATCGGCACAAGAATGCAATGTTTACACAGGTCGGAATCTTTATTGCATTGTTTCGGTTGGGTTCTTGGTTAGACAGGAGATGTTAGCGCGTCCTCGAGAGCTGCTTGTTACTGAACTGTTTTCTCCGTGTCCTTTAACGCTGTTCAAATGTTTCTCAATAATTCGCACGGAGATGAGAATTGATTTCGCATTTTGAAACTTAATGATTCTATTGATTTTTAAATCAGCTGATAAACTGAGATTTGGTTGCATATTTTCGTCGTCGGGTTATCAATTTATATGGATCAACATTTGGAATTGCTGTACTTGTTTTGATAAAAAGATGCAATGGTAGACGACAGGCAATATATTTACCTCGACAGACCATCCTTACGGTATTGAACAAATGAGTATAGAGTTTAAATTCAATCACCTTTGTTACGACAGAAAAAGTAAAGGAAACGCACTGATTTGCCAATAGGTTTGATTTGCTAAAAAACTGCCTTGCTACCAACCTTCAAAATCCTACGTCATACATCATCACCGCTTTATTTAAGACACACTAATTTTACAAATGTCGCAATTTAAGAAACACAAATCTCAGGTCCTTATTATAAGAGAAATCGAAAATCTAACTTATGTATTGCTCATTTATCCCTTTCTCCCGGTGCACCGCGGTAGTGCCGAGTAACCATAGCAAGAAGGGGTAACTGGTCCAGGAGTAGATGTCTCAATATCTATGGGTAAATGTGCCAATCAGACTAAGGCCAGCGTGGCCTCTGCTGTACACAGAAGTTGTCTCCATTCTATTCGGTCCATGGCTGTCACTCGCCAGCCTCGCTGTCTGCGGAGGGTCCGCAGATCGCCTTCTTCTTGATCGATCCACCTTGCTCGTTGCGCGCCTCTTCTTCTTGTACCTGTTGGTTCGTTTTTAAGAACCATTTTCACAGGGTTGCCGTCCGACATTCTTACGACATGCCCAGCCCAACGTAGCCGACCGATTTTTGGGATGTGTACGATGGGAGGTTCTCGCAGCAACTGGTGCAATTCGTGGTTCATTCGCCTCCTCCACGTGCCGTCTGCCATCTGCACTTCACCGTAGATGGTACGCAGCACCTTCCGTTCAAAGACTCCAAGGGCGCGTTGGTCCTCCATAGCAAAGTCCATGTTTATTCGCCGTAGAGAACTACCGATCTTGTCATTTCTTGTAGATGGTCAACTTTGTTGTTCTGCGAACTTTGTTCGATCTCAGCGTCCTTCGGAGTCCAAAGTAGGCACGATTGCCAGCCATAATGCGCTTTTTTTATTTCTCTGCTGGGGCCGTTATCGGCGGTCATCAATGAGCCCAGATACACGAATTCTTCTACTACCTCGATTTCATCACCGTCGATCTGAACTCGTGGTAGGAGGCTAACATTTTCTTCTCGTGAGCCTCTTCCCTTCAACGCATTAATCACAAACCCAATCCTTCAAGCTTCAGCCTTAAGCATGATGTACGTTTCCGCCATCGTCTCAGAGTTACGTGCTACGATATCAACGTCGTCGGCGAAGCCAAATAGTTGGACAGACTTCCTGAAGATCGTGCCACTCGTGTCTATCCCAGCTCTTCAAATCACACCCTCCAGTGCAATGTTCAACAACAAACACGACAATCCATCGCCTTGCCGTAACCCTCTCCGAGATTCGAAGGGACTCGAGAGCGTCCCTGATACTCGGACGACACACATCACTCGATCCATTGTTACTTTGATCAACCGCGTCAGTTTTTCCGGAAGTCCATATTCGTGCATAATTTGCCATAGCTGGTCTCGATCAATTGTATGATAAGCTGATTTGAAATCGATGAAAAGATGTTGTGTGGGCACGTTGTATTCGCGACATTTCTGCAGCACTTGCCGAATCGCGAAAATCTGGTCCGTAGTAGCGCGGGCACCCATGAATCCCGCTTGGTATTGCCCCACGAACTCCTTTGCAATTGGTGACAGGCGGCGGCATAGTATTTGGGAGAGCAACTTGTAGGCAGCGCTCAGTAGCGTGATCACACGATAATTGCAGCAATCCAGCTTGTCGCCCTTTTTATAGATGGGACACACTATTCCCTCCATCCAATCCTCCGGTAAACATTCCTCCTCCCAAATCTTGGTAATTACCCAGTGCAGCGCCCTAGCCAGTGCTTCACCACCGTATTTCAATAGCTCGCTTGGGAGTTGGTCAACACCAGCGGCTTTGTTGTTTTTCAACCGACCAATCTCCTCCTCAACTTCCTGAAGGGTTGGGGTCGGGGTCCTGTCATCTTCTGCGCGTGCTCCTAGATTTATTACCGAGCCACTTTCGTTCGCTGTAATATTGCCGATCAGGTGCTCGTTGGAGTATTGTTTCCACCTTTCAATCTCCTCATACTATCCTGTGAGAAGGTTGCCATCCAGGTCTCTGCACGTACATATCAGCTTGTGGTACGTAGCCTTTACGCGAGCTGTTCAACTTCTCATAGAATTTGCATGTGTCGTTAGCACGGTACATTCGCTCTCGTACGGTGTTACAGAATTCTCGCCCGTGCTGCATTCTTCTCCTCTACTAACTGCTTGCATTCGCCATCAAACCAGATATTTTTTCGATTCGGTGCAGAAGTACCTAGTGTCACTAATGCAGTGCTATCAATGGTGGTTCGAATATTTCTCCAGCCATCCTCAAGAGTAGCAGCGCCAAGCTGCTCTTCCGTTGGTAGGGCTGCTTCTAGCTGTTGCGCGTATTCCTGAGCAACTCCGGTTTCCCGTAGTAGCTCAATGTTAGGTCGTGGCGTCCGAATTCGACGCGTGTTGTACACCGTCGAGAGTTTTGAGCGCATACATACTGCAACTAGGTAGTGGTCCGAGTATATATTTGCACTTCGGTAAACGCGAACGTTGATGATATCGGAGCAGAATTTCCCGTGGATTAGAACATGGTCGATTTGATTCTCTGTTCGTTGGCCAGGTGATCTCCAAGTGGCTTTGTGAACGTCTTTACGGAGGAAGAAGGTACTTTGAACTACCAAACCATGGGAGCCACAGATGCACGCATCGTCGTCCATTTTCGTTCGATACGGTATGCAGGCTGTTAAGCCCTATTACCGATCTGTATATTGCCTCCCCTCCTACCTGAGCGTTCATGTCACCTATGACGACTTTAACGTCCCGCTGCGGGCAGCCATCATACACTTGCTCTAGCTGCGCGTAGAACGCTTCTTTTTCGTCATCGGGTCTCCCGTCGTGTGGACAGTGTACGTTGATGATGCTGTAGTTGAGGAATCGACCCTTGATCCTCAGCTTGCACATTCTAGCGTTGATTGGGAACCATCCAATCACGCGTTGACGCATTTTTCCAAGCACTACAAAGCCGGTTCCCAGCTCGTTTGTTGTACAACAGCTCTGATAGAAAGTAGCCGCTCGATGCTCGCTTTTCCATACTTTCTGTACTGTCCAGCAAACCACCTGCAGTGCCACGACTTCGAAGTTACGTGGTTGAAGTTCGTCGTAGATTATCCGATTGCAGCCAGGGAAGCAGAGCGATTTGCAGTTCCATGTTCCAAATTTCCGATCGTAGTCCTTAATTCGTCGCCTAGTTCTTTGCCGATTGTTTCGGTCCGTATTAACTTCTGTATTATTTGTAACATTTGTTTTTTAGGGTTTGTTGGGCCTTCCCCAACCCCCTGTCTTGCCGGAGGACCATCGTGCACAGCCGCTCCTAACATGGAGGACAGACGCTGTTTTGAGCCGCCCTTAACACGGAGAACAGACGCTCAGATTGACTGCACCCTTTGAAGAGGGCAGCCCTCCCTTCCCTGCCAGCATATGACCAAGGTCCCACCGGGGTTGGTTCCAGATCTTTCCTATGGTTATTCAAACCCCAGTCGGCACCACGGGGAGGTAGGGATGGGAGTTACTGGACAAGAGGCTAAGGATCGCAGTAGGATCTATTTTGTACCTGCAGGTACTCAAAGTACCAATGGTACGCATTATCCAGTCGTTTACCTAACCATCTATGGGTAAATGGCCAACCTTGTTTCAAGCAGAAATTCAAACAATTCTTGAATGCTCTATATGCTTGCGTAGAAGCTATAGACATTCAAATATCTATTATGTCTGATAGTGCAGCCTATCCAAGCGTCTGTTTCCCATATTAGGGGTGGCTCTAGCAGTGCTGCACATGGTGGTCTACCGGGGAGACAGGAGGTTGGTGCAGGCCCTACACGCCACCCGTAAAAAGAAGTACAGAAAACATACATTAATAATACGGACAGGTAGAATCGAAATAAACTCAAGCGATGAAAACGGACTAACATGTATGTGTATCTCAATTTCTTGGGAAACCCCCGTTTTTTCGCCTTTTCTGAAATTTCACAAGTTTGACATTGTAGAGCTGCAGGATGTTTTCTGGACAACAGAATGTGCAAATTAGGAATCAAAGACCGTTTCTTCAATGTCAGCATAATCAACACGCACAGTCCTTACGTAGGAAGTGATGATGACGATAAGGACGCTTTTAATGCATAGCTGGAACGATAATACGACATGTGCCTAAGCCATAACGTCAAAATCGTTATCGGAGATCTAAGGTAGGTCAAATGGAGGAATTCAGACTAGTTATAGGAAAGTTCTGCGCCCACCATCATTCGACCGAAAGCAGCCTTAAAATCATCGATTTCGCCAATTCCAAGAATATGGTCATACGTTGTAGCTGCTTTTAGCACATCCTACTATATCGGTACATCTGGAGACCATCACTCCAGACCAAAACACAAACCGACCACGTTTCAATTGATGGAAGTCATGTCTCGGATATAATCGACGTCAGGACCTACCATTGCGCAAACATCGATTCGGACCACTATCTGGTTTTAGTCAAACTGCGCCGAAGACTTTCCGTTGTAAACAACAACCGGTACTGAAGCTACTGAATTTCGCAACTCATAACGCGCAAAGCCATGAAGCAGCGTTGCCGAGGCTTCCCGAGAGAGAGAGCTGATCAAAGCGCCTCTGGCGGACTGCTGGGGTAATGTCAAACCAACTATTAACAACGCAGCAGGAGGTGCTACATAGCAGCAAAGCGAAGACTTAGTCATAACTTTTCTCGCAAGCATCATAATAGCTTCGAGCCGTTTATATTTTGTTCAATGGCCCCATAAAACGATGGAGTCGGTCGAAAAGTTTGGTTTTGAGGGTACAGCAGAGGGGAGAGAATATTACTTTCAGCAAAACTCAAAATGTAAGTCGGCACATAGCCATAATCGACATGATCATACAATACACCTTTTGTGACCTGCGACAGAAGTTATTGGAGGGAGAAAAACTTACTTTGGATGACAAGATTGTGAATCTGTATCGACCCGTGAGATACTAATCAGCAATGTTGACTAAGAAAGGCGTTCAGCACTTCGTAAATCGTCAACCCTTTAGCAATACTGGAGTAGGTAGAAAACATCGATGCAAGTAATGTGGGTTTAACCAACATCGTCAAGGAGAGTGGTTTCTAGCAACTATTAGAACCTGCCTTCGTTGTGGGCAAGTACAAAACTTCCGTGCAGTTTGTCTTTCTATTGATCAGCAAACAGCTGAATATTTTACTCGACTCTCGGCGCATTTGGAATGGTATTAAGATCTTGGAGGTCATATAAGTAAAAGCGACTAGCCTAGTCAATGGTCAACCAAAAGCTCAACTTATTTCTTCAAACTGTTACAGACTAATAATATCATGACATACTTTAGTCTACGGAGATCGTGTTGCATTGACTACGGCTTCTCAACACTCCTCCTCAATCACGATTCTTTGCCGGCCAATTGATGTTCGTAGTCTTAAGGACATCCGCTTTCATGAATTCTCTCAGACGGTACCGAACGCACAGGACTCCAGAGTTCCTCAGGCCCCGGGCAAGGTTGTAACTGGTGTCAATATGCTTGGTATGCCGGGTGTCACCTTCGTTTCGCAGCATGTTTATACAACTTTGATTGTCCTCCTAGATAAGAACCGGTTATTGGAAATCCTCGCCAAGGTCTCGTATCAGTTTGATGATCCAGAGTTACTCCTTGTTTGATTCCGCCAGAGCTACATACTCCACTTCGGTTGATGAAAGCGTAACGCAATCCTGCTTCCTTGATGTCCAACTAAGCGGTTTTCCGCTAAGTTTGAACACAAATCTGGAATTCGATTTCTGATCAGTCCGATTTCTAGCCCAATCCACATCTGCATAGCTTCAACGGTTTTCTTCTCTCCCTAGTCTCAATCGCAAGCTGGCAGTACTCTTCAAGTATCGCAGGGCTCGCTTTGCTTCCGTCCAGTCAGTTTCCGCCGGCTTATTTACTCTGCACCCGAGAATAGACGCTGTTATAGCCAAGTCTGGTCCTGTACAAATGACCACATAAGGCATGGTACTTCCCGTTTAACAACATAACTTCCTCCTTATTCTGTTTTATGTTTGGATCTATTAGCCTTCGCTTGCTCCTTGCCGAATCTAGCCACAATTCTCTGGATGTTGCTCTCTTGCGACACCAGAAAATCTCCGTCTGTAGTCCGTTCTACCTGGATCCCAAGGTAGTTTCTTTATCAGGACGTCGGTAATGGTTTTAATCCAGACACGTCCGGCTTGCTTGAGTCCGTAACCTCTTGGAGCTCGTATAAGTAAAAGTGACTAGCCTAGTCAATAGTCAACCAAAAACTAAATTTATTTATCAAACTCTTACAGTACTTGTTGAAGCAGACGCCCAAGTAACACACAAAACAAATTTTTAAAGTGATTTATAATAGTTTGTATTAAATATAAATGTATTATAAACGTATTGCAAAACATGTTAAGTTTGAAGCGGTTTGTAACTCTCGTATTTTATATATCACTCTGACAATGCTTTTTTCATTTCTGCAGGTGATCAATACTTCATTATTCTTAATATGCATTTACAATACATAAACAGTACAAGATTTTAAAGGCAGCTCTATATACTATTGAAATTACACTACACCAGCCATGTTTTGCAAACCATGTTCTTTTTTCTCATTACAATGAATTTGTTGTACAAGATTGTGGTTTCGTTTTGGGAAGCATATCATAGATACTTAGAGTTTACTTTTCAACAATCTGAGTTGGCGTAGCAAAGAAGCTACAAACTTATCACACCAAGGACTAGTGTTCAAATCCAACGCTTGGCGATGTAAATATCTTTGTATGGGGATATTTTTTCCCATTTTATGTTTTTTAAGGCTTATCTTTCTGCGCTTTTTGCGTCATATTATTAAAGTATGTAATATTATTAAAGTATGAAATAAAGTATTATACACCTAAATTTATAATCTGTTTTGTCATTTACTTTCATTTACTTTCAACTTGTTTAATACCAGCTGTGTTGCATGGGCGATCTGTGGCTGTGGCAAATTCAGCAAGCTGTACATAAGGACCTGCAATATCAACGGCCAAACATATAAAGAAGAATCCCTCCAAAAGCGCCTGCTGCCTTTCTTCCGGTCCCACGACGGTGACACTCTGTTTTGGCCGGATCTGGTATCGTGCCATTACATGAAACTGGTGATGGAGTGACACGAAGTCAACGATGTTGTTTTTGTGCCGAAGGAGGCAAATCCGTCAAACTTCGCCATAACTTTGCCCAATAGAAAAATTCTGAGCGATTTTGAAGGGCAATTTGTGGCAAGCAAAAACGACAAAGATTTGAAGAAAGAGTGGATGAAGGTGTGTAAGAACGATGGCGCAAGTGTTGCACACGATTTGATGGGTAGCGTATTATTTTTTCCCTAAGGGTCTCAAGTCCGATGAACTGAATTGATTAAATAAATAAATAAATAAATAAATAAATAAAATATTCGACTCAAAATTAATTTTTAGTAATCATTTTTTTGTTACATTTTTTTCGAGCACAATCTTTGGATAGAAACATTAGAAATAAAATGCTCCATGCGTGTTTTTGTGAAAACAGACCTAAGTAACGTCGTTTCAATTAATCATAAAATCTTTCGTTCAAAAACTAATATGTCAGAGCACATTGGAATACAAGGGTTTTGAGCTGAAGAAAAAATCCGGTCATTACCCATAATAATTCTGAAGAGACAGACAATCACCATATGTAGTATTTATACTTCAATACATAATGAAACCATACATAACGCATTATATCTGAAAAAAAATCAATTATGATCAAACAAATTTAACTAGTTTTTTCTTGAAACAAATATACAAATACATTAACCTAAAACTCTTATGCTTAAGAATCAAGCTTCGAGGAATGATCGGTTATTCAACATCTTCCTATCCTCCAACCGAAAATTGCTACATATTAGTGTTGGTTAAAAAATACCCACCATAACTTGCAACAGTGTAACCAAAACTTAGGGGTAGTGTTTTTTTTAGTTTTGATGTAAATAAAAAAAAACCTTTCGTAAATCATGAGGAAAGGATTGCCAACGTGCAGAAAAAAAACGTACCCATAAATTATCTCACGTCAGGCAAGGCTTCATGTGCCGTGAGAGCGACCTCTAAGCAATGTTTGTCCCTCGCATGGATCTCCGTTCGCTGAGGAACAAACATTGAGACACATTGACGATTGTGTTTGCCTTCAGTACCCGGTGGAAATTACAATCTAATTAATTATAACGGAGATTTATTCTGGAAGGACCGCGATAGCGGAACCGCGAGTACCAAGGGTTGTTGTTCTTTTTTTTTTTTCTAGTTGTCCTCATTGTGTTTTGTTTTTATGAATGAAGAAATGAATCGCAAAAAAATTAAAGCCACTGAGCCATAAGGGTCCAAGTGAGGAAAAAATGATCCACGGTAACGGTATTTCTTGGACTGGCTGAGATAGGTTTAGAGAAAAAAAATGTCCGTTACTCAGTTTTTATAGCTAGGACCGTGAAATACCCATTTCAAAGGTATTAAAAAAAACAAAAGAATGAACGACGAAAAATAAGGACCTTGTAATAGATATTTATGAGAACATTTTATAAACAACCGACTAGCTGGAATTTATTACACCGACAGGTATTACAACGTTTAAATTTATGCTTCAGCAATTGTCAGTGGCTTTGAGATTGTGAAGCCTGAATTCATCATCCAAATCAGGAAGTCGAATGGTTTTGTAACACAACTTATAAGAACAGTTTTTTTTTTCAGCGCACAATACCGTCTTATCCCGTAGAACGGCAGCTGCCGGTGATGTAAGAAAAACTGTCAGTCTAATTTTTTGACAAGAGACGTGTTCTCAACTCACCGCTTGGCACATGCACACAAGGCGTAGGTAATCTGATATGAACGGCTCGGTACGAAACGCACAGGCATCCTAGATACGTGCGATATTTTCCTTTATTTTCTATCAAATTTCACAAAAGAAAGAATTTCTCCGCAGCAGCACCATCCTCGTCCGCCGTCCCTTCATTTGATCATGTCGACAGAATCTCGTTTTTAATTCGTCCGAATTGCATGTCCTAATAAAAAAGCAGAATTTGAGAAAAAAATCGAAATAATAGAGTTTCTCTGCCCACAGATCCTTTATTTTCTTTTCTGTTTTTTTTTCCATCGATGTTGCATTGAATGTTCCGATCGAAAGCGTCCGTTTCTAGGACAACGGTAGCGACAGCGGCCACGACGGTGAGTTTATTTTCCATTATCAAATCCTGTTTCACTCAATCTTTCCGAAGGGCCATCGGGTTTTGCGAATTGCCTCGTAATCCTTGATCTCGGCCTCCGGCGAAGAATAGCGATTGGCAGCCAGCACAGCGCTCCGGGTTCTACTTTCTTGATGGATTTTGATTGAAAGGAGAAAGGTGCAAGCGTGAAAATGAGAAAATTACGAAGTAAAAAAAACCGATGGTTCTGCCAATAGTTTGTTGCATGAAATGGAATGAATGGAACGCATCGGAGGATGGGATGGGGACAGAGCCGCGGGGAATAGTGAATTCCGTCGAATGGAATCAACAATAATGGAAAAGGTTTGTGCGTGGTCTTAGGAATGACCGAAAATCGGATTTGACGTGTTTTCTTTTCATCGATAGTTGATGGAGGATCCTTTGAAAGGGATACTCAGCAACTGCAATCAAAGGTGTAATTTGGATTCCGATGATTGGTATGGATCGTGTGGATTCTTCGTTTAGAACTGGACGTAGGAAAAGAGCACAAGGGGCATTTGTGTTGCTGCGTGTTTCTTCAGAAGAATATATGGCAGACAAGTTTATTCCAAATATATCTTGACATCTAATAAATGTCGAACGATTAAGGTAAAAACCCAATTTCTCAAAGTTGCCCAATGGAGTTATCTCAAAAAATAAATGTTCAAATTGCATAAACCCAGATGCTTTTGATCGCGATGGATGAAACGAGTATTGAAAAGCGTTATTCCGAGAGTCGAAGTGCCGTTTGTCACTTGGTGAAGTGAGAAAATTCACCTGAAGTGACGTGACTCTTCTGGGTAAATCAAATAGAATCAAATGAAATCAATGCATTGTCCTGGGAGAATATTTTTCACAATCGGCACATTCTTGCACACCCTATGGTCACTTTTTAGCTGCACCTATCCGGATCGGAAAACATGAACAAACGGTTCGCCACCGAATTTTTCAACGGATCATCCCGTTTTTGGCGATCGGCAAAACGGATTTCATGTAAAATTTGGACACTTTTTCCCAAAACACGTGAGACCGAACTTTTCTCTTTGACGCTACTTTTTTCACTCCTTGCAAGAGCACAATGTACACAAAGGACAACTGTAAACTAATGCTATAAAATACTGCATAATGTATTCCTCTCAAAACAAGCTAAGAAATTTCAATGAATTTTGAAATTAGAGGGAAAAAGGAAAAATTTGACACCGTAAATTCAACACGTCCGCTCTCGCCCAAAGCTTACTTCGATCTCCCTTCCCATCTTAAAACTATCTATTTTATTTATTTATTTCTTTATTGTTTTTAAACGTCTTCGCCAATTTTTTAAAAACATCTCTAGCCTAAATACTTAATACAATTTTCAAAACAATTTAGTCAAGCTAAACTCAAAAATCGTTGGTTTAAGCTCTGAGGCAGGAGCTAAATGGATCCATAGCTAGTCCTCTTTGTCTGGAAACAATAATTACAAGGAGCTGTATTAGTTGCCGGTGCTGCACATGGGAGGAGGTACGTTCCAGATGTTCTGGTCAGTCAATATTGTTCATAAGTACGCCAAATATGAATATCCTATGAGACGGAAAGCCCCAAAGAGATAGTAATGGGATTTCAATAAGTCGACAACCTGCCATGTATGGAGGAGAGGGTACAGGATTGTTCCACCGAATACTGCGAAGAGCAACACGCATGAATTATCGCGGCACACGTGCAATACGTGTTCCGATTTTTCAAGCGATTATCCTGCCACCTAGTGATTGTTCCGCTGCATTGTATGCTGAATGTATACTAGTTACTGTGTGTATACCTGTATACTGTGAAAATTTGACACCTCCATCAGTTTGTTTACGGCAGTAATGGCGAGAACAGTGAAAGTGCTTCGATCTATGGTTTGCTCCATCCGGGCCTAAAAAAGTCGGCCATCATGGCCCTCTTTGTGTAGGCCGGATACGATCGCGGATTCATCTACAAGATTCTGACACTTCTGGAGAAGGAAGCCACTTCTTTCCGAGCGTTGGGCCGGGAGGTCGTTGCAAGAAGTATTTGGCCAAAATGGATATCCACATGCGAAAGCGTTATTTCAAACCAGTCGTGTCAAAAAACCAAGCGGAAACCCAGAAACAGCGGCTGAAGATTCTGGTCGAAGAGAACTTTCCGGCGAAGTGGAACGTGGTAGTTGTCGACTGGCAAGGCCAACCCAAGTAGCACACTACGATCATAATTAGTTGTAGTAACTTGATTATGACTTAGCAAGTCATATTTATGTTATCTCAACTAAATGGCAACAAGTGTGCTGCTAGGGAAGGCTACTTCACTTCCTCGATGTCACGTTTAGTTTTTCCGGAAAATACTCCCGAAAAGGCGATTTCGAACGAAATCTGTAATGCCGCTATTCTCCACCAGTAACGCAACAAGCAGATGGAACACAGAAACAACGTGTTCATTCCAATTGTATGTTTCCTAGCATGCTTTTTTATTGTCGATCGTTCTTTATTAAGCTACTATTGCGTTTCTATTGCCTACTCCTACATTCCCTATATATATTTTTTGAAATATGCTAGGTCGTCCAAGTTCAGAACTTAAGATCTACAGTTATAAAAGAAGCCGCTTTATCCGTTTTACAATGTAATGATGTATATTCAAACATGTTCTATGAATGCCCTGGAAGACCAACAGATATGATGAGATAATCTTGGGATATTCATGCCAAACTAACTAACTTAACATTGTATAGCCTATAAAGCTACTGTTACAATTGTTGACCTCAAGTTTTGAATGACCTCAAGGTAATAAGATTATCACTTAATGTATGTAAATGTTTCAGAATATTGATAGAATATGTTTGAATAGTTATCGTAGTTTTGTATAGCCCAAGACGTTACGGTTAATGCTGTATATCTTAAGTTCTGAACTCAAGTCATTGCCGTCCAACGTGAGGTACGTCTCGTCGTCCATAACGACCACCACGTTCCGCTTTGCCGGGAAGATCTCATTAACCAGAATATTCTGCCGTTGTTCCTGGGTCTCCGCTTGGTTCTCCGATACGGCTGGCTTGGACTGACGCTTCCGCATGTGGATATCTATTTTGTCAAATACTTCTGGACCTTTTGGCCGGTCGCACCAATCCACCGGCCCACCGCTCGGAAATAAGTGGCCACCTTGCCTTCCGTCTTCCGTTTGAGCTTCTGTTGAATCTTCCGGTTGCTTAAAATGGTCGGACGGACTCTCCCTTATCCAGAAGTGCCAGAATTTGGTAGATGTTTAAAATGATGTTGTAAAAACAAACCATAGATCGAAATTGTTTGATTGTTCTTGCCATATCTGCCGCTAACAAACTGATGGAGCTGTCAAATTCTAACAGTATATAGGCAATCAGTATATATTGACTACTGACTGGTGGACTGACTACCAGATGGCAGGATAATACCGCCAGATGGCAGGATAATAGCATGACAAATCGTAACATTTAGTAGCTTTATTGTATCGGACGGTTTAGCATTAGCATAACTACATGATGATGTTGTTTTGAGAAGGAAATAATTTCTCATCACCACCCAAGTAACAATTTTGGTTTTATACGGGTTCTGAAGAGCATGAATTAAACTTCAAGAATGCTATAAAACCATGATAAAACCAGCAATGTTTCTTGGGTATGAGGCTCTAGGAGTAGACAGCATTTATTTTGCTAGAACAAAGTTGTGAAGAGAAAGTATTGATAGTTCCGTTAGCTCACGGCAGGCTGTGAAAATTGAATAGAAGTAGTTTGAAATTGAGCGGAGGGCATTGTGAGGTAGTATTCCGAAACAGGAAACACAGACTTTTGCCAAGCATCCCCATGCGGGGTAGGTCAAGGCGTGATCGAATACACCACCTTGACTGGCTACATGGATATTTCCCTTTTACAGATAGACGTTATCGGAGATTATTTGTCTCAGACAATACCAATGGCATCAACAGGAATTGATACCAGACAGGAGTGTGTAATAGTCACGCTTACCACTTCACCACCAACAATGTCTGTAGAATATATGTGGTTTGCAGAAAAAAACAGTTTTGGTCAAAGAGTGGAGCTTGAAAGAGTGCTTGTTTGTCAACATTTTTATCATCTCTCATAGCATGACTGATCAAAGTAAGCTTCAGGTGCAAGCGGACATGTTTTTCTTTCGCTGTCGACTTTTTCGTGCATTTCCTTTAATTTGAAAATCAGTGAAGTGGCATAGTGAAGATTGAGAATAGAAATTTGAGTTTGAATATATTGGCTGTAAGTTTTCTGTTATGATCGGCGTGCATCGGCGTTGAAAACAAGTTTGTGTACGTGAGAGGCCTAAAAACATTACAGAGTTTTACAAATGTGTTGTATCAACTTGGTAACGGTATTGTTATCGGGCGTTGTCTAATGTTCCGGGTAAATAACGGCAACGGGCATAGCACGATAGCTATTTTTTGGTGACCAATTGTTCGGCGGCGTGCAAAAAAAAAGGAAAGAGTCTGGTGGTATGTGTGGTGTAGTGGCTATCAGTTATAAGGCGTACAGTTTGGTCAGGGTAGCGCGGTATGTATGATTCTCGTGGAATTGCAGAGGTGTTCTCTCCTTCCAATAAAGTGAGTATCACGTCAACACATTCCTACACTTTCCTTATTCGATCTGCATTTGGGCGAGGCTAGCGATGGTATTTCCTTAGTTTAGGATCACCAGTTTTTACATATTGAGGATGTATGCTAGTCCCAACCATCATTTGTCATCTAAAATCGGTCCACAGGTTCCGGTAGTATCTTAGGAACGTGCTCCGGTGATGATGGTCGTTAGTATATAATTGTCCTCAATCTCGTTGAACCCATCATGTGACACCTTAAATCATTTGATAATCCAATAGGAAACAGGCAACTGAAAGACCAGGACCAAATTAGCCACACTCTAGTGTGTTCTGGGTACCCCACGGAAAGTGGCCTGATTCTGATATGAATTATCAGGCCATTATGCGACACCTCAAATCACATGAGAATTCAAAAACTAGCCCAATTGTGGTTCTATCAAGTAACCATTGAACACATCTCTTGTTTCGGGTACCTCCAGCAAAGAGGCCAGTTTTGGACTTGCACCAAAACTCCGCATGCGACACCTCAACTCACTTGATCATTAGATAGAAGAACAATGGTGGCTTTAACAAGTGCCCCCGATCAAATTGGACACATCCGCAAATAACTCGGGTACCCCAGGGATAGTGTCCAGTTCTAGCCTTGGACCAAAACCCTGATGCGACACTTCAAATCACTTGAGAATTAACAATAGGTTCATAAGATGAGTTCCCGGTATCACTTGGATCAAAATCTAGCACTTTATCATTTGACACCTTAAATTACATGAGAATCCAATAATGAGTTCAAGTGCCTAGGACCATATTGCTCTAATTGGGACATGCTATCGGAACCTCCATGTTGTGCCAGTGAGTGCAAATCGTATAAGCGATTTCGATCTTGTGTGGACCATATTGTCATGCTCCGAATCATACTGGAGCAGATCAAGGGATTTTAGAAATTTAGACTCACACACATTACTGTTTGACCAAATTTTGATCGGAACACCCATCAGTACCTATGAGATTCATTTCAAATAATTATTGCAATGTAAAAAAACGGAACGGCATATCACAAATTTAGGTTAACTATTATGTATATGCTATAGAGTGTTCCAGTAGGTCTAGGCACGATTTGTGAATAAGAAAACGAGCTTGATTTTTCAGTAAATTATATTTGTATTTGTTCAGTCATTATGAAGGTTGACCCGAAGGTTGAACCCGTCCCATGTACCGCTGCTGCTAAATCGGAGTCGATTGGAATAACGTCCCGCTGAGCTTTTCAACGCAATCCCTATCGATGACGCAAACAAGTTGAAGACGTCAAGTAACGCTTGACCGGACGGTATTCCAACCGTGATTCTAAAATACCTTATCATTATGCCACATATATCGGTCATCATTGACGACCACTATGGAAGGAAGCGTACATGTTTTCCGTGTACAAAAATTGAGTTAGAAGAAATGATGATAACTACCTCAGAATTTCGAGCTTGTGCGCAGCCTCTAAGCTGTTTAAAATGACCGCCTTGGAACTCGTATTTTTCCACGTTAAGCAATATATCAACGAGAAAGCGTTCAACGACCATAAACCTTCTATCTATCACTTCCATCATCATGGATGGGATTTCAGCTGGTTCACAAACGAACGTTGTCTACATGGACCTATCTGCTGTCTTTGACAGAATCAACCATGACACCGCTGTGGCAAAACTGGAAAGGCTTGGCTTAAATTGGCGATGAGCTGGATACGCTGCGAGGCGTTTTACAGTTGCAAGAAGATTTAGGGACAGTACAAAGGTGGTGTGAGGTGAACTGTAAATATGCTCTTGAATCCGGGAAAGTTACTTTTTATAGCAAAACGTCTCATATTATCTTTGGTTGGAACTTCTCTGCAAAGAGGCAACCAAGTAAAGGACTTTGGTGTGATACTCGACTATAACTCACGTACAAACTTCACATGTCCTACATCATAACAAAAGCTTCTCGAAATCTCGGCATCATTTTTCGTGTGGCTAAAGAACTTCGAGACGTGTACTGCCTTAAGTCGCTGTACTGTTCCTTAATGAGGTCCACCTTGGAATGTGCTTCCAGGTCTGGAATCCAAAATAGCGTCGAACGCATTGAGCCAATTCAAGGACGTTTCATCCAATACGCGCTTCGTAGACTGCTTTGGAGGGACTCTTTCAACCTTCCGAGTTACGAGAGTCACTGCATTATGATTCATTTGGACACTCTTCAAATTCGTCGCGGATTTGCTGTCTAATCGAATAGACTGCCCTTCGCTGCTCGCCGATATTCCATTCCAGGCGCGTAGCTGTCTTACGAAACACCATTCTCTTTAGAGCTCTACCCAGAGGAACCGTCTACGGGACGAAATCTGCAATGATTGCTATGCAACGTGCCTTTAGTTGTGTGTCGTCTGTTGTTGATTTTAATATGTCGCGAAACTATACAAGAAAACAGTTTTTGTTAGCGTTAAGATGGTTTTTTAATATCACCGCTATGGCAGATTATGCACGAAGATGGATTTCTGGAAAAACTTCCGCGGTTGGTCAAAGCAACGATGGATCGAGTGATGTGTGTCGTCGGAGTATCAGTGACACTTTCGAGTCCCTTCGAATCTCGGAGAGGGTTACGGAAAGGTGATGGATTGTTGTGTTTGTTGTTTAACATTGCACTGCAGGGTGTGATTCGAAGAGCTGGGATTGCCACGAGAGGCACAATCTTCAGAAAGTCTGTCCAATTATTTAGCTTCGCCGGCGACGTTGATATCGTAGCACGTAACTTTGAGACGAAAGCGGACATGTACATCAGACTTAAGGCTGAAACTGGTAGGATTGGGCTTGTGATTAATGCGTTCAAGAAAGGAATAGGCTCACAAGAAGACAACGTTAGGAGTTTACGAGGTCAGATCGACACGAGCCACGAGTTCAGATCGACGGTTTTGAAATTGAGGTAGTAAACGAGTTTATGTATCTGTACTCATTGGTGACCGCCAATAACGACACCAGCAGAGAAATACAACGCGCATTATGGCTGGCAATCGTGGCTACTGTAAACTCCGAAGGTCACTAAGATCGAACACAGTTCACCGAACAACAAAATTGACCATCTACAAGACATTATTTAGACCGGTAGTTCTCTACGGCCACGAATTATGGACATCGCTAGTGGAAGACCAACGCAACCTGGTGTCTTTTAAACGGAAGGTGAGAGTCGAATGGAACTAATGATTTCATCGCAGTTTCTGATAGAATCTACCATCGTACACATCGCTAAAATCGGTCGACTACGATGGGCTGGGCAGGTCCCTCTATTTGGTATTCATTGACTACGAAAAAGCTTTCGACAGACTCATTCACGTAAATTTTTGGGGTGCTCTGAGACGCAATGGAGACATCGTCAAGCTTGTCTAGGCACAAAACGAGGCTTTCACGTGCATAGTCCTGAATAACGGAAACATTTCCGATCCTATACGTCTAGTCAGTCCTATATGACCCAGTCAACAAGACTAAATCGTTTTAATTTATAGTTGATGAGCAGTGCAGAAAGTTGATAGTTTCCTAAATCTTCGCATGCTGAGCTTCATCTTCGATGTGAACAGAACACGTTATCAACAGAAACTAGAGAACGAAAATGGTTCGACTACACATTGGGAAGAGGCGGAGGCAAAATTTGCAAGCAATCTCTGGATTGGAATCCAGCAGGACATCACAGCAGAGGCAGATCCAGGGCTCGGGGCGTCGTAGCCTCAACAAGGAAATCAAAGAAGTCAATTTGAATCTGATCTGGAACGGAGTTAAAGCGAGCACCCGGCCAAGAAGGAAATCTTTCAAGTTGGCCCTACGCAGCCGCAAGGGTTGAAAAGAAACATAAGTAAGTAAGTCTGTATTATTAACAGATATAACGCAAAAACGGATGAACGGATTCTCATGGTACTCCTTTTCCTTCTCTAGTTAATTAAACATTAATAAAGAATGCCATTTTTCATTTTTTGTTCTATCTGGAGTACCATCGGGGAACCACTGCGCGAAATAATTATACCGTACACATAAAGCTAGATTTGATTCGTAATTTTGCAGGATTGTTTTCAATGCTCTATTGAGTTATTTCGTTTGACAGTGTATCAGCCAGCCTGGGGGCACCAGAAAGTTATTGTTTACGCGCTCACACAAGTAGCAGTTTGAGTTGGAATTTTTAAAGTTCCCATCCCAGTAGGAAATAAATATAGCGTACATCGATCTCATACACCTGGATTTGTGATTGTAGAGATATATCTAACCGTGATTCTAGCATATTGTTTTTGTGATTTCAAATATATTTTTCGCAAAAATGCCGAGGGGGAAAGAATTGTCGTCTGAAGAACGAACAAAAATTACAACTTACAGAGAATCTGGACTCTCTATTCGTCAAATTGCTCAGAAGGTCAACCGGAATAAGAGTACGATCGTCAATTTTCTCAAAGATCCGAAAAAGTATGGTACAAACAAACGTAGCGGTCGTCCATCTACGCTGTCTGCCAGAGGAAAACGGGAAGTATGGCGATTGGCCGTCAAAAGAAACTTGAGTGCAGGTCAAATCAAGTCTGAAATGTTTCTCCCGTTGACCAAAAGGAGGATTCTGCAAGTTCTGAAGAAAAATACCAACATCCAATATCAACAAATAGTGAAAACACCAAAGCTGCTTCCTCATAACATAAGGCTGTAAGGTTGGAATTCGCTGAGCAACATGCGTTTTGGCTAGATGAGTGGAAATCTGTCAGTTTTTCGGACGAGAGGAAGTTCAATTTGGACGGACCTGATGGATGCCAGATGTATTGGAGGGATATTCGCCGAAATCCTGAGACGCGTCACGCAAGGAACTTTCAGGGTGGTTCAATCATGATTTGGGCCGCATTTGGATATCGCGGAAAAACCCCAATATGCATTATTTCACACAAAATGAATTCAGGGAAGTACATAGACCTTATTGAGAACGTCTTGATCGACTTTGGCGATAACTTGTGGGGTGAACACTGGATTTTTCAGCAGGATAATGCTGCAATACACTCTTCCAAACAAACAAAATCCTTTCTTGCGTCAAAAAACATCGATGTTATGGAATGACCGACTATAAGTCCTGATCTGAACCCAAAAGAGAATCTTTGGGATATCTTGTCAGCAAGAGTTTTTGCAAATGGACAGCAGTTTGACACACTATTGCAACTCAAAACAGCTTTTCAAGAAGAATGGGCAAATATCGACATCGCTGTACTGCAGTCATTGGTTGACTCAATGCCACAACGTTTCGCAGATGTTATTACAGCTCGAGGAGGTAGAACGAAGTATTAAATCTATCATACAGGTAAAGCTGAAGAGAAAAATCAAATCAATCAGATTTGTACGGTATAAGGAGTGTATCGAATATAAGCTATCCACATACATTTGCGTTGTACGCATGTATTTGTGATGGTTTTTTATGCTCTGAACACTGCATGCTGTGCATTTGACTGTCAGCTTTCTTTTGTTTACTTGTTTGTGCGGTTCAAATTCTGCGTTTTCAAAATGTCGCGTATTGAAAAGGAAGTGAAAATTAAGGTTCTGGACACATGGCTAAGTGAGAAGGGTATTACTATGCGAAAATTGGCGAAGCGGTTTGGAATTCATCATGCGAGTGTTAAAACCATCATTAATAAGTTTGGGGAACACTATTCTTTGGATGAGCTACCAGGAAGAGGCAGAAAACCCGGTTCTTCCAACCAGAAACTGGAGCAGAAAGTGGTATCTCTAGTCATGAAAAACAAATCAATGTCAATACGTGATTTGGCCAAAAAAGCAGGAACGAGTGTTGGAATGATCCAGCGTATCAAGAGGCGAAATCACCTGAAGACCTACAAGAAGCAGAAATTCTCGAAACAAAGTGCAGAACAGAAGAAGCGAGCAGCAACAAGGGCCCGGAAATTGTATTCGCGTCTTTTGCAGCGTCCGGATGCATGCGTTTTGATGGACGATGAGACCTATGTAAAGGAGGACTCAAAAACCCTTCCAGGTCCACAATACTTTACTGCCATCGTTGGGGAGGATGTTAGCGATGCGGACAGGTCGATTCAAGTGGAGAAATTCGGTCTAAAGGTACTGGTATGGCAAGCAATATGTTCCTGTGGTTTTAAGTCAACAATTTTTTACACTACCGGAACTATAAATGCGGAAATCTATCGATCTGAGTGTCTCCAGAAGAGATTGTTGCCTTTATATAAGAAGCATAGTACACCTCCACTGTTTTGGCCGGATTTAGCGTTGGCTCACTATGCCAAAACCACTCTCAATTGGCTTGCGGAAAAGGGTATAGATTTCGTTAAGAAAAATATCAATCCACCAAATTGCCCTCAGCTTCGACCCATCGAACGTTACTGGGCAATCGTGAAGAGGGTCTTCAAAAAGACTGGTAAGGCAGCTGGGAACATGCAGGAGTTCAAAAAAATTTGGGCTCAAGCGTCCAAAAAATGCGATGCAACACTTGTCCGGAACTTGATGAAGAGCAAAGTTCGAAAATTCGTGAAGGAATAACTTAAATTTCATCCGGTCTTCATTATGTTCAAGTTTAACCTCGTACAATAAAGGATCAATTTTTTGTATGAATAAAATATCGGTTTTCAACATAATTTGAAAGAAAGTTTGTGGATAGCTTATTTTCGATACACTCCTTAATTATTTCTTATGAACAATGCATAAATCTATGAATTAAACTATCAGAGGTAATGCAATAAAGAACACACGTTTTGTTTGGTTTGGTTCAAGGTTTATCAAAAATATCCACTTCACTTAGTGGCGAACCAGCCCAGGAGGCTGAAAACCACTATAATAAAGAAAAAAAAAAAAAATCCACTTCACTTCGAAGAAGGCAACTAAAGAGTTAAACTTCGAATTTCCACTTGTACACTATATTTATTTCACGCACTGTAGATTAGTTACGAAGATTAAAGCTGTGATCACAAAATTCACGCAGAAAGAGAAACGATAACATTTTTGGTTTGGTTAGTTCCACACAAAAAATGCCAGGATAAAAAAACAAACTCACGGAAAAGTTTTACATTTATCAATGCTTGATCATAAGATTTTTTGAATCGATAAAATATTCAGCAGCCCTGTAGTCAAAAATGCAGATTGCATCACAATATTCCCAATGCAATTACCAATCTCTAAACACAATGATGGCCGAATCTTCAACCCTCACAAATCGATCTTTTCTCGGGAGAAAGCTGCTACTGTGGCCAGCATGCGCTTTTCAATCATCCAGACTTGTCTTCCAGTCCTGTATGTAATGGTTTGTGTGTGCATGTGCATCGTGCAAGAAACTGAACCCTTTTTCCTATCGCATCCATCCATAATTGCTAGGATTTCTTGGAAACAAGCGTAAATTGGCCTCCGGTAGGACCAATATCGGATCCTGATGGTTTTCACTCAACACCAGTGGATAATGAACACCATTTGAGCGATCACTTGTGGGCCTAAAGGATGGGTAAGGGGCATGGAGAAGAGTTTACTTTTTCCAACACTACATAGTAGTGCCGTAAACAGGATACGAAAATAGCATCAACAACGGAGCGCAGCGGCTCATTTTTCAAGTGGGTCCCTTAATGGAAAAACATGAAAATATGTGTAGTATCTAGGTCATGCAGATCACGGCCAAGGTTCCACTTCCAATGTACATGGGTGCATATGGAATTGAACTGCCGAGTGTGCATAGCCATCGAGTCCACACTCGAGGGTCTTGTTTGGAAAACAGACTAATTGACGTCAAAGTCATAATTCAAAATACTTGTTTTCGGGGCGCATGCAGGAGGCTGGATTTGTTTATGTGAATGTTTAGAGTGTCTGTTCTTTTGATCAGAAGTATAAAAAATGATTTTCTGTCGAAATGAGATAAACTCATCAAAATCACGACTCACATGAGGGTCCAGCAGCATGAAAAATTGGACGTCCAATCATTTCATCAATCACATTCGTGTTCGTTTGTATTGTTAGAACTGAAAAAAAACGACTCTTCCAATTGATCCCCTCCTGATTCGGAACATGTCAAACGAACGGCACCAACGGAGTCATAAACCAGGCAACATAAAGACCAATCAGTCAGAATTAAGTGATAAAAAAGCAGACTGTCCGAACAATTAGACCAGTATGGTTTGTGACAGATCAAAAAGTGATATCAATTTTCCCCGGTATAATCATCTACGGGTTTCCCTCCCTCTATATTTGAGTAGTAAATATGCGATGCTATTGTGTTGATGAGCTATAAAAAATTGACGATGGTTACCATCAATAACATTTTGGTTGACGATCGGGAAACGGATAAAAACCAAAACAAGAGGGAAAACATACCCTCGAGTTTGAAAAAAAAAATACACAGATTTTGAATGTGAGAATCAGCAAAATGTCCTTACAAAATGCTTTGATAAAATTGCAACACAATTAATACTTTCAATGTTATTCAACCTTCCGAAATCAGCATCCGCATCACGTAATTCGATTCACTTCCAATCATGCCGCACTGTCCCGGATTAATTGCTGGTCCGGGAAATGGACATTAAGCACAATCTAATCATGGACGACCGGAAGACCAAAACCGCAAATTCAGTGGAATCTTTTTTTTTTTCGGGCACCGTCCGATCGATTCGTGATGCTCAATTGCATTGTTTCCGCTGTATGTCAAAAGAGGAAAGGAAACAAAAAAACTGCCCCTAAACAACGGCGGCGAAACGCATCAAATCAAATCCCCGGAGGGATGGTCAGACAACTTGGCCCTCTCAGGCTGCCGTTCGGTCGTTGCCCATTTATGTCTATCGCTTTACTTCCAAATATAATTACTTGATCCCGGATGAAGTGAATTCGAAGGTTTCCTTTGTATTCGAAGCTTATTCTTTTCTGCCTAATGGTAGAAATAGACTACTAGGATCGAAGAAGAATCCCATTATTTTTCCGCATTTATTTTGGTTTCTTATTTTCTTACACTGCGCGCCGTTTGGTGTCCTTTTCGGGACTTGCATCGGCCAGTCGAGAGAACAAGTGTTTCAATGATCAGATAACAGGCGTTTAGATTTACTCCCGGGTGTGTTCTGGCCTTTGCCTACCTCCAGTTGTACGATCGAACCTTCTACTGGTTTCCACCCTCAGCATCCCTCAGGTCCCGATGATTGCAATCCTCCGCAGTGACCATAGCGAAGGACACATCTGGAGAATACATTTTTGTGTGACGCACTGGAAGCCATGCGAAGAGCGTGGGAAGAAATTTCTTCACTGTGAAGTAGATGATTTAGGGCGTTTCGGGTGTATGGTAATGAAGTTTGAGAGAAGGACGAGAATGCAACACATCAGGCTTATCCAAATGGAACAGATAGCAGCACAAGACGCACTTTAATTGCAGTATCATAAGGTGCAGGAAAAAGTACAACCAGAGTTGGACAATAATAAGAAAGTTTCCAGCAATGACAGTAACAATGATTCAAAATCGATAGACCTGGGCCAATTTGAAACAGATTGTCTCAGTGGCTTTAAGCACTCAAGTCGGTAGAAGCACGGTTTTAACGAGTATGTTCGTTCAATTGCTCTCTCAGTACCAGAATTTAGTTAAACGTCTAAAAAAATTAAAACCAAGAAACACTAACAAAACCTGTCTTTAGTTACACGAAATATTAAAATCTAATGTGGGTGACCGAATAATGAAATCACACTACAGGGTGCGGCCGAAAATAATTCGAAAATGTTCAAACCTGAGTATTGGGTTAATTCTTGTAGCTAGTGAATAATTTCTGTCGAAAGTGTATTTATTTATGTTTACTTTCAAGTGCTGCATCCAAACATTCTATTTATTTTATTGCAAATTCTTCAAAATGTTCGCGAAAGAAGTGATCACCAGTTTGTTGCTCGCCCAGAAGAAGCCGAAAGAGATTGCCAAGGTGGTAGGGTGCCATTTGGCAACAGTTTACCGCATAAAAAAGTCCCTGCAGGATTTTCTTAAGCAGCGAAAGCCGGGAAGCGGACGTCCACGCTTTGCACGCACGCCAAACGTGATCAAACGGTCCGTACAAAAATTGCTCGCAACCCGGTGCGTTCCATAAGAAAACTTGCAAAGGAAGCCATTATTTCGGAGAAATTTATGCGGAGAATCATCAAAGAAGACCTACATGCATCTTCCAGAGCCAGAGTGAAACGCCACTTGATTACGGACCGGGTCAAGGAACTACGAGTGACTCGTTCCAAGAGATTGCTTTCCTTGTTGAAGTAGGAAAAAATGATAATCCTGTTTTCCGAGGAAAAGCTTTTCAGCATCGATGCTGTGGCCAACAGCCACACGGACCGATTCATTTCACCGCAGAAAATGGAGAACCTTCCGGACAAAGTGAAATTCAAATTTCAAACCAAACATCCGGCTGGTGTCATGATGTTTGGCTTGGTGGCGTCCATCGGTTCGAAAATGCCGCCTGTTTTCATTGATGCTGGAGTTAAAACCAATACCGAGGTGTATATCGTTATTTTAACGGACCAAGTGCTTCCCTGGGTGAAGACCAACTTCTCCAAGGACCAAAACGTTGTCCTACAGCAGGATGGAGCGCCGTGACACACGTCCAATCGAACACGACAATAGTTGAACGATAACATGAAGTTTTGGCCGAAGGATTTGTGGCCCCCTAGCAGTCCAGATCTTAATCCGTTGGATTATTCGATTTGGGCATATGTTGTAGCACGAGCCTGCAAAACATCACACCCTAGTGTGAAAACCCTGAAGTCAACCATAACACGCACATGGCAGTCAATGTCGGAGGACTACGTCCGAAAGACATGCTCTGGCTTCCGGCGTCGGCTCGAGGATGTTATTTATAAAAATGGAAGACACATTGAATAAATTTGTTTAAAAGGACTTAATAATGATACCTGCACTCGAAAATGTTGATATTATTGCTTGAATTAGTTGAAAATGGGATTTGAAAGAAATAGTACAAATTTTCGCATTATTTTCTGCCGCACCCTGTACAAACTTCCCTCGACTTATTTCGCAATATTTCTTTATGATATTCCTACCCGTTGAGTCTGTGATCCCGTGATCGCCATTTTCTAACTTTTGATGGCAGTGATAACCTTTGGAATCCGAGAAGACCTCGGACGACCTATTGCCACCTTTGCGAATAGTTTTCCTCTCTTTTATTGGTCTAAGATCCTTTTTATGGCCAACCGGGACACGTCCACGGCGAAAGAAATGTCTTTTTGCGACATTTGCGCTTGCGAAAAACCACGAATACGCTGCCGCTTCCCCATGATGCAATCGTCAAACTAAGGAAATCGGCTTATTTTACTCGCCGCCTATTATGATACGATTAATAGCTTACGTACTGCTACTAAAATTGTTCTTTTTATTTTTCTTTATTTGTCTTATATACTGAATTACAATTTCAAGTGTTTTAGCCCAATAGGCTCTTTGGCTTGTTTTAAATGTTTTATGTGTTTTATGTGTTTAGTGCGTTTGATACTATTACAAAATTTTCAGATCAGCTCTTGTTGCATTGTTAGTTTCAAAATTTGATAGTCTACTTAAACTAAAGCTATAGCTACAACTTAAAAATCCTAAGGGTGTGAAACCAGTTTACGGATGATCTGGTGATCCGATGTCAGGCCGCGTGCCCTGTACCGATTGATTGATAGTCCACCGGCCAGACGGTGGACCTCGGATGTTCTTGTCCTCGGAGGGGTGTTCAGGATCATCCTGAGAAACTTATTTGGAACACGCTGAAGTTTCAGGTGATGTGTTTATGTGCGCAACTCTCCTAAATTGACATGCCGTTCTCGATGACTGGATGTATGATTTGCTTGTAGAAAGCAAGCTTTCTTTTCAGGGATAATGTAGACCTTCTGTTGATCAATGGGTAATTAGCTTCAACAGAATTAGTTTTGACAACATGCTTCCTGATAATAAGCTTGCTGTCTATGGTAACGCCAAGATAGACAGCTGATTTGGCCCATTCCCCCGTTGTGTTGTTTAGGCTTATTTTAAAGTCCTCAGGCGGAACAAGTCTGGGAGAATTGGAGTATGAGAAAAGGATGGCCTGGGTCTTTGCCACGTTTATACAGATCTTCCATTCGGTAAAGTATTCTGACAAAACATTCAGGCTTCACTGTAAGCGCTTTTACTACCCTACCGTTTGATGTAAGCGCTTTGGACGACTACCGTTGTGGACGACTGAACGACAGAGATGCATTTTCAGGAAGCGGATGTCCGAGGTGAATAGATTGAACAAAAGTGGACATAGTATACTTCCCTGCGGAACACCGGCGGAGATCTGCTGTGCATCGGAAACTGAAACATGCAGTGAAACACGGCATGTCCTGTCCGATAAATATTTTTTTAATTATCTTCCCCAGGAAGATAGTAAGATTGCATCATTTAAGCTTACACACCAGGCCATCATGCCACGCGTTTTCGATGGCCTTCTCGATTCGAGAAGTGCCATGGCAGATAATTTCGCAACAGACTTGTTTCGTTTAAGAATGTTGGTTACTCGGTTAAGTTGGTGCACTGTTGAGCGACCACATCGGAATCCGAACTGCACGTCGAGCAAGATGTTCAAGCTTTAGTGGGAGCAACGGTGGAATGGTTCTTGAGGCAGTTTAAAAAAAAAATTCAACTTCCAGAACGGCTTTGCACAATCTGGGAGAGAGCGGATCTCGTCGGCAAAATTGTTATTCCTAAGGTCCACCATTCTGGCCTTAATAATTTTCGTCACTCGATTACAGTGACTTTTTAGCGTTGGCAAATTAGTTCGCTGGTATTGCCTTCGGATGGCGTTTCGTATTTGTATTAGTTCTTTAGTGGGTCTATCAATGGGTACAAACATGCTCACCTGGTCAATCACCAGTACATGTTGCTCCCGGGCCTGGGAGATCGCTAGCTCAATGTTCTGCAGCTGCCGTTAGATGTCATCAACCGACTCAAGGTGAACCTCTCGCAACTGGCGCGATGGTAGTTCCGTCTGGTGATACGATGCCGGTTTACCGAGGAGCCAACTTCGGCCACCACCGGATAGTGGTCCAAGCTGAGCTCCTGGTGCACGACCGGCTGGGCAATGTTGTTCTCCATGTTTGTGAGGAAGATGTCGATTGTCGAATGGACCCCGGATCGGCACAACCGGGTGGGAGTATCCGGGCCCAGGACAGTGTAATGGCCCTCTTCCAGGTTTCGGCGCCGGGTGTTCCCCCAGCTTTCGTGTTTCGCATTCATGTGGCTGGCGATGATAAACTGCCCCTGCCTCCGAGATAGCTTACGGATGTCGTTTCGTAAGACCTTTGTTGTCCCGTTGGTGGTACCGGTGATGGGCCGACGGTAGATTCCACCTTAACTCCGATGGATTCAATAAACAGCAGCTGGTAGCTCGGAAGCATGTGGCAGTTGATGTTGTTACGCAGGGCGATCACGACTCCTCCTCCATTAGAGCCGCAACTATCATGTTGCACAATCCGATAGCCAGGAATAGAGACGCTAAGTTTGGGCTTGAGTTGCGTCTCCATGACGATGGCAATATATATGGTGGACTGGTGTGGCTGGTGCTGTATTAAACATGCAATGAAACTGAGTGAAGTAAAAAAAAGAAGACAATTTTAAACATTTGCAACCTGTTCTTGAGGACCCGAATAGGGACAACCATATTTTCAACCTGTCCATATGCAGATTTAAGGGGAGCAAAAGTAAATAATTTATAAGTAAAAAATTAAACTGTTTATAATAAAAGCACTTCATTGAAATTTATAAACAAAATATATGTAAGTTTTTCTGATCGAATAGTGTACAAATGAAGTAATTCTGTTCAGTCAAACGAGAGTTAGTAGCAATAAAATACTAGCTGGAACTGGCACATTGGGTTGTCTACGTCCAGCCCGAAGGGATTCATAAAGCTCAGATCTGACTCCACGATGCTCAGCACAAGACCAAATAACGTGATCTGCATCCTGATAACCTTGTCCACACTCACAGAGATTGCTGTCCCTCAGCCCAACACGGTATAAATGAGCGTTCAAAGAATAATGATTGGACATGAGGCGAGACATCCCACGAATGAAGTTTCGACTCACATTTATCCCCCCAAACCAAGATTTCTTCGACACCTTTGGTATTATATAATATTGCCATCACCCCAAAACTCTTTTTCTCCATTTATACTGCCAGCTGACGACGAAAAATAGGGAAAAAAATCATTAAAGGCGATTTGTCGATCATAAATATCGCCTTTCATAGCGCCCACCTTTGCAAGCGAGTCCGCTCTCTCATTGCCCACAATTTAACAATGAGATGGGACCCAAACAAAGGTGATAATAAAATAACGCGAAGATAAAGCACTTAGAAGCTCCTGTATTTTCATGAGAAAATACGAGGAATTCTTTACCGGCCCCAAGGAGCGAAAAGCCTCTATAGAACTGAGACTATCCGTGAAAATGAAATACTGATCCGGTGTAAGTGAGGCAACAATTTCTAGCGTAACGTGTATTGTCGCAAATTCAGCGACATATACGGAACAAGGAGCTTGAAGTTTACGATTGGCGCTATAAATTTCATTGAATATACCAAAGCCTGCTGACTCCTCTATCAAAACTCCGTCAGTGAAGAACGATTTAGTGGAATCAACTTGGCCAAACTTTGCAGCAAATATCACAGGAGCAATCATAGGACGATGATGCTCTGGAATTCCACGAAGCCCCTGCTTCATGAATAAATCAAAACCGCACTGCCTAAGTCGGAGAAGCTAACACAATTGGGAATATTCGGCGAAGGACTGACATTCTATGTTTTGTAAAAATGGCACAAAGTCATGAAATGAGTTTGAGGATTCAATTTTAGAAGCTTCTCAAAGTTTTCGAATTCCTGGAGGTTCATAACTTCATACCTCGTAAGGTGCCGGACAGATAATTCTGAAAACCGATCTGAGAGTGGCAACATCATAGTGTGAGTTGAGTGCACGCAAACTAATGCGACGCAGATAGACACCGATACTGAATACGGCGTGATTATGTGCGACTGAGCCGCCGATTGTAAATACTACCGTATTCGATAACCGACAAAATCGTTGTCCGGTATTACCTTAGAAGAGCTTGTGGATGTGCTCTCCACCAGGTCCCAGTAGTTGTTCGGAGAAAGTTGATCCTTTGATGGCATTTTCGTTTAAGATACTCATGTGGGATCGCCAGGTGCACTCAGAATCGAACCAGACCCGAAGTTATTTAAATGACATGGAATAAATTATCAGCTTACCCCAAGTTTGAAGCTTTGGTTGTGCTGAATTATGCTTCCTAGAATTCGATGCCTAGCTCTTCTAGAGCCCATGTAAATTGTCTAACGTATCCTGTAAGGGTACTTACAGATCGACCCCATTGGGTCCCAAGACAGACACTACGGCGTCATCTGCAAGTTATCTCAACGTACAGTTGTCACTAAGACAACCATCAATATCTTTGTCACAAAAAAATTATAAAAGGGGGCTTAAAAATGAAGGGGGGGGTTTCTCTGACAGCAAATTGTACAAAAAAATATTCATTAATGGTGAAAAACCACCAGCGTGGAGTTCATCTGAAAGAACTTCAACAGATACTGAATCAAAAGCCCCCTTTATATCCAAGAATACAGAAGCCATTTGTTTTTTTTAGCAAAAGCTAACTGAATATCCGTGGAATGCAACGCGAGGCAGTCTATCACGACGAGATCCCTCATCACAGCACGCTTTATGCCAGGCTTCACCCTAGGTTTCACACCACGACGCTGCGTTAACTGACAACGAACTAACAGCGGGACATTGCAACGTCACAAGCCACCTTAACGTTAAACCGTGCGAAGAGAATGCAGAGCAAGCGGTGACAATTGCCTCGAGTTAATTTATTATTCTAATTTGTTGAAATTGATTGCCGATCTATTCTGCGCTCCTAAAGCTGAAGTTGTAAAAAAGTTATACGTGAAGTAAAAGTAATCTAGTTGATTTGTAAGTACGGAAAGGAATTGAATTGTATCGAACCTAATTGCTAACATCAAATTATAGATCCTACGATTAAAGCTAAGGATGGACAGTGGACAGTGAGGAAACAATGCCAATACCATTTCCAGAATAATTAAACCAAATTTGTAAGTGGATATCCTTATTATTTACCTAATTGTGCTAAATAAATGAATTCTTTTGTAGCTTAAAGCATACACACTACAAAAACGTGTTGCTCGTTAGCAGTTCGAAATTCTAACCCAACACAGTCGTTCGTTCCCTTACCCCTACAGAAACCATATTGAGTATCTGAAAGCAGGTTATTCGTCTCAACCCATTTGTCCAGACGGAAGAGGATCATTTTCTCCAACAACTTTTGAATGCAAGATAACATCGCGATGGGTCGATAGGAGTTGTTGTCGGACGCGGGCTTACCAGGTTTTTGAATGGCAATAACTCTCACCCGTCTCCAATCATCCGGTGCAATGTTGAGTTCCAGAAACTGATTGAACAAGTTCAACATGCGCCTCTTCGCTGACGTCTGGGAGGTTCTCTAAGCAAGTTGAACTTGATTCTATCAGCTCCCTGGAGCCGTATTGCCACACGAAAGGAGTGCGAGAGAGAACTCTACCATTGAAAAAGGTTGGATGATCTCATTTATTGAATTCTCAGTTTCGCGAAGAGTGATCCGTGCCGGCACAGAATCTGGACAAACTTTTCGCGCGAACTTGAAGATCCATTGGTCCGAGTACTCCTCGCTATCGTTGTACGTAGCTTGGTTGCGCAGGGTCCCCGCAATCGGAGCAGCGTGCCTTATTGCCGCAATGGGAAGTCGTATGTCCTATTTGCTTGCTTTTTTGGCAGATGATGACCCGATGTACAAACAACCGTACAGGTAGTCGAAGTTTTCTCAACTCGACGTATTGAGGGAGGGCTGAAACAGAGAAAGTCTCACGAAACTTCTTTTAACCCTTAGTGATCGCTACTGTGCCTTACTTTCGCATATCCAGTATCGTCACTGGAGAAAGCAGATGGTTCTCAAATCGCCCAACCGCCTGCTTCAGCAGGATCGCAGGAGTCAAACTCATTCCGGTGACCACACCTTCTACTTCAACACCCCGAGCTGGGATATACACCCAATGCACGAGTGTAAAAAGCTGGAGACAACAATCTCGTTAACCTGCTTAAGGTTGGACACAACGACCCGAAGTTTATTGGGTCTCACTTTGATTATCTCGGTCATGGCCGAGAATCGCTTCGTCAGATCATCAGAAATCACAGAAATCATACAAACGTTTAGAGGTTTCGATTTGAGCTGAGAATAAACAACCTTAGGACCAGCTGAGCTTTCTGGATGGTGGGCGTGGTGCTCGTGATTGGATAACTTTTTGAGCTACCTCATCATTTCATTTTGTGTGATACGATGGTCGGTGATGGTTGGCAGGTGAACGGATGAATTCTAAAACTAGGTGGACTGCTGGTGTGCATAAGCACGCAGAGTTGCGAAGCAAAGTGGCTTGTACCTTTTGCAATTAATTACAACTCGATATACTGCTAAACCTGAACTTTTCTACGTTAAAAAAACTCGCCTACAACTGCAGTGGAAACACTATCGAGAGAGAAAAAAAGAAGAAAACACTGGAAAAGAACTGCAAAATACTACCGAGGCAACAGAGCGCGGAAGGAACGAACTTAACCGTTACTTGTGTACTGGGCAATGTTTTGAAATTTGAACCGATTTATCTGATATGATCAAAGTGAAACACGTTCTTTCGAAACATCGTATCAAACACGATGTATTTATCAATCATGGTATCGTGTCTACGTATCAAGTGGAGTGTACCTAAATAGTATGAAACCACAATTAATTGTGATCCATGTTCACCGTGCTACCATGACATGGGGCAAGTTAACCACTATCTCATTTTGTGAGTGGCTCCAACAGCATCTTACTGTTGGTTTGAATCGATTGAAATCGGATGTCCAGCTTTATTAAAAATTGCATTGTTTTCCCAATGAAAAACCACCGTCACACTTTAAAAGTGAATGATTCCAAAAATGTTGACACCCATATTGTTAAGGTTTAATTCATGTAACTTTTTGACCCTCCGTGGCCTCATGGGAGCCTGCTCCGTGGTGACTGTTTCTGATTCAAGTCACCGGATTGTCAAATGGCCATCATACACATTCCTGTGTATTAATTCCACAGTTTTTGTATCATTATCGTTAGTTTTCTATTGAAACATTTATAAGTATTCCATTTTCGGTACATGATTCCGGATATCCGGTTTTTTGGAGAATGGAAGTAGGCTCTGACTCCGAGTGGACGTGTTTTTCCTGTGCTGTCATTTTTCATGGTGATAAAAGTTGCATCTCGGGATGACAGTTTTTCATTTTCAAGAGTTGAAACCAAATTGAGTATCGTAGTTTACATTGTACCACAAAAAATAATAATTTCCGTTGGGACTGGACCTAAGACTGGAGTTTTTAAAGTACGGTGGTCCTTGGGCCGACAAAAAAACTCGATTTTCCTGTTTGAAAGGTAATAAGGATTGCTGGTTGTCCATGCAGTCAGTTTGGTACTCAAAAGGATCGCCCCAAGCATCTCTATAAATAAACTGTGAGTATTTTTTCTAATGATACATATTCAAATATGTAGTGATATTACCCGTGAGTCAGGATATTGTCGCGTTCAGTTTCCAACGATCTCTATCCCTATCTCTATGCTAGATGCATCTAATCTTCGTATGGGCTAACTTTTAAATCGGACCATGTTTTAACGAATACTGCCCCACCATGTAAAATTGGTTGACATTTTCTCAGCCGCTAGCGACTCAGGACCTTCCACAAACTGGCGCTCATGTTCTCTGATAGATTCTCTACTATATTTCATTAGAACGGCTACTTGTGTCCGTAGATCATAGCCGTGGTGACAACAGTTTGTAAATTATTCTTCTTACTAGTCAACTCGGCTCATTGCATATACAAAAAAAGTCCATAGTTGACCGCGTCACGTGGACCGTATTTCGGCAACGTAATGCCGTTAATGTTACCTCCAAATAATGCAGTGGTCTCGTTACTTCCTTAAGAACTGTTACTTCGTCGACAAACTCAGTGTTTGGTTCCTGTTTAAAAGCCAAATGTAGTCCATTGGAAGCGAAGGTCAACGAATGTTAAATATTTGCCCATAAATTTGCCGAGAATTATTTTTTGCACATCTGTAATGCAGCTTAGTAAATGAAAATAAAGTATTGACACTCGCCACATTTTTATCTCTGAGACGACTATCAAGGTTGTTTAGGTTTCCAGCGCTTTCGGCAATAGATGTCAGGATAATTATGAAATACAGTTCAAACAGTTGTAAGGCCGTGGTACGCAGAGAGTGTGGATCTACGACACTCAACATGTTGGCGAAATGTTGAATGAAAGTGGATAGGCTTATCTCGGTGACTACCCCCTTATATTTTCAGACATTCTTCTCGTTTCAGAGAGCGAGTAATGGCGCTATAACCATAAGCTATAAGGAGCTAGGACTATAGTTAATGCTAAAGTCCCAACCGTTTGAAGAGAAATGGAGCATCACTTAACCTTCTTAGACAAGATGCTCCCAACGACCATTTTGGAATACATTTTCGTTCTGTACACCAAACAGGGCATTCTGTTCAACTTTTCTCTCCGACTATTAATTTCCTTTTCCTTTGATATCTACTGAAGGCTACGTGGGTTCCCCGTGTCTTCTTAAGGTAGATACCAAATCCTCCTATCACCAACGGCTGTGCGGACGTGGCCAGGTGAGCGATCGAGGAGTGTCTTCGTGGAGATTATTGCGTGAAGAAACGTATCAGTAACCGTAATCAGGTTCGTTTCATGGTAGCATGCAATGTCTTCAACGAATTATTCCTCATCGTAGCTCCATCTACGAGGTGTGCAAACGCCGATGCTAATGCTAATGCTAATGCTAATGCTAATGATTCCGGATATCCGGTTTTTGGAGACGGATGATATCCATAAATCAAATAAGAAAATTTAGAGAAAGCGGTTGAGTTCCTGAATCCAAAAATGCCAAAATATTCCAAGTCGGTTGGATATTTTCATAGTAATGGTCATTTCAGTGCCGTGGGTAAATACGGGTAAGAAGCTCCTCTAAGCATTCTCCCACCACCCTCCTCTCCTAGCTATGCCAAAATTATTCCACCCCTAGATGATTAGTATTTACGAGATATGAGATGTCACAAAGTATCAATATTCTTAATGAAATATCATGTTTTGAAATTGAAAAAGGCAACTTTTTTCCATGTTGGACACATAACAATTAATGAAATATCTTATCGAGGTGTTGCATGCCAATTTTTTATTTCAAATTTCCAACTGATGCAAAATAAGGAAATCGCCCCAATGAAATATCACATATTATATGTTAGCAGTGTCCTACGATTCTAATTTTTTTGGTTTTTATTTTTAGTTTTTCGACAAAAAGGACCTCCTTCATTTAGAGCAATTTAACCACCCTAATGAAAAATCACATATTAAATGTTACACAGATCTACGATGACAAAAGATATGTGTAAATACTATTGTCTTCACATTCCATTCAAATTCTCAATTATGTTTCAAAGCACCACCCTAATGAAATATCATGAACCTAGTATATACGATTGCCTACGATGATGAAAAGATGTTAAGATAATATTGCTTCCAATGTCCCATTCAAATTCTGAATTTTTGATTTTTTTTTTTTTAATTTTTGACAAACTTTATGCACTTTATGACCGTTTATGCATTTCTTAGACCTTTAGCATCAAATAAAAATTCGATATCGGAAATTTCATGTAACCTTGGAAAATTTTTCATGGGTCAAAAAACTCAAACTTTTACCGCTTTGGGGGTCTACTTAACGAAGTCCGATTGAGCTAAAATTTTGCATGAATCAGACACAAGCGTATCCAAATTATTTTTTAATATTAAATAGGGAAAAATTATTAAAACATAACTACGACTTCATTTAGTTAAAATACTGCTCATCGTGATATTTCAACAAAAAAATACTGTCGCAAATAGATTCACGGTTTCAAAACAAATCAAACATTTCCATCCCATTGCCCACGCCTCGACCAGCAGCGCTTGGCCAAGAAGTTGTCGGCGAGAACCCTAGGTTAGGTTTTCACTGTAAACAAAAACAAACTCCAAATACAAGATCAGCAATTCGAGCATCTTCTTCACCAAAAGTCATTATCGGAGCTCGGATACCCTCTGCGTGTTTCTGTTATGTTGTGTGTTCCGAAAAAAATAGTCCCATCTAAAAATAGTTTACATGCACATATCTTGGAACGCCGTGGACTTGCAATCACTTTCCCATCTCAAAGCGGTTCCGATCCAATGCAATGGCTTAGAATCAGTCAGCGTATCCAGCAAAGTGCACCATGCTCTCATTTCGGAGCACCCGTAGACAACGACGACGACGACGACGACGATGAACACGGTGGCAGGAGGGCAACATCGAAATATATGTGCGTATGCTAGGAGATAAATTTAAAAATAAAAACATATCCACATCGACGGTGGTAACAGTTGCTGCTTGAACTTGACTTTCGGATGTTTATGTAAACGAGACCGATCTGTATTTATATTCGTGCGTATGGTCGCAGCAGAAGTGGTGAACACAAAAATGCACTTTTGCTTTTGGCGGTTGGTGTTGATGATGGAGGCTAGTGGCGTCCTAATCGTGATGTGGGTGAGCTTTGATTTGATCCAATTTTTAACTCCGCGTAATAACATTTTCAATTTGAATATAAAAATCATACACAATTTTGACAAAATCGATAAGTCTCGGTTGATTTATGCATTTTCTGTAACGCACCAACCTCACATGGTCTGTGCAAATTCAGCTGTCCAGCTGGTCCAACCGTTAAAATGCTCAACTAATCCGGAACGTTCAAATAGCAAATCATTACGCAAATAAAATCGACAAAAAATAACCTCTGACCTGCTGAATCGCATCAACGGGTCCTGCATGGAAAATAAATTTCGTTGTCGTGTGCCAATTGTCAATTGTTAATCCCACTTCATTCGATATCATTAGGCGTGAGGCGTCCATAGAAAAGGAAACAGTCACTTTCTCTACCATCCTGTAACAGATTGTAACGGTTTCTGCAACCAACCACCCTCTAATTCAATAATTTTTGCATCTCGGTCATTGTGACGAAGAATGTCGAGAAATCATGCAATGCAAAAAGGTGCAGCGACAGCAACCCTCGGTCCACCCTGGATTTTCAATGCTCTTTTTGCTCGCAGAGGGGATTGCAGTTTTGATGCGTTTTTGTGAATATGAAAAGGGACACCACAAACACGTGATTAATGATGCACAAAAAGCCAAACTGACCATTTGATGGGCGAACGAAATAACAGTTGTCGCTGCAATGACAGTTTCTCCAGCTTGATCTTTCAACTTCTGTAAAAGCAACAGCACCGACCGCGTTGGAGGATCGCTCCCAATTTCCACTCACCTCTCCGCATCGGGTGACAGCTGACCGAAAATAGCATCACTTGATCCCGGGAAAAACGTCTCATCTTTCAAGGCTAATTAAAAAGAAACCGAAACCCTTTTTCCAAAACCGATTTTCCCCTTTCAGACGACCGTGTCGTTCCGGCAAGCGAGCGTGGATGCATTTGTTTATGAACGATCCCATACATGCAAGGCGGAGATCGAGACAATTTCCACCGCCGCGCTGCCGAAACAAGGAAAATTGTCGGTGATCTTCACGTCCGCTGGCTGGCTGGCAGTAAATCATCCCGTCGTTGTCCAATGGCTTCTGTTAAAAGAAAGAACTGCTTCTCCCAGTTGCAATGGACTTACCGCGACTTGACGACGGCACGGCAGACAATCTCCGCACACCCATCAATGTCATAAATTTTTCTTCGTGTTTTCCCGGACGATGACGGCGACAACGCGCGGCAGGATGCGCGCGCTCTCACGTGGTCTCCCATGCCAGAATCGTCACCGCTGTCCTCGCAGTTGTCGTCCACGACGGTAATGTACCTACATTTGCCCGTCGCCCTCCGCGATGGGAACGGATTTTTCTTCAAGCTATAAATACATCCCCCCGTTGCTTGTCCCGATCGCTCGCGGAGGATGTCCAACGGGAAAATTTAGAGAAACTGGAAAAATACGATCGCACTTGAAACGGAGAATGATGATGATCCAGAACATGTGCACAGAAGAGGCTGGTTTTGGTTGTTCTTATTTGATGATCTTTCGGTGAGTCGCTTCGCTTGTGTATTTCTTTTATAAGGATGGAAAAACTTGTGTTAGACCTATTTGGTGATTTCGACAGAATGTCTCAATGCATGCCCTTGATTTTCATTGATACACTAGCTGAACCTGGTGCGAGCGCTGCTTCGCTTACAACTAAATGAAAGAAAATTTAAAAGAACTTCCGCGGTTATGGTTGTTTTGCGGAATGAGTTTTTTGCTTGAATTGAGAGACAGCTCAAACTTCTATCAGAACATGCTTCTTACCCGAAAAATATACATTTAGTGTTTAACTTACCTGGATAATTTTCATGTTTGGTTGAAATTTGTGTATCATTTGTTTGAGAGCCTCTCCCCTTGCGCTGAACTGGCCGGCTTGACGTGCCGCAAGGGCTCAGTAGGGATTCCAGGACCCGAAGCTAAGGGTCAGTTCCATTGTGGTTATATCACATCAATTATTTTATCCACTATAGCAGCAGCACATCGATATTGTAGATATACTATCATTTATGCGGTATATAATTTCAGGTCATCCATGGAACTCACAAGTATTTTAAAATTCTTTTAAATGTATTTTTTTATCGGTGGTTATGATAATTTATCCTAAGATAATGAGCGGGCCCGTCTACAATTGCAGCAGGATCACAATCTGTAGATATGTGAATACAATTAAATTTGTTATTATCATTTTATACTATAACATCCCTTCGCTATTTTATCTATATTCTATGCCATTTTCACTGAAAAAAAAATGTAGGAGGCATTATGTACGAAAAATTCTACTCAAAAAAGCATTTTCCTTATTCCCGAAAACTATATAATTTATAATCATTGCTTTCCTATTTCACAGAATCATTTATTGATCTCTACCAATATGAGTAATCGGATTTTTTTGTCTGGTTTTATTTAATCTACGTTTTTGGCATTATTCATGCTTATATAAAATTTATTTCTCCTAATTGTTTGCTGTTTTCAGCTTTCCAAGACTATTAGGATATTAATACATATCTAATCTTTTTTTTTTTTTTTTGCAGTAACAAACCAGTGGATAACAGATATTATACTTACGCTTATTATGTTATTTGACTATAACTGTGAAAACAAATTCAAATCTTAATAGATATTAATTTAATCGAAACTGCAACAGCGGAAGTTTTTCGATGAGTAGATGACCAGCTAAGTTACGGATATATATTATACTATAGTTTACTGGCTTGCCCGTATTTTTATTTTACATTATAACGTCAGATTTTTATTTTATGTTATGATATTTATTAAATGATATGATATGTTGTGAGACTCACTACAAAAAGTGTTTGTGATTCAAGAAAACGGAACAGCACTTCGAAATTTTTGATTTACTATTCTTCATCTGCTATATAATTTCAGATCATCCATGGATATTCCAAGTATTGTAAAATATGTTTGAACCAAATTTTTTTCTCATAGCTACTATATTTTACATTCTTACATTCACTCCCTATATTATATATCATATTATCATTCACTATATTTTTTTTCAGTATAATATTCACTATATTTTATATATTACTACATAACTATGAATATATATATTGGGAAGGGAGGGAGCATCAGGGTATCATTTAAGCTGGAATTGGACAATGGAGTGGTATGACAACCGGCGTCTAGGAGGGAACAAACAATATCATTTTCTTATCCTACCGATTCGATTGAGATGCTGTGAGTTCTACTCCAACAGTTTCAGTGAGAATGACGCGCCCTTCTTAACGGGTCCGCTCCACCGTTTTTGGCCCTTCATACAGCGTTACTGTGAATGCAACCCGGTAACTCAATTTGATTTTGCTATTAAGTGGATCTGCATACATGACAAGGTCGTAGAAGGGATGGTGGCTACCTTACATACATACATACATACATCATTTGTTTGAGAGCCTCTCATTTGTTTGAGAGGGTCTCAAATCACCATACAACCGTTGCATTTAAACCCCCTCCCCCAGGGCCCATGCGATCGGCCTTCCAGCGGACGAAAACATGCGTGTAGGCATGTTTTTGAGGTCTTTCTTCGCTTTATTTATCAATTCCTCCTCAGTTTTCGGGACAAAAATGTTGGAGTAGATCTTACGCTTCAGGTTGGCCCAGAAATTCTCGATGAGACGCAGCTAGGGGACGTTGGGCGGGTTTCCCGACTTGGGTACCACATCGATATTCAGCCGCTCCATCTCCTTCAACGATCGCTTCGAGTAGTGAGCCGACGCCAGATCCAGCCAGAACACCGCGTCTTTGCCCTTATGGTATTTCTTGATGAACGACGCAATTTCCGGCAGGCTTTTCGTACCATGAATTTCCCCGTTCACGGCCAGTCCAGAGCGAAAAAAGAGCGGCTTTGACATCCCCTTCTCGCTGATTGTCAGCCACAGCAGCACCTTCCTGTGGAACTTGGTGTGTGAAATGAACTTCTCCTCGAAGCTCACTTCCTTCGTGGGGGAAGTAAAATACGAAGTGCCCGGCCAGTCGTTGCCGTCGAGAGTTGACCGTCTTATTCATCCGCTGCTGCTGCGTCATTGCCTGCAGCTCCGAAACCAGTGGACGCGACTTCCGCTTCCTTACATGTATGTTCATGTTCGCCAGGTACTTTTTCACTGTTTGGCCGGTTGAACCGACCTCCTGGCCTAGCGCACGCAGTGTTGTAGTCACTTTTCTCTCGGTCTTCCTCTTCAGCATCCTTTGGAGCTTCTTGTCGCTTCTTGTCGGGATCGTCGGCCTCCGGAACCGGGCTATCGTTGAAGATGCCGACACGGACGTATCCGGCGTCCACAAAGAGTCGCACGATGTCCGTTTTCGACGCGGCGGGGTGCCGTACTTTGAACGCGCACACTTCTGAATGGAGTTACTTCACTGTGTTTGCCATCACGGTTAGAGTACGACTGATAGAGCTGTCAAATTTTGTCTGCAGACTCATGGGTTGCTATGATTGATGCTGCATGGGTAGTTATGTCAGTGTGAGTGAAGGTAAGCCCATAAAAAATCGGCAATTTTTGACCTTTTTAATGCAAACGTTAGTTCTCGAGCTCTGCAGAAGTTTGTGTTTCATTTGTATGGTTGGACGCTCATGTACCACTATGGCTTGTATAGTTATTCTAGCGATCTATTGTGTGCACTCTGTTTATTGATGCGATGGGAGAGGAACTCTCTCCTTTTTTGGGTTTGTTTTGATTCACAACGACTGAAATCACTCAAGTTTTTTCTCGTCGTCTACGTAACGTAGAGACCTCGGAGAGAAACACTGTGAAGCGATGCGATACTGATCCTCACCAGTATTATTAATGGTAACCACCGTTTATGGGTTTTATATACATCTAAATTTCTGGCCTTTAAAACCACCATGGAAAAAAATTCTGCCCACAAAAACCTCCATATGGATCAATATGCTTGATAAGTTTTTGGGTTATGCAGAAATTTGTGTTTCATTTGTATGAGATCCCCCTCTGCCCATTTCAGAGGAAGGAGAGATCTCAAACCACTATAAGAACATTTCTTGCGCTCGGAACTTCCCCATGCCAAATTTGATTCTATTTGCTTGATTAGTTCTCGAGCTATGTACAAATTTGAGTTTCTTTTGGATGGAAGCCCCATCCCTTCGTTTCAGAAGAGAGAGGGGTCTCAAATTACCATTGACACATTTTTCTTTTTTAAAAACCTCCATACGCCAAATTTGTTTGGAACAATGTGCTACATGCAACAACAAATTTCATGAATAGTTAACTGCACATCAATTTGATTAATAGTGCAGGTTTTATCAATAAACCCAATCTAGATTTAAAGGCCCAAAAATTACCTTTCCCGCTATTTCTTAATGAATCAGCTAAACTGAAGACATAAAATCCCGATCCTGTTACTTCAGAGAGCTTTTGACGTTTTTGAATTATCCTGCCCCAGTGCGCAGCCGATTATATTTTTTTAGTAGTTTTTAGTTATTAGTCCTAAAGGGTGTCCACGATGAAATTGCCACACACAAAATTGATTCGCAAAATTCGAGTTTTCATCCGATTGCCATCAAATTTTCAGTATTTTATTTACAGTCCATACGCAAATGCACGCACCTTGGCCTTAACCCCGGCCATAAGATTCTGCACAACCTGTGAATCAACCGTTTTTTGCATGTAAACCCATACTTTCTTCAGTTCCTCGACTGTCTTCACTACCTTAGGTCGTTTAAGAAGGTGCTGCTTTATAATCGCCCAGTACTTCTCGATGGGGCGGAGCTCCGGAGTGTTGGGAGGGTTGAACATTTTCGGCACAAAATTGACCTTATTGTCTGCATACCACTTCAGCACGTCCTTGGAGTAGTGGCATGAGGCCAAATCCGGCCAGAAGATTGTTGGGACGTTGTGGGCCTTCAGAAGAGGAAGCAGCCGCTTCTGAAGGCACTCTTTTATGTACACCTGTCCGTTCATCGTGTCCTGGGTCACGAAAGGTGCACTCCGCTTCCCGCACGTGCAGATGACTTGCAAAACCAGGAATTTCTTCGCAAATTTGGACATCTTCTGAGTGCGGACATGCTCCGGAACGCTGAAGTTATCCTTGGCCGTGAAAAACAGGTTGCCGGGGATCTGTTTGAAGTCGGCCTTCACATATGTTTCGTCGTCCATGATGCAGCATTCAACTTTCGTCAGCATGTTGAGGTACAACTTCCTGGCATGCGTTTTGGCGGACTTGTTCTGCTTCTCGTCGTGATTAGGGGCCTTTTGTACCTTGAACGTTCGAAGCCCAGCCTTAGTTTTGGCCTTCTGGCCAAACTTTGGCTTAGGTGCAGCTTCTTAGCCACATCCCGAACGGAGGCGTTCGGATTTCGGTTGAAGGCCCCAACTACGCGGTTGTGATTTTTGGTGTTGTACGGAATACTTTTTCCTTCACCTCTGGGCTTCCGATCGGTGGTCAACCGTTCCTCGAACCGCTTAATCACTCGCGACACCGTGGAATTCGCGATTCCCAACGTTTGAGCGATGGAACGATGCGAGAGATCCTTGTTCTCGTGATGAATGCGCAAGATTTTATCACGCACGAGCTGTTCTTTCGACTCCATTTCCGCGAGTTTTGATCATGGATGTAAATAATGCACTATGAACTAAATCCACCCAAATTTTCATTAAATTCTACCCAACGGTTAAAAAGTTAGAGCAATTTCATAGTGTGGCAATTTCATCGTGGACACCCTTTAGTAGAAGTTTTCAGATATATTTCTGAGCAATACAAGATTGGATGTCCTCAAGGATTGGGTTAGATTAATCACTGAAATCTAAGGCACTACAGTATGTCCCATAAAAAAAATGCAAAAATGCCTCAGTTTCAGATAAGTTTTTTTTTATAGAAAATGATAAAAAATAACTATAATTTTATTTAAGGAATCGTTTATTAAGGGGGGATATAAAGTTAGTAAAATTCCCGTAGAATACGCTTCTGAAACCCTTTTTTCGAAATTCTAACTCAAAGTATTGCTTCTCTTAGTTTTTAGAAGACGCCTTTTGCGCGCGTGGCAGGTATTTTTCGGTAAATAAAACTTTCAACGCGTTTTTCTCAAAACAACATTTTCGGAGTTTATGCCGGTGATAACTCGAAAACTAATTATTCGATTGAGCTGAAACTTACAGGATTTCTTTATTATGGTATTACCTTCTATATCAATTAATACTGATTGTAATATTTCATTATTGAATATGGAAAAATTTGATAAAATGGCGGAAAAAATTTAGATTTTTTCAAAAAAGTTACGCCAAAAGTGCAAATTTATTTTTGTTTTTTTTTTTCAATTCATCTATTGACTGTAAATATAGTTTATGTAATTTTTTGGATTAGAAGGTTTCAGATCAAAACTGCGAACAGGAAAGCCGGCACAAGCCAAATGCAACGACTTTTTCAACGCACTCTAACGATGGCGGATAAAAAAAATATTTTTGAATACAACATACATACACTTAGAATTGTAGAAAAGTTTCGATTGATTTGAGTAAAACCTTCCTCTTGAAATTTTTTTATCAAAAATGAGTTTTTTTTTCTCGTTTTAACTGCATATCTTCCCTTAAGCCTTTCATGATTACAATACTCAACATGTCCACCATTTATCTAGATCACCTTTTCCAAACGGGGACGGAATCGAGCGCATACCATCTCAATGTATAAGTCAGTCATCGAGTTCCATGCCTTGGTAATGGAAGCTTTCAGGGCGCCAACACTGGAGTGAGAAAGTTCACAGACCTAAGACTGAACATATGCCCATATTGAGTAATTCAAAGAATTCAAGTCCGGGCTGCTAGGAAACCAAATGTCCTTTGGCCAAAATTCCCTGTTTTTCTTCAGCCACGCTTGAGTCCTTTTTGAGGTATGAGACCGTGCTTCGTCCTGTTGGAAAATGACGTGATGGTCTGCTCCAAAGTTGGTTTTCATTCATGGCAGAACGTGGTCCTTCAAAATGTTCATGTAAACCTCGGTATTAACTTTTAGTCCATCTTTCATAACTACTGGAGGCATTTTCAAGCCATTGGACGCAACTACCCCGAAAACCATGACACCGGCCGGATGTTTGGTAGTAAACTTGAATATCACGTTCTCTGGAACATCTTCAATCTTCTTCAGCGAAAAAAAAAACTGTCTGTACGTGTGTTAGACACAGGATCGATGGTGAACATTTTCTCATCGGAGAATACGATGTTGGTATGCTTCATTTTTAATGCTGACACCAAACGTTTCCAGCGCTCCAGCCGTAGTTGTTTGATTCGGTCCGTTACAAGGTGGCGCTCTACTCTTGTCCTGGACAAACATTTCAAGTCATCTTTGATCAACCATTGCATGGTAGTTTTTGAAATATCGGCTTCCTAAACCAAATTCCGGATCGATTTGATAGGATTTCCCCTCACTTTGTCTCTCACTGATCTGATGACCTTCGGTGTGCGAGCGGACCGTGAACGGCCACTTCCTGGCTTCCGTAGACATGGTATATTAAGGAGTTAACGTTGGATACGGTAAACGGTAGCCAGGTGGCATCCCACAATCGATGCAATTTGTTTTACGGGCTTTTGGGCAAGCAGCAAACTAGTCACAACCTCCTTTCGGTACATTTTTCTCAACTTTTTTACTAGCGAATCACTGTTTTGTTTACATCGTCTCAGAGTATACAGTCAGATGATTACACACACGCATTAAAACAGTAAAAATAATGTTTAAAGCTTCCCAAAAATAAGAATAGAAAACTTTCGCATTTTTTATGGGACACACTGTAGATCCAGCAACTTAGCCTACGAGATTGCTTTTCAGGGAATTTAAGGACTATGGTCCTCAAAAACTTCGGATTCTATTGAAAACCAGAAGACCAATGACACCTCTGCTTCAACCACAAGAAACATCACCGTATGGCAGCCCGATCATGAAGAATTCACTCAGTTAAGATTTTCTTCTGGGACGCACCAGTATTTGCACGTTGGAATCCTCAAATCCCCCCATCACAGTCGAGCCATTCCTGCCAGCATTTGTCGATCGTCCCGGTCCTGTATTTGGGTTAGGAGAAAGGGTCTTCCAGCATGACATTACAAGCAAGTACGATGTCAGTATACATTAGCTTTGAATAATTCCCTTCCTGAATCGTCTGCTGCTCGTATGTAGGTTCTCTACGCCTGCCATTCCACAATATCAGGCCGAGTTACAGAGCTTTGTATATACAGTGACCGGCAAAAAAAAAGATCAGACCGTATGTACGAAAATCCTTTTTTTTATGTCCTGTACATATCAGAACTATTCTATTTACACGTGCTCAAATTATGTTGTAGTCATTAAGCAAGCTTCATAAATATATTACACTATAAGGCTTGTTCGCGACCGAATCTGGGCACCCCAGAGTGCTTCAATCGGGTGCCCTGATGGTCCGTTCCATTCGCATGAAGTTTTTTAAAAATGATGTATATATTTATGTAATTGAAAAGTACTGCAATCACTAGTTTCTATTATATATGATCTCTATTCGGTTGATGTTGAAATGCAAGAAATTTTGTAAAGGGTTAAAGTGTAGAGTTCTGTGGTTCGTACTTAAGCACGTTTTCGTTCGTTTTCAGCGATAGCAGCATTTCACCAAAACCTTGATTTGAGGTATCCTGAAAAAGTTTGATGAAGTTTGCAGAAGCAGATAATTTCTCATCTCCATGCAAAGCGCTAGGTGTGGACAGTAATTTTATTGCTAGAACGGATAGACATGAAGAGAAAGTGTAATGATAGTTCCGTATAGGGCAACGGCTGGCTTTGAAATTGAAAGATACAAGTTTGGAAACGAGCGGAGGGCATTTGAACGGTAGTATCCAATCAGGCACATAACCCTTTGTCCCTGATCGGATACTACCGTTCGAATGCTATAATAAAATATTACAATAATTTTTAATTCATAAAGAAGTTAATTTTATATATAATAAAGAAAGAACCGGCAATGTGCATTATGTAAAAAAGAAGTTAAGCTGACTATTTCCCTGGTATTCTGTATTAACTGACCTTGAAAAAGAAAAATAATTTGAATAATTAATAAACACATTGATCGACTAACACACATTTCTGTATGACCAAATGTTGATCGGAACATCCTTTAGTTGCTGGGTATAAGTTCACTGGAGCACCGTAGAAAAACTGCTAAAGCTGGGTTCGTCTTCAAAATGTTGGCTGATGAAATTGACGTACCAAATTTCCTGCCTATTTTGGACGTTATTAACATGCCTAGGTATACACTTCGTTCCATTGAATGCTTTCGCTTGCCTCGGTGCTACTACGAATATGATCTGAACGAGCCAATTCGGTCAATAATGAGCGTATTCAACCATCGCTATCCTGACTTTGATTTTGATATTAGTCTTGACATGTTAAGAACTAGAAGATTGATATTATATTGTCAAATGAATACAATCAATATAAAAAGAGGTTTTCCATGCCTGTGAGCAATTATTGGGTATGGGTGCTCGGCCTTTTGGTTGATTAATGTTGATTTGAAAATATTAGAATCAATAAAAACCTATTATTTTGAAAAACGCCCCACTCATGCTTGTTGATTACTTGGGAATAGTTTGTGGCGTGTTTTGTACACAATAAGCTTCTTTTGTCAGGAACTCGATTTTATTTGTTTATCACCATGCAGTGAAAAGTTTCAATTTTCCTTCAATAAAGTCTTATTCAATCTATAAAATTAAATCTCCTAATCGTTGTTCTCTAGAATGGCCAAATCTTACCAAAATGATGATTTTATTGTTGTGTTGTACCCAGGTTCAAATTTACCTACTTTGAAATAGCTGAAATGATCATGAAAACAGTAAATATTTCGTAAGAAAAACTTGACAAGCAGCCTCTAAGATAGCAAGGCAGACTCAAAAGAACATTTAAATAGATTTTCTTTGTAATCTCTGTAAAAAAATGAATCATTAAGATTCAACATATTAAAACAGTCAATCGAATCCAATCTGAATTAAATTTGGCCTTGTGCCAAATGTAATCAATCAAAAACTTATCAGAGAACATATTACCGCCACCTCTGAGTAAGTAGCTGAACCCCGTCCATCCTGCCCAGCATAATCCAATTAGAACCATTCTAATCGTCCTAGTAGTGGAACATTCCCTTTTCCTCCAAAAACTACACATATAATCGATCGATTCTACGTGGCAGGCAGCACATATATGGCAACACATGAGCTACCAGCATGCCTACATACAACCCCAGCTAGTCTCCGGTCCCTGTTCACATCTCGCAGTCAGAGCCGGAAAAGTACCACCGTCCGTACGCAAAGGGAGAATCGTATCAAAAGGCAACGAAATGATGTATGCGCGCTCGCCGGACTGTGATCGCACAGAAAGAGCTATTACCCACCCTGCTGTCAAAACCACCCACCACCCGGTCGTATATATCCATGGTTTCCGACGGAGGAGAAGGACTACAGGACACACCAGGTCGGGGACGGCACATATGAGGATGCGGGACCAGAATATTCAGCGCACGTCCATAAATCCTTCTTCGGAGGTTGCCTTTCTCGCTCTGCTGACTGGCTGCCAGGTTGACCTGATTGCGATTCCACTTTTCTCTTTCTGGCTGGCTGGCAAAGCGGGTAGAGTTCAAAGAAGGGTGAATGAAATCCACTTTTGGATTCTTTTGATTGCGGGCTGCTGCTGCTGCCGCCACTCGGTCGCTCCGTTGATACGAGAGCGAGCGGTGGGTTGCGAGGGTGGAAAATGTTTATTTTCCATCTTTTTCGATGCTGGAGGTTTCCTTTGTTTGCTAGTCCTTCCACACAGGGCAGCAAGGATGCCACTGCTGGTGAGCGGAGGAGTCGAGCACTTCCATTTTGCCAACGTGAGAGCAGCAGCAAACCGTTATTCGAAATGGGCTTTCCTCTACGCATGACAAAGAGTAGAAATACGGCACTGCCGGTGGTCAGCAGTGTGTGATGATGATGATGGCGATGATGGTGATGATGGTGATGATGGCTGGCGAATATGTGGAATTTACCGTACCTACATGTGGGGGATGAGAGGATCGATGAAGGATACTCGTGGACATGCGCTTGACTTTGTTGGATGCCGCTTGGAGTGTATGAAAATGGCCTCGGAAGGGATTTCATGCTAGAAGAAACTAATTCACGACTACGTTTCTGTGTTATGTGGGAGAAATAGCAACTATTTTGTATTATAACAAAAATCGAGTTGATATCCATCATCCATGTTAAACGGGCAAAAACTGTATTTTTTGTTTTGTTTATTTTTTCTCAATCAGCTTATGCCTTCAGTAATATGCAAATTTTTGCCACTTTTTTCGTACATGAACTTACTTGACTTCTTTCCTTTAGAATAAGTTCAAAGAAACCGTTGAACAACGGTTGAAAATTTCAATTTCTTTTGCTTGGTTGTGCCTTAACAAATTACCTTAGCTATAAAACGCGTTACGAATTGATG
>JASCZW010000736.1:0-243785 GCA_034211315.2 Aedes japonicus
TCTAAATAACTCTCGTCTAAAACTCATTGCTCTCGGTTCGCGTCACCACTAGAGAGGGCTACATCCACTCATCATTGTTGATAAACAAGAACCACCATGCTCTCACTCTCTCTCAGTTTTTACTAACGAGTATGATGAGAAACGTCACAAACGTGCAGGTAAACTTCAGAAAAGTGTTGTGGTTTCGAATCTTTCCGACATTTTTTGTGAAATTTATTCGATTTCTCATGTTAAACACCTTGAAATAACGATCAGAAATCATGCCAAAGGAACAGTTCCGAGAAGCGGATGTTATTAAAAAAATGTAAGTTACAAAAATAAGCTGATCTTTTGTTGATTATTCATGTTTTATTTTCTGTACGATTGCAGCTCCCACGTTTCTTTCGGCATAGACAGTGCCGAATTGATTCAGCAAGAAGCTCATCTCCATGTCGTTGCTAAGAACCTGTACAATCAGGATGCCAACCGGACACCGGTCTCATACGGTGTCCTGGATCGCCGCATGGGGGTTAGTCAGAAGGATGCAACCTGTGACACCTGCAAGAAAGGGTTGAACGATTGCGTTGGACATTTTGGTTATATCGATCTGGCACTGCCGGTTTTTCATGTGGGTCATTTTCGGGCAACGATTACGATTTTACAATCGATTTGCAAGGTATGTTCGCGGGTCATGCTGAAGGAAGAGGAGAAGAAGCAGTTCAGCGCCCGTTTGATGAATCCGAATCTTTCCTACTTGGCAAAAAAGTCCATCCATAGCCAGGTGCTGAAGAAGGCGAAGAAAAATACAAAATGTCCGTATTGCGGTAGTTTGAACGGACCGGTCAAGAAGGGGGCCGGTTTGATGAAAATCGTTCATGAGCCGTTCCGAGGTAAAAAAGCAACCGATCCGCTGGTGACCAATGCTCTGGACGAAATGATGATGGCAATCGAGGGGAATCGGGAGTTATCACAGACGATTGGACCGTCTTCGTTGATGAAAGAATTGAATCCGGTGGAGGTGCTGGATTTGTTTCAAAATATTCCAAAGAGTGACATTCCGCTGCTGGGAATGACTTCGCCGGAATCGAATCCGGCGGACTTGATCGTTACCCGGGTGTTTGTTCCGCCAGTTTGCATCCGTCCCTCGGTGGTTTCCGAGGTGAAGGCCGGTACCACAGAGGACGATCTGACGATGAAACAGAGTGAGATTCTGTTGATTAGCGATGTTATTACGAAGCATATGATGTCGGGTGGAAAAATTGAGCTCATCCAGGAGGATTGGGACTACCTTCAGCTGCACTGTGCGCTTTACTTCAACAGTGAACTGTCCGGCATTCCGTTGTCACTGATGGTAAGATTCGTTCAGAGTAATTCCTATTGAATTCATTGATTTTTTTTCTATTATAAATTTCAGCCCAAGAAGCCCACTCGTGGGATTGTTCAGCGTCTGAAGGGTAAGCAAGGTCGATTCCGCGGGAACCTGTCCGGTAAGCGAGTGGATTTTTCTGCTCGTACCGTCATTTCTCCGGATCCTAATTTGATGATTCATCAGGTGGGAGTGCCGGATCGGGTGGCGAAAATTCTCACCTTCCCAGAGCGGGTGAATACGGCCAATATCAATGTAAGTATCCGCTGTATTGGTATAATAAGCTTGTGTTTGATTATTTTTTTCATATCAGAAAATGCGTCAACTCATCAAGAACGGTACGGAAAAGCACCCCGGTGCCAACTATGTCCAGCAGAAAGGAAGCGCTTTTAAAAAGTATCTAGCCTATGGTAACCGTGACAAGGTGGCCCAGGATCTCAAATGTGGTGACATCGTGGAGCGCCATCTGATGGACGGAGACGTGGTGCTGTTTAATCGTCAGCCCAGTCTGCACAAACTCAGCATCATGTGTCACGTAGCGAAGGTGCAACCGCAGCGAACGTTCCGCTTCAACGAGTGTGCTTGTACGCCTTACAATGCCGATTTCGACGGCGATGAAATGAACTTGCATCTGCCGCAGACGGAAGAGGCTCGGGCAGAGGCTTTGGTGCTGATGGGGGTAGGTTCGGATTTGCTGGGTGTGACTTATAGAAGATCTTATATCTTTAATTTACCGTTTGCAGAACAAATCCAACTTGGTAACTCCTCGCAACGGTGAACTGTTAATTGCTGCCACTCAGGATTTCATCACCGGTGGTTACCTGCTTACTCAGAAAGACCAGTTCCTAACGCGTGAGCAGGTTATGCAATTGGCAGCGTGTATGCTTTCTGGTCCGGACGCTAATATGCAAATTGATCTTCCTAAACCGGCCATCATCAAACCGCGCAAGATGTGGACCGGCAAGCAGATTTTCAGTTTGCTCTTGAAACCCAATAAAGAGTGCATCGTGAATGCAAATCTCTCCACGAAAGGTCGCAATTACACGTCTGGAAAGGACATGTGTGTCAAAGACTCCTGGGTCGTGATTCGCAATTCACAGCTGATGTGCGGTGCGATGGACAAGGGAACGATGGGTTCCGGCACGAAGAACTGCATCTTCTATGTCATATTGAGAGATTTTGGCGAAGAGTGCGCAATTCGATCGATGTGGCGTTTGGCTCGAATGGCATCGTATTTCATGATGAACCATGGGTTTTCGTTCGGCATTGGTGATGTAACGCCCAGTCGGAAGCTGCTGGAAGAAAAGCAAAAGCTGTTGGTGAATGGCTACAGCCGGTGCGATGAATACATTGCTGAGATGAAGAAAGGTACCTTGCAGTGTCAACCAGGATGTACAGCGGAACAAACTCTAGAGGCGGTGATGTTGAAGGAACTGTCCAGCATTCGAGAACTGGCTGCCAAGGCGTGCTTTCGGGAGCTGCATCCAACTAACAGCGCACTGATCATGGCTCAGTCTGGTTCGAAGGGCTCCAACATCAATATTTCGCAGATGATTGCCTGTGTCGGTCAGCAGGCTATCAATGGCAAACGAGTGCCCAATGGGTTCGAGGATCGTGCCTTGCCACATTTTGAGAAATTCTGTAAGTTTTGTTGTAATTCTGTAACATCCCAAAACTAATATCCGACTCCTCCGACTTGCAGCAAAAATTCCAGCGGCTCGTGGATTCGTCCAAAACAGTTTCTACTCGGGTCTAACGCCAACCGAGTTCTTCTTTCACACCATGGCCGGACGAGAAGGTCTAGTCGATACGGCCGTCAAAACAGCTGAAACGGGCTACCTCCAGCGACGGTTGGTCAAGTGTTTGGAAGATCTGGTTGTTCAGTACGACGGTACGGTGAGAAATGCGATCGGAGAGGTGGTCGAGTTTACCTACGGCGCAGACGGGCTGGATCCCGTGTTCATGGAAATCAAGAACAAACCGGTGGACATTGAACGCCAATTTATGCACGTTCGCAGTACGTACCCCTGCCGGGACGAAGCTCCTCTGAGCGGGAACGAAGTCGTTCCGGTTGCGGAAGAAGTTCTGAAGAAGCCTGACTTCGACGGTTGTCGAGCTGATTTCCGGAAAGAGTGTCTGTATGTAGTTTCGATTGATTTTAAAATTCGTTATATTAATTCGTTTTATGTTTAGGGAATTCCTGTCCAAATTCGGCCAAAGGTTGGCGGAAATCCAGAACCGATACAGGAACTGCTCGAGGGTAGCCCTTGAAGTCGAGCGAACTACGCTTGGACAGGTAGAAATATTTCTAACGCAGGTACGCAACAAGTACAATAAAGCCATCACCGAACCGGGAACGGCCGTGGGGGCCTTGGCCGCTCAGAGTATTGGCGAACCGGGCACTCAAATGACGCTTAAGACCTTCCATTTTGCCGGTGTCGCTTCGATGAACATCACTCAAGGTGTGCCCCGTATTGTGGAAATTATCAACGCTACCAAAGCGATCTCGACGCCAATTATTACGGCGGAAATCGAGGACAACAGCAGCATGGAGTTTGCACGGAAGGTGAAGGCAAGAATAGAAAAGACCACGCTGGGTGAGATTTCCTCCTACATCGAGGAGGCTTACAAATCGGACGACTGTTTCCTCCTGATCAAACTGGATTTGGAAAGAATCAGGGTGCTCGGCTTGGAGGTCAATGCGGAGACGATTCGCTATTCGTGAGTAGTATTTTGAGAATTCTTATTGTTGATTTTTTGGGATTAATCTCTAATCTCCTATTGCAGGATTTGCACCTCTAAGCTCAAGCTGAAGCAGGAGAATGTTGAAGTTTACGGTCCCTCGTTGATCATCATCCGACCGGACCCGTCGAAGCACAGTCACGCGCTGAATGCCGAGTTGCAACGATTGCTGACTGCCATTCCGAATGTGGTGGTGGCTGGTCTTCCGCAGGTGTCACGTGCTGTCATAGCCGTGGACGATGCCCGGGGACCACCAACGTACAAGCTGTGCGTTGAAGGCTACGGCCTGCGGGACGTAATGGCTACCTATGGCGTTGTGGGAGCCAAGACCAAGAGTAACAACATCCTGGAGGTTTATACGACGCTAGGAATCGAAGCGGCCCGGACGACGATCATGAACGAAATTACGGACGTTATGGAGGGGCACGGCATGAGCGTCGATCATCGACACATTATGCTGTTGGCCAGTCAGATGACTTCGAGGGGCGAAGTGCTTGGTATAACGCGGCATGGATTGGCCAAGATGCGCGAGTCGGTGTTCAATTTGGCTTCGGTATGAGAGAGCTTTCTGTTTGATTGATTTGTACTGAAATTAATGTTTGATTGTTTCTATTTTGCAGTTTGAGAAAACGGCTGACCATTTGTTCGATGCAGCTTACTATGGGCAAACGGACTCGATTGATGGGGTGTCGGAACGAATTATCCTCGGAATGCCGGCCGCCATTGGGACGGGACTGTTCAAGCTGATCCATAACCACACGGACACCAAGCTGGAGGAGGTTGTGGAGCCGATTTTCAGTGCGACGTGACATCAAACTTCGTTTCTCAGTTTAGAATAAGGATATATTTATTGTAATAATGATACAATGGAGAGATGAACGCGCTCGGGAGAAATAGAAATCGAAAATGTTCTTTCATGAAGGAAGTGTGTAAATTACCTATAATAACAGAAGTTTCTTTTTGCTTACAAATTGGTATCAATACGGATCTTGAGCAGCCGTGTTAAAATTGTGAAATAAAGCTGGTACCGATTTCCGTTTCTCACCGAATCCGACGCTCCTCACAAAATGCTATTTTGCTTTCTGTGTTGAATGACGACCGGTTCGGCGACAAACGGAAATTGGAGTGTATATATGGAAAACAATGTTGAAAACAGGCTTTCATTGAGATAAAAGAAAATGTCCCCCGTAGACAACCATCCATTACAGCTTTCCGCTGCAGAGCTTCTCCATTATCTCGTGGTTGTAGGTCGAATGAAGCATCAATCCCAGAACGCCGGCCCGAGACGCCATAGCCTGACGAACCTGCCGTTCCTGTTCGACTAGCTCGTCCATTTTGAGCCACTGGCGTACACGTTCCAAGTCAATTTCCGCTCGGCGAATCTTTTCCCAAACGTAGTGCTTGAAGCAAGATTTTTTCGGAGCCCTGCGAATTGAAACGAGATTAGAATCCAAGATCAAGAAATCATCGAACCGTTCAGTTACTCACCGGCAGAACTCTCCCGTCAGCTGGAAAACGTTCTTCACGAGCGGACACCCGCAGACATCCGTGTCGTTGATTTTCGCATCTTTACAGTGTTCCGGACAGAGCACCCTCAACCGTTTGCAGTATGTTTGACTGGCGGGATTGAAGAAATCACAGAACATCGAATTTCCTTCGATTCTCGTTTTGAAGATACTGCCGAAGCTGGCCTGACTTTCATATTTGTTGAAACATTTTTCCATGTGCCTTATCGCAGTTTTGGAATGAATCTCATGCCCGCAAGTGATACAGTACATGGACATTTCATCCTCCACGTCGTTGCTGTCCAAAGCATTCGGATCAAGTGTGCATCTCTTGGCACGATCCACCAACAGGTCCAACTCTGCGTGCCGTTTATCCAGCTCGGCCAGAGTGGCTCTGACGATCGTCTGTTTGGTACGAATTGCTTCCAGAGCCTTCTTGTTCTGCTCCTCACATACTGCCGGACTCAATGACCATTCTTGAATGCGTTGTGGAAGCACCTGGTAGATTCTATTGGTCGCAAGTTTCATTCCACATGTGTCTGAACAATACTTCGATTGCGAACGCGCTGTCATAATGCATCCCGGGCCATAACACTGGCGGTCACCTTCGAGAGCAGGATTCACAAGAACCTCAGGGCTGATCGATCTTCTCCTCTTTTTAGTCCTCGATGCTGCTTTTTGTTCCCGGTCCTTCTTCCGACTGACGGTATTGGTACAAATTCGCATCTCGCAACGTTGTTTCCGTCCACTATCCTGGTACCCTAGGCAAGCATCACAATTACCGCAGCTGGGCGTTTTACATCCTTCGCACTGACCGCATCGCTTGTCCGATTTACTTGCACCTTTCTCCTTCGGTTTCTTTTTCTTCTCCTCTGGGTTGGGCGGCGCTACTTGTGCCGGTACCAACCGGAACACTGTTTGCAATGAAGGATCTTCCTCTTTGCAACGCTGGCAGTAATATTGCTTGATATGTTTGGCCTCCTTTTCAGACACGTTGATACAATCCCCATGGTACCATTCTTCGCAGGCATCGCAACCGCTGAAATATTTTATTTTTAATAATAATATGCAATGCAATAGTCAATATTCAACCATTCTTACATCATAAATCGAGAGGAATCCGACGATCTACAAATGCAATACGCTTGACCATCCTGTTTGAGGATAGTCGCGATTTTACTCTTGCGCTCGGGCAGATCAAACTCCTTGGCTATTTCCTCCTTCTACGGCAGTAAAACAAAATCAATACTGACAAATCCATCGGCATATCGAGTGCCGAACAATGCTTACCGATTTTTTGCTCTTTTTCTTCGGTTCGGACATCGTGAACCAAATGAAAATTGCGAAAAACTGATGAAATTTTCCGTCCTGATGAGATTGTTTACAAACTAGAGAAGCTCTTCAGAAACGACCCAGACATAGTTAAATGTCATCGTTTCTCTTGATGCAGGTAACGGGCTCATTTCGCGCACGCACGCTTACCACGGCCACAGTTGATCACAGTTGTTAGTTCTCTCAACCGATTCTTTTGACGTTTCTCTCTCTCAACCTCACCGTGGCGATGTTTACAAAATACGGACGGCATGTTTGTCGGTTTAGCGTCGCGGAGTCTTAACTTTAAAAATTAATTCAAGTGATTATAACAATTAAAAAACCATGAAATTTTCAACGACCAACGCCAAGTGCTCCTCTTACGTTGGGAAGCATACGGTGTTCATCGGAACCCACACAGGATCGTTTAAAAGTAAGTTTTAAGTCGTTCTCTCTCTCTCTCTCTCGAACACGTGCGCTGAACAGGAGCTTTGTTTTGATTCACATTGCAGAGCTGGAACCCTTCCAGGACGAACCGTATCGGCAGAAAAATCTGCAGCAGGTTACCGTTTTGGATCAAACGTGCAAGGTAACTTGCCTGGCGTTCGGCAACAAGGAGCAGAATGAAATTTTACTCGGCAGGGCTAATCACTTTGTGAAGGTGTTCGATTGCAACAGTGAGGAAAACACTTCCAGTTTCGAAGCGGGCGGAGCAGTCGTGGGATTAGGACGATCCAATGGGTACGATAGAGATAGTTTCTTTCTTGGCTCCATATAAATTTTATTCTTTTATGATTTCCAAAGATGCATCATTGCTGGGACCAGTGACGGAACGGTCAAGATCGTAAAGGATCCGGAATCAGTGGAGTTCTCGGTAGGTGAAAATCTCAGCAAGCTTCGAATTTGTCCGGAAGACGATAACCTGATGGTAACGGGTGGCAAAGAGCTCAAACAAATTATCAAAGTGTGGGACCTGGAAACGCAAAGCGTTACCTTCACTGCGAAGAACGTAAAAAAGGAACTGGAACTGGAACAGCCTGTTTGGGAAAATGATGTGGTGTTTGTAGACAGGAATACGATTGCATCTTGCTCACGGCATGGATACGTACGCGTTTACGATCTGCGTGGTCAACAGCGCCGACCTGTGCAGGCGTATGCTCCGCCTGACGATCAGTTATCATTCACTTGCTTGGCCAATCACGATGGCTATCTGTACGCAGGCACGACCACCCTTGGGGCACGTGCATTCGATTTCCGCAAAATGAAGAACCATATTCACGTCTATAAGGGTTTCACCGGTACAGTCACCAGCATTGGAGTCGATCCGAATGGAGGGTACCTCTTTACATCCTGCCTGGATAGGTATGTTCGCATTCACAACGTCCAGAAAACGGCTATGGTGTATCAATGCTACGTCAAGTCGAAACCCACGCAAATTCTGTGCACTGATTATAAGGAACAGGTGGCTGTTCAAGAGGCAGATGAAGATGATGACTTGGTGCTGGTTGAAAACTCCCAGGACGATGAGGTGGATTCGGAGTACGAAGATTTGTTTGCAAAAATGCCAACTGTTAGGTAAATCATTATACATTTGACTAAATCGAAGCAAATGCTGAGATGTTTTGGGTTATTATTTCAGCGAAAATGTTGGACCAAAAAAGCGAAAACTCGACGGAAGCGCCCAAGCGGAATCAGCTAAGAAGAAAATCACCAAGAAGAAAGGAAAAAAGGCCAAATAAATTCCACTCGAACTGATTGAAGGGCACTGTAATAAAATGTTAAGATTATTTAAGATAATATTAATAGAACAAAAGGAAATATATGTTGCATACCTAATTATTGACTTTGTTTGTCAGCATGGTCAAGATGGTTAAAGCATTGCCATTTTTTTAAAATCAGTACGATATACAGCCAAAGGAAAAATCTTTAAAAAACAAACAAGATATATGTATACAACCCCATTGGGTTGTTCGCAATGATGACGTAGGACTACGCTACTAAATGTATGCTATTTTGATTGTACAATGCAATATTTTTTTTAATTAATTTACTTTTCAAGCAATGGCTTAACATTTATAAATTTTTCAATAGTATGTGGCTCGAAATAAACAATAGCCTCGAATGGAATCGAAGCATAGAAATATTTCCGATCGGTTGATGCAAAAATTATGAAAATCTTTAGAGATACGACTGGTGCATCAACGCTTCAAACCTGACGGTCAACGGTTGATCGAAAGCATTTGCTACGTACAGTCGCATGTTCTTCGGTTTCAATTTCGTGCTCTCCGATAGATAGTATTTGTATTGCCTCGCTATACTAGTAATAAATTACCGTCAACTCCTAGAGCTTCGCATGGAGATGAGAAATTATCTGCTTCTGACAAACATCCTAATGGCTAATTTTGTATTAAACACGGAAACAATCGATTTTGACACCGATGAGTTAAGCAATCGATACCCAATACTATCCCAACGAAACTCAATCACCAACATGGAACAACAAAATGAAATAAACGGTATTGACACCGAGGACATTAGCAACCAATTTACACAACACTAATCGGACGAAACTCAATCACCAACATGGAATGAAAATAAAAACTGGATGAAGCGGACGATGGAGGCCCTGAGTAGTCGGAGCACCGTTGATTCGGAAGCTAAACCACCACCGAAACTAACGGATATCCCCCGGCATTCGACGGCCTCTCTCGTTTCCGGGACGCACGAGAGGGTCACTCCTCGTTCCCCGGTTGTTTTCCTGCCCTCTCCTCAGGGCAGTCGACGCCCCGTCAGTGCGGACGTCACCTTTCAACCGAAACTGACGGATAAACCAGTGGAATATGAACGGTTTCTATAATAACCTGACAGACCTCAAACTACTCATTAGCGAGAATTCACCTTCCAGAATAGCTATACTGTAAACACACAGAGCCATGGTTGATGACATGAATCGGTGCCTTCGAGGTCAATATGGATTCAAGCCTATTGGAAGTAACCGCACTCATCGAGACACCATTCCCACTATCTACCTGCAGTCTCGCGATCTACCTAATCTGGTTCCGAAACTGCGACATCTTTTAGAACAAATTGACGAACCCCGAATGGTTCTAAGTGACTTCAATAGCCATCATCCTCTTTGAGGCTGCTCAATCCCAGACTACAGAGGAAATATCTGCGCGGGGATTGCCGAAGACTACGGTTTGGTTGTAATAAACGATGGAACTCCCACTTTCACTGAAAGGCAAACAGACTCCGCGATTGACGTATCATTGGCCAGTAGAGAAACTTCCATGCGTCTACTCTGGTCCTGTCTTGAGGACCCTTTGGGAAGTCAATTATTGGCATCAACATTAAACCCCCCGAAACATCACGGCGCCCTTGCTGGCGCTGCGACCAAGCAGATTCGAACGCTTTTGAAATGGTGATAGATTCAAGTCTAGATACTAATTACCCCTCTACAATTGATAAATTTATCACCGCAATCTTCGACGCGACGAAAGCTGCCATGCCTAGAACTAGTGCCACTCTCGGCCGCAAAGTCCTACACTGGTGATCTCCAGAAACCAGTGCGGCCATCAAAGCTAGACGGAAGGCACTGAGAGCAGTCAAGAGGCTTCTGATCGATCACACAGATAAGGAAAACATGTTACTAGAATATCACTTTAAAATAAATGCAGAAAGATCATCAGAGACGCCAAACGCAGACAATGGGAAGATTTTATTGATGGGATCAATAGCAACCAATGTACCACTGAACTGTGGGGCAGAGTAAATTCACTCAGCTGAAAGGGAAAAACAAAAGGAATTGCCATTAGACACGCGAACGGGTTATCCAGAGACCCTATTGTTGTATCCGACAAGCTTGCCGAGTATTTTGCCAGTCTTTCTGCCATCGATAGCTATAACCAACTTTTCATAATGCGTAACAATGCCTCTTCAACGTCGTTAGATACAGTATCTGTACCAAAATATGTCTTATCTCTACCGATAAATCAGCCTTTCACCATGTTTGAGTTAAGGTTTGCTCTTGGGCTTTGTGCACAAATTACGTAACGCATGAAGGGGGGGGAGGGGGGTTGAGCAACCGTTACTTATTGTGACATATGGGGGAGGGGAGGGGGGGTTTAAAATCGTTACGTAACTAAATAACCAATTTGAAAAAAATAATTAAAAGTGAATAACCAATTTGCATCAATTAAATTTCCTGTGAGCCAAGCAAAGTCGCAAACAGCAAGTAGAAAAGCCTGTTGAGGTGCGGATTCATCCGTGCCTTGACCTACCCCGCAGTGGGATGTTAGGCAATCGTAACGTCCTTGGTTCGAGTACTACTTTACCCATGCCCTTTCGCTCAATGTTCAAGACTTCTATTCTATTTCCTACCTACCGTACACTGACGGAACTTTCAACACATTCTCTTCATATCTTTCATTCTAACGGACATTACTGTCCGCTCTTGATGACTCATGGTGATGACGAACATTTTTTTCTACATCTAGTAGAAAAGGGTTTATTTATACTAGTTGAGAACTATGTTTAAACATTCTGGGAAATACGTCAAATGAAAGGTTTCAATCTATATTTTGAAGAAAAACTTTCGAAACTGAGCCAAAACTTTGTTTTTGTATTATTAATTACGTTTGCCATAACTGGTACACTTCACCAATTATCGCCATAGTTTTAAATTTTGGTTCCTTTCATGGCCAATCGCATGTGTTTCTTATGGGAGTGGCCATATTAGAAACATATTTATGGCCAAGTGGTGCATCTGAAATTTAAAGAAAAATGGATTTAGTCTATCTTTTGATTTTCGACCAAATTCTAAAGCTTTGATAAATGGAGACGTACACTGAAAATTAATTTTCGTAAATAAGCTTTCAATATTTTCGTAAACATGGATTAAGCACATAGAACAAGTGTTTCGTAAATTATATGAAACATCCATATTGCTTGTCTTCTAATAAAACGCTATCATTACACCTTTTTTGTCCAATGCACAAAATTAATCTCGTGATGAGCAGAATAACTCCTCGTAGTTGCTTTTTTTTCAAATATATTTTGAGTCGATAAAGTAGAACTGTCAGTCGTTCATGCAACCACCCAAGAGCCGTTTCTTTTTTATTTGTAACAAATTACTCGTAGCTATTTATATTGTTTTCGTAGAATGAACGAATGTTCTTTTTGTGTCAACAAATGCTTTATGCTTTTGGCAGCTGCGCGTGTGGCTTTTGATACGAATGAAGCTTTGTAGAAAGTACAACTCAATTTCGTTGCAGAAAACAACGAATGGATTTGTTAGTCCTACCTTCGATCGTAATATAAACGAAAATAATTTTTCAGTGTACTATTTAAATGTGATCTACTAAACGAAAGGTAGTTTATGACGATTTGCTTCACCAATTGACGACCAATTTAAAGACATTTGAATAAACTTGTTGAACTAATATTTGTAACAGTTTTAAGAACATTCATTAACCTGAATAAATGCAGTACAATGAGCGCAATGTTTTTCGTAATCTTTATATTAGCTTTACGATACTGAAATGAACTTAATTGAATGATGTTGGCAATCTTCACTTATTTCAATATTAGGATTAAACATAAAAACAACAACAATTGAGAAATATGAGGGGGGGGGGTTCGTGAGCGTTACGTAATTAAAGGGGGGAGTTTGGTCACGCGTTACTTATTGTTACATATCCTGAGGAATGGAAGCGATTTCGCCGTTCAAGACCATGGGCGATGGTAGTCCAGACTCCCTGCGCTGCTGATTAACATATCTCCAAAAAGATTTCGGGCGTGATTTCAGCTTTCTTTGGACATTTTCTTGGTATCGAGAGTAGCATAGACGACTAACCCGCTTGAACTCGAAGTTGAGCCTCGCGTAGAAATGTTTCCAGGGAAGCGTGCGATATTTCGTGTGTCTTCTTAGTGTTGCTCTCTTGAACGATTTAAGCTATTTTAGTTCCCCCGTCTGCCATGGCCAGCATGTACGACCATACATAAAAGTCAATGGGATCAAGCTCCGGGGAGCCTCAAAGTCTTATCGAGAAAACCAGTCAAGTACTCCCGAAACCACGCTTGGACGATGCGCCATCACTGTCCCGGCGCTCTGGAATCGCCGGATGTTTATGTGGAACGGGGGGAGGCTGGCCAACGTCGGCGCCCACAGCCGATCATTTTGGACATTGTGCGGCTGTTGCAAGACAAAGAGTTTCTCATCAGAAAACACGAACTCCTGACGTGCGTGCCGCGAAAGCATCAGTTTGGCCCTATCCAGCCTCTTCTTCGTTATAGCCTCCGTAGACCAAGTCCTTCGTCATGATGGTGTGGGCAGTGCCGATCGACACATCCAGGTCAGCAGCGGTCTTCCGTATCATTTTTCGACGACACCGCTCCCTCACCACCTTGGTGGTAGCTGGCGTCCTCGGATCTCACACGGTCCTTGGCCGAGCATGTCTCTCGATACCAACGGATGGTGGTATAGATGAAATTCCGCTTCACTTCGTGGGATTACAAGCGCCGGAATATGTCGCAGGGTCGCTCACCTCTCGCAAACAACTTTACTACTACGTCGCGGTACTTGTTCATCGTGTGCGGTAAACAAACAACAAATGACAGCAAGTCAACACCGTGCGCGTCGGTTATCCTATATTTGAGGCAAAAGCTGACAGCAATACCAATACACAGAATGCACATGGTGCGCACCTACACAACCATGAAAAGTTGTATTCGAACTTATTGAACACTCTGTACATTGCTTGCACGAACTTCATCATCTGGTCCGGGGAGAAGAGCGAGTCATCATCAGACGGCTGGGCTGAGGTAGAGCTTGTGCTTGGGACTCCCCAGTTTGGAAGGGGCATGTCTTGCACTGATGGCGCTGCTGCGAGTCATTGTTGAACGGAAAACGCTGGCTGGCGGATTTCCTGCGGATGCACAGTGGGGCAGCGAACCCAGTTGTGTGGCCAAAACCTCTAGCGCCGCGGGTATGCTTTCTACAGGTTTGCAGTCTTTGAGAAAGTTTTTCAGTGGAAAAAGCGCCATCTTTTGGCGGTTTGATTAGTTCATATTTCTTCCGCATAGGTGGCGCTAGGTTCTATCTTTTTAACGAAGCGTCCTAGAAGGATGGTTTTTTCGACAAAATTGTTTATGAGATCATGTTGAGAAATGTTGCCCAAGACGTCAAAGAGCTATCTTACACGCAAAAAAATATACTGGCCAACATTTAAAAAATACCGCAAAAAGTAATTTTTACTATTTTTTGGCGAATAAAAGTCTACAATATAAACTGTGAACGGTGAAATATTGTCGCAATGCGGCAACTGGTTCATTTCAGACACATTTTGCGATATATCATCCATGAATACAAATATATTTACAGTAATGTTGTAAAATGGAGGTGTTTTCAAATAACAATTACTCAAAATATAGCAAAAAGTAGCAGCCAAATATTTGGAAGAGCTTAGTGTAAACGTGGTTGAATATTTTAAAGTATGTAGTTCAACAGGAAACTGCAGGGCTTTTCGTAAAATATAATTTTAATATATTTAACTTTATTTATTTCAATTTGATTAGATTTTTTTAACCGTGTGAATAGCAGAACCAGTGTGTACCGTGTCATAGCATTTAATCTCACAATTAAACCTTTTAAATAGGCAACTCATCGGTACGTGACATTGCACGAAGTTAACAGGTGGTTTAACTCACAAAAGTAAAAAGATGAAAATATCTCAAATTTTGATTAACCTTCCTTTACCGTGAGATTCCCCGCTGGCATCATGGAAAACAAAACTTGTTTGATCCTTCGAGTTGTGGGAGAAAATAAATCGAGTGACGCGTTTCCAGGTTTTTGAATTATTCAATCAAAAGGAACCATTTCCGTGGGCTGAGCGTTATAATCTTGTTTTTGAAAGTATAAAAATGAAAAAAATCACGATGAAAGTGACTTTCGTACCGCTTCACTTATAAAATCACGTGTATAAAACAATTGAAAAAAGATTAAAAACTTTAAACGAAAAATTCGTCGCTGAAGAAATAACGTTTGGAGATGAAGTTTCTAAAGATAGAGGTAGGTTTATCGATCATCGATTTCATGTTACAAAGCTACCAAATGTTAGATATCATGCATGAGAAAAAAAAAAGTTTCTACCATTCAAAATTTTTGAAATTCTAATTCCCAACACTTGTGTTCTTTGTTCCAGTAAAAGCCTTGCAATTGCACATTTTTATTTCAATTCTAAATTATTTATTTGAATCTTCATATTTCGATTAGTTTACTGACAATTTTGTTTTACTAGCTGCACATTTTGGTTCAAATATTTTCTTGGAGCCTTGCTTTGATTCAAATTCTGAACAGCGTTTTTCATTGTTTTTTTTTTAAATGAATTGTTACTGGGCCAATTTAGGGCTTCAAATGGTGAGTTGACAACTTGGCAGGAGGGTGCGACCGACCTCTGGTCCTCACAAGTTCCTACCTCACGCCTCCACGAGTCATATGATCACAAAAGACTGCCGGCTGAAACATGGAGACGCTGGTTGGCGTAGCCTGGGCAATGTTGTCAATCCGACAATAGCGAAGTGAGGGGGTGCGACCGGTACATCATATCATAATTTTCCATTCTCATATCTTTCAGGTCTTCCAGGTCGTCAGGTATTACAAAATAATTTAAAATTTAAAATTCTTTTTTTTTTCATGGCGGTCATACATTGCCTAAATTTTCTGGTTCATAATGGATGCGCAAGTTTGTCAACAATTGCAACAAAACAGCAGTCGGCACACATGTAATTTTCAATTCATATTACAATATACCCTCACTATATATTTTATCTTATAGGACATTGTTTATTCATAGCCTAATTCTGTATATTTCATTACATGTATTACGCCAGAAAGGTAAATTTCTCTCAGGTACCATACAGTTTAGGAGAGGAGGTCTTGCGGTTATAGGATGATCATCTTCTGGTAGAAGCAGCAGTAAGAATGGGGATCAATTTTCAGCTGTATCTAGCACCGTCGGAGTGGCCTTCTCGAAAGTAGCAATGGATGTATATATAGATGTGTAGATACTAGTATGTGTTATTATATGATGCATGTTTTTTACAAGCTCTAGCATATTTTCATTAATAGAAATGTTGACGACTCTCTCGACCACTCAACCTTTAATTCCTTCATTATATTTTCCATTAAATGGCGTAATATGACCTTAACATTTCAGTACACGATCATCAACTACTATTTGAGCGGTTCAGAGGAACACAGCTGTTCATCATTATTAATTGCATATCATAAATATAATATTATGGAAGAAGTAATAAAATAATTAATAAAATTTTAATTGCTTCAGTTTGGTGATCCGGCCGGTATAATTATTTTATTACATTATATCAAATAATAATCAAAATTAATAAATGCTCTTCATTCCAGAAGGTTATATATCTATATGTCATGATTAAATACGTAATAATATAATATTATGGTTTTATATACAATTGAATGCTTTATTGATATTTATACCTCAATGAATAACAAGATGACCTTCACATTCCAGAGATACAGTCACCCATCAGTGATACAAAGTGGTACGAAGCTGCATATTATTATTATTGCCTTAATATTATTATTTCAGCAGGTTAATTAATTTAGTTTAACATGGTTATCATAGGCTCGTGAACTCCAACTATTACATAATTTAACTAAATATCCTTATATAATTTTTGCTCTACTATATATTCATATATAACATATTATTATTACATTACATCTATATTTATATAAATATAATAAATACTGGGTTGGGAGGGAGCACCAGGGTATCATTCAAGCTGAAACTGGACGATGGTTTGATTGACTGCCTGAGTCTAGGAGGGAACAAACAGTATCATTTCTTATCCTACCGATTCGAGTGTGGTGCTGCGAGTTCTACTCCAACAGTTTCAGGGAGAGTGACGCGCCCTTCTTAACAAGCCATCCTGTAGAAAGCTTAATGAGTATTGCGAATTGTGTTATTCGATTTGTTGGATCATATCGTTGGAAGGAGATTCTTAATTTCCCGTGGATTTCGTGTAAGTGTCTCTGCTTACGGGTCCACCCCTCCGTTTTTGGCCCTTCATACAGCGATAGTGCGAATTCAGATCGGTGGCCCAATTTGATCTTGCTATTAAGTGGAGCTGCATCCAAGCCAAGGGCTAGAGGTGATGGTGGCTACCATACATACATACATACAATTGTTACTGGGCCAATTTACATACTTCATACTTCAACATGAATCCAACAGGTATATCGCTGAACCGATTATTTAAAAAAAAAAGAGGGTATTGGCATGGCAACGTATGTTTGCCTTCGAAGTAAGTTGTACATTGTAGGCAACATATGCGGTTTTCTCAAAGATCAGCAGATGCAACTGTGTCGTTATAGACGCCCACGTTCGATAGAAAATGTCTTTCACTATTCAATATTGTTTTATAAGAAGAAATATATGCTCTGGATTTCTATACATTAGGAAGATATAAAAAATGCAAATAAATTCCAAAGATTACTGGTTCTGCTGATCACACGGTTTAAAAAGAAATAAACTCAAATATATTAAAATTATATTTTACAAAAAGCCCTGCAGTTCCCTGTTGAACTACATACTTTAAAATATCCAACCACGTTTACACTAAGCTCTCCCAAATATTTGGCTGCTACTTTTTGCTATATTTTGAGTAATTGTTATTTGATAACACCTCCATTTTACAACATAACTGTAAATATATTTGTATTCATGGATGATATATCGCAAAATGTGCCTATAATGAACAAATTGCAGCATTGCGACAATATTTCATCGTTTACAGTTTATATTGTAGACCTTTATTCGCCAAAAAATAGTAAAAATGACTTTTTGCGGTATTTTTTAAATGTTGGCCAATATATTTTTTTGTGTGTAAGATAGCTCTTTGACGTCTTGGGCAACATTTCTCAACATGATCTCATAAACAATTTTGTCGAAAAAACCATCCTTCTAGGACACTTCGTTAAAAAGATAGAACCTAGCGCCACCTATGCGGAAGAAATATGAACTAATCAAAACCGCCAAAAGATGGCGCTTTTTCCACTGAAAAACTTTCTCAAAGACTGCAAACCTGTAAAAAGCATACCCGCGGCGCTAGAGGTTTTGGCCACACCACTGAGGTCGCTGCCCCACTGTGCGATGGTTCAACTGGCAAGGAGGCATGTTTTACCGGAGCGGTGGGACGTTCTCCACTGTATTAGGAGGAGGTTGATGGCGGTTTCGCCCTTTGAGGTTTCGGGTGGACGCCTTCCCCTGAATTTCAATAAATTCCGCGTGCTTGAGGCAGGTACGGTTTAGGCCATCATGGTTTGACGCACAGTTGGCACACTTGGGCCCGGCAGTCTCCTCAATTTCTTGCGCTCCTGCACACTTGCCACAGCGCGGTTTCATGCGACAATTCCTTGTTCCATAGCCGAAGAAAAGGCAGTTTGCACATCGAGTGACGCAATGCTTTTTTGGGGCGGTTCGGCTCCCATTCAACTATTATGTTGAAGAGAGGTCGTACTTTGGTGGGCCCGCTAGAGCAGATCCCGATGGTTTTCTGTCTCGGCACGCTTCATGGTGAGCATCTTAATCGGCTTGAGGTTCAGTCGCTTCAGTTCTTCGACGATATCCCTCCGGGGGTGTCGTGAATGTAATACTCGAGCTGACTTCGGGAACCAGCTTGTAACCTTGGAGCAGACGATATTGGTTGCCCATGCTGCACAGTTTAAACAGCGGATGGATTTACGCCGTCGCAAGCTCGTTCTTGAGCGCAACGATTTCCTTCATGGTGGTGAAAAGTGCTCAATGACAGTTTGGATCGGTAGCGTAGAAAAACAGTTACAACAGTTGCTAGTAGTCTGGCATTGTGATCCAATGAGCCGGGATTGGCATCATCTGACGTTGTACAATGGCTTGAGGCGGAGGCACCCGTTTTTTTGTTGTACGTCATCGCAATAGCTCAGCTTTAAAGCTTGCCAAGCGTCCGAGAGGCACAAGTGAGGCCCGAAATTGCGGTACGAACGACGATCGAAAAAAGAGTATCCCATCTCTATACCCTCGAGAAGATCTTAATCCGTAGCGAACTCCTCCCCAAGAATTTCTTTCCAAATCATTCTTTGAACCTCTGAATTTTACTATTTTTTTTATTGATAGTTTTTGAGTTTATTTTATAATGATTCTGCGTTTGCTTGTGTATGCTTTTCACATGCCGTTTTTCCTTTGTTTGCTTGAAATTGTTTTCTTGTGGCTGAAGATAATATTCATACGTGGTAATGGTTGTTGCTATTATTAGGTTTTAGTTGATGTTGGCTGTCCAGAGATAAATTTGTTCTGATGTATTTTTTTTTTTGGTTGTATATTTTGTTTTCCATTAGTAAAAGCGAGCAAATACAACTACATTCAATTGATGGATTATTATTTTGTGGTTTTCTTAAATATCATTTCATTTTCTCTCTTCTTTCTCCTACTGCGGCTGTTTCTTAGTTTGACGTATCATTTATAATATTCGTGTGATGATTTTTGTTTTTTTTTCTCTTCTGTTCCATAGGTATTTGGTGGAACGCATGATTAGTTCGCCAGAAGTCGAACATTGCTTAGTAACTTAAAATGTATGTCAATTATTTTTTGGTTGAAAAAGGTTGGTAATCCTGCCTTCCACGAATGAGGTGGTTAAAGATGGCCACCGAATTATGTTCAAGAGTGAATTAAAAAAGACAAAAAAATTGTACTTAGGTGAAGGAAAGTTATATTCAATAGATGACAACCATCTCGGTTCGATGAGACAGCGGATTACCACCTTCGCCACTTTCCCAAAAATGGAAATAGATGCGGTCAGTTTGCACTCTGTGTCGTGTGCCGAGTGAAGCTAATAGTTGTGAAGTTTTATATCGTGAATCGGAATAGCTACACGGTTGACTTTGTACACAATTGCAAAGTGTTTTGATTAATTTTCATTCTATTCGAATGGTTGTCTGTATTTTGTTTGTATTTGAATGTTTTTTTGTTGTTACTCAATACGTTGTATGTGATTGCTTGATTTGGTTACGGTTATTTTGGGCGTTGAGAGCGGGGAACAGTTCGAACGAAAGTTACTCAATCCGAGTGGAAGCATAGTGGTAAATGAAGTGTATGGCACTTTAGTAGAGGGCACAAAGCACACAGGTGGACAAAGTGGGTGCAATTTTGACTAGAATTGGCATCGGCGCTTGCCTGCTTTCAATACTTTGAAGTTCTTGTTTGAAGATTGTAGAACCAAACAAAAAGGGGGTGGCACTAATCGATCAGATAAGTCTGAGTGTGTGTTGTAAATAATAAGCTCTGTCACTTTGTTTACTCCTAATCTTTAAATTTGGTACCGAAAATATTTTCAACATTTGATTCTCGTGTTCAATTGTTCATCCAAACATTGTATTCTTAGTTTTTTGTTTTAACTCGTTATTCATATTTTTTCATTAGTCTTATTCAACATTGTTTTCTGTTTTTGCTTTTAGAAAGGATTTTCATTTTACAGTAACTTGGCTATAGGTGGAAAAACACTGGGATATTTCTATTTTAATTTCGCTTGTTTGTTCTTTTCGTATATTGAATGAGTACCAGAGATTTGTTTAAAGTTTAATTTTGTTCCTTAATTGCAATAGTCTTTAGTTTTCCATTCTCTTCTGTAATCATAGAATAATTTCTAACAACCACGTTCCGTTTCTTTTTCAATTTTTCTTTTTTTCTTTTTGTTTGCCATCAGTTATCATCAGATCTTCACCGAAAGGATACGTAGTCCGCTTACTGTAAGTAAAATTTATACAAGGAGTCAAAATATAGTGGCGAAAATTATCCCAAATACAAAAAATCGAAACGAGTTAGCTGGTAGGACCGAAAAGTTTCATCACACAGTATCAAAAATTTGTTCCTATTCACTTACATGGCTATATTCAATAAATTACAAAAGTGATTACTTATCATTGTTTGCTTCCTTAATGTTTCGTAATAACTGAGTCCGAGTTGCGTTACCTCTTCTTCTTCTTTTGTTTCCGTTTACGTTCGCTCTCTTACCTTTGTTTGGTTGTGTTTATGCGTTTCTTATAGTGATTACTTTGAGTAGGAAGTATTAATAATCGTTTACAGTGTAATATTCATTAGTTTTAGTTTTTTTTTAGTTTCATTATATATACCTAGCAAAAAGGATACCATTATTAATATAATATAAATGCCTTTCTGTTTATTTTTATATCTTTTTCTTAATCGTCGATTGCGGTTGCCTTCTAGAGATTGATGATATTTTGGGTCGGAGTTTTGTGTCAAGCTGAGCAGCTGGTTAAAAAAAGACGGTCTTCTTCTTCCTACGACGTTCGGTTTACTTCTAATAGCATGTTTATTGAACTGAATAAAACGCCTTGAGGGTTAGGTAAGATTCAAGTTACATCATACATGTATTGAATGATGATTTTCGAAAAACAAATTAGTTTTCCCACCCCCAAAAAGAATCGACTCACCTAATGCTGATGCCCTAGAAAATTTGAATCTCCAGCGAAGCTGTTCGGAGTATTAAGGGATTCCGCAAAGTGGAGATCATGGTTCGGAATTCAATCTCTATGCGGCGCTGGTGGGCATGTAAAACAGAGCTCTCTTGAACGATTTTACATCGTGAATCCGGTCACCTAAAAAGCTCTAACTTTCAACAATTCTCTTCAGAAGGTCCGAAAGTCAGAATTCGGCCACTACGTGGCGCTAGAGGGCACGTACAAGAGAGCATTTTTGACAAATTTAATATCCTTATTTCGATTCCCGTAGCCGATTCCGTTAGCACACTACCGCCATCTGTTCACCTTTATCATCCATTACAGTGTGCTCAACAGATGGCTCTAGTGTTTTAATGGCGATGTTTTGTAGTGGAAAATGTCCAATGTGTTATGTCTGTTTGTCTGTGCTTAATAGATCATTGTCATGGGCTGCGGTAACGACGCTTTCAAACACGCTATTGGTTACCAGTTAATAAACCGAGAAAGGTTGAAATCACTTTAATATGAAGTGAATCAGCCATGAAAAGTTTGGAGTCACTTTGGGTCTACCTTGATCCACTTAAATACTAAGTAAGTTAGCTATCAAAAATTTAGAATCAGCTTTGAAATTGGTGATTAATCCGCGAAAATCACGGTGAGAATACACTTTCACGCCGCAAATAAAAGAGTTGGAGCTATACAAAGTCGCAGGTTCAATCCAGCGCTACATTTTCTTCATAAACCACTTCTGCACCTTCTGAACATTTTTTCTGTAGGTTCGAACTTTCCAGGTGGTCGGGATCAAGATATACTGATTTTTTCAACACCGTATGTCAACATAATTTATGGTCTACATGCTAGAACAAGTGTAGAAAACCATGAAAGGAATAGAATATGCAAACAAATGTTTTTTTCTAAGTTGTTCTAAAACTTTCAAACAATCCTTGAGTTCAGATCTTGATGTTCTACATGATCAATAAGGAGATTGACGATGTCTCGACAGTACTTTTTAGTTGGAAAAGCACCACGGAACATCATAACACTGTTAATCGACATATTACAGTGTTTCCAGAACATTTAATGTACTCCAAACTATTCTTGAGTTCTGATCTTGATGTTCGACATGATCAATAAGGAGATTGACGATGTCCCAACCGTACTAACTGGCTGGAAAAGCCCCACGGAACATCATAAAACTGTAATAAACATATTACAGTATTTCTAGAATATCTACGGTACTCCAAACTATTCTTGAATTTAGATCTTGATGGTCAACATGATCAATAAAGAGATTAACGATGTCTAGCCCGTATTTATTAGTTGGAAAAGCTCCACGGAGCATCATAGCAATATAATAGATATATTGCAGTATTTCTAGAATATCTACGGTACTCCAAATTATTCTTGAGTTCAGATCTTGATGTTCTACATGTCCAATAAGGAGATTGACGATGTCTCCACTGTACTCATGAGCTGGTAAAGCTCCACGGAACATCTTAACACTATAATAGACATATTACAGTATTTCTAGAATATCTACGGTACTCAAAACTATACTTGAGTTCAGATATTGATGTTCAACATGATCAATAAGGAGATTGACGATGTCTTGACCGTAATTTTGAGTTAGAAAAGCCCCACGGAACATCACGACAATGTAATAGACATATAGCAGTATTTCTAGTATATCTACGGCACTCCAAATTATTCTTGAGTTTTGATCTTGATGTTCTACATGATCAATGAGGAGGTTGACGATGTCTCGACCGTACTAACTAGTTGTAAAAGCCCCACGGGACATCATAACACTGTAATAGACATATTACAGTATTTCTGGAATACCTACAGTACTCCAAATAATTCTTGAGTTTAGATCTTGATGTTCTACATGATGAATGAAGAGATTGACGATGTCTCGACCATACTTATTAGTTGTTCAAGCCTCACGGAACATCATAACAATGTAACAGACATATAACAGCATTTATAGAATGTCTACGGTACTCCAAATTATTCTAGAGTTTCGATTTTGATGTTCAACATGATCAATATGGAAATTGACAATGTCTCGACCGTACTTATTAGTTGGAAAAGTCCCACGGAACATCATAATACTGTAGTAGACATATTATAGTACTTCTAGAGTATCTGCGGTACTCCAAATCATTCTTGAGTTTAGATTTTGATGTTTAACATGGTCAATAATGAGATTGACGATGTCTCGACCGTACTAATTAGTTGGAAAAGCCCCATGGAACATCATAAAACTGAAATAGACATATTACAGTATTTCTAGAATATCTGCGGTACTCCAAACTATTCTTGAGTTCAGATCTTGATGTTCTACATGATCAATAAGGTGATTGACGATGTCTCGACCGAGATGGAAAAGCCCCACGGATCGTCTTAACACTGTAATAGACATATAACAGTATTTCTAGAATATCTACGGCACTCCAAACTATTCTTGAGTTTAGGTCTTGATGTTTTACATGATCAATAAAGAGTTTGGCGATCTCTCGACCATACTTATTAGTTAGTAAAGCTCCGCGGGACATAATAACACTGTAGTATACATATAACAGTATTTCTAGAATATCTACGGTACTCCAAACTATTCTTGATTTAAAGGCTATTTACTACGTCTCCACTGTACTCATGAGTTGGTAAAGCTCCACGGGACATAATAAGACTTGTTACAGTATTTTTCGAGTACCTAGGATACTTTAAACTCTCCTTGAATACAGATATTGATGTTCTACATGATCAACAAGGCTATTTACGTTGCCTCCAACGTACTTATGAGTTAAAATAGCCCCACGGGACATTGTAAAACTGTCAAGGACATGTTATAGTATTTCTAGAATACACAAGGTACTCCAAACTAGCCTTGAGTTCAGATCTTGATGTTCTATATGATCACCACGGTTATTAACGATGTCTCCACTGTACTCATGAGTTGGTGATAGACCTGTTACAGTATTTCTGTTTCTATAGTATTTCTAGAATATCTACGGTACTCAAACTACCCTTGAGTTCAGATTTTGATGTTCCACATGATCAACAAGGTTATTTACAATGGCTCCACTGTACTCATTAGTTGGTAAAGCTCCACCGGACATCATAACACTGTAATAGACATGTCAGTATCACTAGAACAGCTAAGGTACTTCAAACTAGCCTTGAGATCAAATATTAATATTCCACATGATCAACAAGGCGGTTTACGATGTCTCCACTGTACGTATGGGTGAGATAGACTTCATGAGTTATCATAACACCCTTTTAGACATATGACATTATTCTCAGAATATCAACGGTATTCCAAACAGTTCTTCAAATTTCATCATCTAAATGCAAGAACAGTTTTGATTGCCGTAGATATTCTGAGAATATTGTAAAATGAATATAATTGTTCAATGATGTTCCTTGGAGCTTTACCAGTTCATAAGTACGATGGAGTCCTCGTAAATCACCTTGTGTTTAAGCAAAACACGAATACCTAAACTCAAGAACAGTTTGAAAGACCGTTGATATTTTTTAAATACTGTAATATGTTTGCAACTGTGTTCAGATTTTCCTTGTAGCCATAGCTAAGAAATATGGTCAAAACACTCTAAACTTTCATTGTCAATCATGTACAACATCAAGATCTGAACTCAAGCACAGTTTGGATTATCTAGATCATCATTGTGTCCGTAACCATACCTGATCAATATTTTTCCTAGTTAACACGTACGTCCCTAACCCCTCTGAGACAGAAATATTCCAATTTAAAATTGATGATACTCCATCGTTAGCCATTGGGTTTTGATGCGGTTTTTGCAATAGATCACAAAATTATCTTTGTTTGTAGATCTGTACTGGTTTTTCCTAAAATGTTCGCAGTTTCGGATTCCAAGGTGGGAGTACTGGGGTGAGTACTTGCCCAGGGATGGTGGATAAAATATTTTTAGATGCGAAACGTGGCATGCGGCATATCAAACTTCATGATTTTACAAAACTAGGCCGTCAGAAGACATTTTGAGGATTTCTGACTATACTGGCCACTAAAAGAGGCCCTACAGGATCCGAGTTCCTCCGGAAAAGATGCCATATTTAAATCTTTTCCAAAACCTGGCTTGCGACTTATCAAACCTTATGATTTTGCGAAAATAGGTCTTCGGAGGACATTCTGAGGGTGTCTGATCATACTGGCCACTTAGGGTGACCACCCGGAGTCCAAATTCCTCCGGAAAAGTGTCCATATTCAATTTTTTTCCAAAACCTGGCTTGCGACACATCAAACTTCATAATTTTGCAAAAAATATCTTCGGAGGACTTTCTGGGGGCTTCTGACCATACTGGTCACTTGAAGAGGCTCTGCAGCATCCGAGTTTCACCAGAAAAGTATCCATATTCAAATCTTTTCCAAAGCCGGGCTTGCGACATATCAAACTTTATGATTTTATAAAAATTGGTCTTCGGAGGACGTTCTGAGAGTGTCTGACCTTACTGACCAATTAGGGTGACCCCCGGAGTCCAAATTCCTTCGGAAAAGTGTCCATATTAATTTTTTCCCAAACCTGGCTTGCGATACATCAAACTTCATCATTTTGCAAAAAAATATCTTCGGAGCACATTCTGAGGGCTTCTGACCATATTGGCCACTTGAAGAGGCTCTACAGGATCCGAGTTCCTCCAGAAAAGTGGCCATATTTAAATCTTTTCCAAAACCGGGCTTGCGATATATCAAACTTCATGATTCTGCAAAACTTAGTCTTCAAGGGACGTTCTGAGGGTGTCTCACCATATTGGCCACTTGGAGTGGCCCTGCGGGATCTGAGTTCTTTTGGAAGAGTGTCCAAGTTCAAATTGTTTCCAAAACCTGGCTTGCGACATATCAAATTTCATGATTTTGCAAAACTTTATCTACTTTATCTATCCTACGAGCATAAGCCGTGCGATAAAGTTTCCTGGAAAATTATTTGGTTAGACATATGGTAAAATATTCAAAGAATGCCCTTCGAAGACAAAGTTTTGCAAAATCATGTCACTAGCCAGGTTTTGGATTTGAATATGGCCACTTTCCCGGAAGATCTCGGATTTCGCAGGGCCTCCCTATGTGACCAGTATGGCCAGAAATCCTCAAAATGTCTTTTGATGACCTAGTTTTGCTAAATCATGAAGTTTGATATGTCGCATGCCTTGTTTCGCATCCAAAAATATGTGGTCCACCATCCCTGGACAGGTACTCACCCCAGTACTCCCACATTGGAATCGGAAACTATGGAAATTTACGGAATAACCAGCGCATCAAAATCTGATGGCTAACGATGGAGTATCATCAATTTTAAATTTGATTTTTTTTCTGTTTCAGAGGGGTTTGTGGACGTACATGTTAAAGGAGATATTTTTGAACAAGTTTCCAGAATAAAGTGCCTCTGGAACTCCTAAAGCTGAATTTTGACAGCAAATTTTAATCTTGGGTCATATATGAACCATCCGTCTTGAATCGGTTGAAACATCTCTTTTTTACATGTCTACTAGGGCCATGTAGGGTCGCAGTTGCGAACCATACTTCCCACCTTCCGAAAAGCATTGACATTCTGAACAACTTTGCTGAAGGTTCGAACTTTCTAGGTGGTCGTGATCACGATTTAAACTCGTTCAAAAACACTCTCTTTTAAATGGCCACTAGCGCCACGTAGTGGCCGCCTTCCGGAATCTTTTGACGTTCTGAACAACTTGGCTGAAGTCAACATTTTTGCAGGAAATCAAGGTTTCAAGATATTGTATCATAAGTTCTATTGTTCTAGATGAGTCGATACTATTGATTGGTAGTGTATATGAATATATATTTACGGAGTTTATGATGGGTTCATCCGAACGGATGCCGACAAGGAAATCTTTCACTGCACCGACAACTAGCCAGTGAGCTTGCAACCAGTCAGTTCCTTTTTCCTCTAGGATTTCCGTACGATTGTTGCAAACCGATATCTGCATTTGGTCCGTTAGCTGAACCTCTATCAAAGTACCAATATCAAGGTTAAAGCTATTCGGATAAGCAAGATGATCACGTATACCTACCTAAAATAATACAATCCGCGATAATGGGCGTTAACCTCTTCACTAGCTCCGATCGAACAAATGAGGGATTTTTACGAAGCCGAACATATCACACTAAACCTAACCCGTGAGAGTCCACAACTACGATCTCGGTGCTCTTTACGATCTACTCTCCGTACATCATCACTCAATTTCTACTCTACTTTTTTTCTATCAAACACCTCCCCTTAAATACCGAGGAAGGGACAAAAAACTTTCCGCCGGTCAAAAAAATTGAGCAATCGTCAATCAGTTTCTCGCGTTTCGTTTATGGTTCATGGTTCGTTTGTTACTGTTTTCTTTTTGGTATCATCGTTTCGTTAATCACACATACACACTAATCGTTATCTAAATATATAAATTTTCGATGAAAAAATAAAAAAGCTCACGCCTAAATTTTGTGCCTAAACAATTAAAACTGTAAGAACGAAATTACAAAAAAAAACGCACACTTAAACACTTAAGGGGATATGGTCGCGATCGGAAGCAAAATTAAAGCTCTTCTGGGTTGTAACTTAACTTAACCTAATCCTACGATAATTCGTAACCTAAAATTCCTGTAAATCGACCTTAAAAACAACCTCCAAATCCAAAAGATCATCATTCTCATCGGAAGCAACGGTTCCGCCATTTTATTTCTTTTGTTTTTTTTTCTGTTTCGTTCAGTATATTTATTCTGGGACGAAGAAATAACATTCATTTTGTTTATTTTCTGTTTTCAATTACAATTCTCCCTCATTCATTTTCCATCTTTCTGTCTCTTCGCTCTGGTAAATGTCACGGTTTGTTCGCCTTTTTCTTCTCCGCTTTTTCTTCTCTTTCTCTTTTTAGTTTGTAAACTATTATTACATCGTAATAATCGGCTTCGAAATGTGTTTGATTGATTCTTCCTTTTTTCATCAACTTTTTTGTTTTGTTGTTTTTTTTACTTGAGAGTGGGTAGAGTGTATCGTGAGTCATCGAAAAGATAGTTTTGTGATTAGGGGATATTAGTTGCTAGCGTTGCGTGTTTAGTCGATAGTGCTGAAATCGGTTAGGTTTTGTTCTATGTCTAGTTAAATTTATAGTTGCCAAAGAACACTGTCTCGGTACATTCTACATTTTAGAGCGGTATGGATGAGCTGTGAGCCGTTTTCGTTGGCGACGGCTTGAATGTGTATGTTCAATTTGAAGTTTGGATTGACTTGGCGTGACTTTCTGGCTTCCATATTTCCGTTTAATAATTCAAGCTCACGTAAAATCGCTCACAAATCAGCACTTAAAATTAATATCAAAACACAATCGATAGCTGAAGACTGAAATATCCTTTACGAGTAAAATCACATACAATATAGACACAGTGATGCAAAACTTACACAAGTGTTAATGTACAGAATTTGTTCGGATTTGCAGTATTATTCCCAGCTCACAAATCGCTCGCTCTCGGTCGTTTTCGCCACAATGACAGCGAAGAGGAGTTCCGTGCATAAATCCTGATGGAGCCGCTTTGTTTGTTGTTGTTCCCACCCCAAAGTCACGCGAGTATACGGTAAACGGGTTATACATGTGGTATGATTTCTTTCAAGTGGTAATGATGCTGGGGTGCAGGATATGGATGGCGATACGCTGTAATCCTACAGGTTAAGAAAGGGGATTCGGATGAAATTGGTTGATTCTAGTAGGAGGACTACTGCTACTGTCCGCAACGGTCGCTCCTCGACCGTCGTCAGTCATTTACAGATTACACTGCCATAGTATCGTAGGCTGTGAGTCCTGTACTGGCGGGGGCTGCTGCTTGTTTGGCGTACTTGGGTTTGACTTCGTTTCTACAATGAATAAAAAGAATCGAAAGCGGAACGTGTGGGGACACACGCGCGAGAGAACAGAAACGGTTAATATAGTTAGCGTCTAGCTGGTGCTACCGGAAGTAGTTTCTCTTGGGGTTAGTTAAGGATAAGGTATTGCTGGGTGCACATTTCGAAAGGATGTAGGAATAGTAAATATGTGGGCAATTGCTGTTAATTTGGGTATGTTAATATCGCTTATGCTGTGCAGATTTGTGCCAACAGAGCTCAGAGAAGGGAGTTGCGTGTGATTTCTAAGGTTTTGGGATTGCTCGTAGGAAAAAACCATGGGAAAATTGTGGCAGCGATAATCGATTTTATTCTAGCTCTGCACGATAAACATTAAGTCCGAAGTCGTTCGCTGTACAGTACATCGAATTTTCGATACAGCGCACTACTCCCGATACTATGTTTACCGAACAGAACGAGACTTAAATCAGGTTTTGCTGGCCCCATACTAACGACAATATTTTTGTTCAGGAGTTCAATACAATGATCCCTAGTAGCAAACTTGTTGCCATTCGGTTGAGAAAACATAAATATGACTTGCTAAGTCATAATCAAGTTACTACAACTAATTATGATCGTAGTGTGCTATTTGGGATACTTTTTCACTAAAAATGGTTGTATTCGTTATTTAGTCCAAATATAGAGTCAGATATTATGGTAAAGTTCACAGGATACCCCAAATGGTCACTAATATGAATGTTTGTTAATCACGTTGTGCCCGGTTATGTTTCCTTTTTGATAAGCAGGCAGTAAATTAAGAGTATTGTGTCTGCAGAAAATAAACAAAATGGCGGCCAGCATACAGTATCACCCGAAGGAATGTATTTGCGGCTCGTTCAACTGATTAGGAAACAAACAACGCATCCCGCTTTAGGACAGTCCCTCGTTTTGACAAAATGTCCCTCGTTAAAATATATCCTGGGAAATGTCCGGCGTTGGTCACTGATCCGTGATTTCAATATAAAAGGTGTTCACAGTTAAATTGTATCACTTTTAATAAGCTGTAACATTTCGCCCTTTGGGTTGATTGCAACGAAATTTTGGGTGAAATGGCCTCAGCGTGTATTGTTTACACTGCGTGAGATTTATTGTGAAATGTGTCGTAGTTTCGAAAATGGAGTCGAAGGAACAGTAAGTGCGCGAGAACATTTTGCACACGCACCTGGACAACCCAATTTTTTCGCACCGAGCCATCGGAAAGATGTTGAAAATTCACCAGTCTACAGTGTCGCGTGTCATAAAAGGTTTCGGGGAACGTTTAACTGTTGATCGGAAGAAGGTGAGTGGTAGAAAAAGTGTTGCATACTGTGTGAAGGATCACAAGCGAGTGGTTGATGCCTTTAAACGAAAATCCAATTGTTCCGTTCGGAATGTCGCGAAAAAGCTGAACTTGACCAAAAGTTTCGTGCAGAAAGCCAAGAAATGAGCCGGGTTCCGTTCATTCAAAGTCCAGAAAGCTCGAAACCGCAATGAAAAACAGAATAGGACAGCTAAAACACGTGCGCGACGAAACCACACTGCTGGATCATGGACGATGAAACACACGAAAAGCGGACTTTAAACAAATTCCCGGCAACCAGTATGCGACTGCGGAAGACAAGTTCGATGTTCCAGAGCCTTTTTGGAAACAGCGGGTGTCAAAGTTCCCATAGAAATTCATCATTTGGCAGGGGATTTGTTCGTGTGGTAAACGGAGCAAGCCTTTCGTGACAACTTCAACTGTAAATAGTCAAGTATACATGAATGAATGCCTGAAAAAACGACTGCTTCCATTTCTCAAAACACATAGCGTTCCTACAATTTTTTGGTCGGACCTAGCCTCTTATCACTACTTCAAGGATGTTCTGGAGTGGTACAAAACGAATGGTGTCAATTTCGTGCCGAAGAATATTAATCCCCCAAACTCTCCAGAGTTGCGGCCAACTGAAAAATATTGGGCTATAATGAAGCACGAATTTCGTAAGCATCCTTAAGTTGTCACTACCGAACAAGAAATGTTTGAGTTATGGTTGAAAGCGGATAAAAATGTCGGTTCAAGCGTTGTACAAGTTTGGGCTTTTGGATTTGGTAAAGAAATACAGTGAAATAAAAATACCTAAACCAAGATTATACATTGTATGTTATTCCCTGAATATTTCATGACAATCGGTTGAGAGACTTGTTTTTGAGGACGAGTTTAATGTAATGTAATTTAACTGTGGACACCCTTTATTTCTCACATGAGAGGGATTCAAAGCATCTTTAGGAATTGATCCTGATCGACTACTTTCAATTCAAGACTAACAAATAAAAAGGGCCTGACTCCAAATTGTAAACAACACGCTAAGCTCAGTTTACCTATAATCGCAAAAAATCAACTTTACCCATAAATGGGTATGTGTACTATTTTACCCCTAATTGAGTAAATTTGTATAATACTCAAATATGGGTCAGTAGTAACGTACCCATAAATGGGTATGTGCACTTTTCACGATTATGGGTTTTCTTCACCCATGTTTGGGTAAACTGATCTTAGCGTGAATGAGAAAAACGATAATCAAATTGGACGATACATTAATAAATCCTACTTCAAAAATAAATCAGTTTGTCTTGCTTTAATCAAGTTGACGATTGAAATTTGATGAGATGCATATAATCTTATTAAAATAAATAATATTAACATCTTTGTATGCCGCAAAATTCGAAAATAAAAAAAAAAGTCCAATTCTAGATTGAAAACATCATGGTCCCTTTTTCTAATGCCTTTCAACTGTCAGTTTTTTTTTATGAGGACAACGTGCTGAGGCTATTCTTTACCGAGAAATTTTAGGAGTCCTTTGGGATAAGGCCTGTTATAACATCATTTTGTGTAGAGGCCAGTGTTTACTTTGCTTCAACAACAGAAGATAAGAAACCCGTTTCTAAGTTAAGATGAGAAATCTTCGTGGAAATCTTGAAACTGTAAGAAGAATTTTAATGCAATCGACCAACATTAATGAAGGTTCGCTGAACGAAGAACTTCATCATCATCAGATTTGGCACCATCAATGCATCGGTGATTTGACGCATTCAAGTCTGGACGGGCGGATATTTTTCTATTTAAATTCGACGTAACGAGATTACTATACCTGCTGAAAATGAAATGAGGCCCTTTTGATAATTTGAAATATTTTTTCAACAAAGTTAGGTTTATTTTCAAATTTAAAAGATGCTCATGATCTATTGACTAAAACTAATAAACGATTTGTTTCGGTGTCAGGCCAATTGTTGGTCTTGAATATAGCTAAAATTTGGCAGGCTTCTTCGTTCCATCGAAAGACGTCATTTTACGCAATTTCGCATGCTTTTGTTTCATTTCTCGTAATGGATCGCAACTTGGAGAAAAAATGCAAGATTGGTCGTGGGAAAAAAGCAACACATGAATTCGCTTTCAAAAATTCAATGTGTGCGTGAGGTAGTGTATTAGTGTTAAGTATGAGATTGGATTCCGGAAGTTCAATGGCTCCAAAAAAAAAGACAACTTTGCGCAACCGAGATTCGAACCGTGGCCATTATCAGATTCATAGAAAGAAGAGCAAACTTGATGAGAGGGAGATCGGAGGGTGATTACGAGTGAAAATAAAAATAGAACACTTGACAGCGGAATTCCTACAGCAGCTAATAGCGTTGTGGCATTATGTGGTATTGTATCACCCATATTGAAAAGTTTTGGCGGTTGAACAAAGACCCAGTGGTTGCTTCGACTGTCGAGACATTAAGCACACAGCGATACATTTGTTTCGAGGAATCTGTGTGCTGCCAACCGCTTTCACACACTAGCATGGCTTCGTTTATACCATATAACGTTAATGCGAATGCATTTTTCGTCATCTTTTCAAATTTTGAGTGTAGAATGCAACATAAAACATTATCACAATTCATCATCATCGATCTGAATCCAGCTGCATCACAGCAGCAGGCAACCGGTCGAGTTTGTTGACGCCACCGGCTGCACGGTAATTCTGAGGTAGTCATATTTTGACTACATTCTGTGCATTTCAATGAACATCCACACTACGTCAAAAAATGCCTACAATTTAATTCCAAAAAAAAAATGCTTTTAAGCCCTTTTTTTATTCCAGTGTGATAGAAAAATGCATAAAAACAAGACTATCATCAAAGTGGAAATATCAATTTTTTCTAGTTGGCTGGCTTTGCCGGAAAAAAGAAGGTTCTTGCTAGCTAAACTTGAATCGAGTATCATGGACAGGGGGCGACCCTGGCTCAGTGATTAACATCCATTCCTCTCACGTCAAAGTCACGAGTTCGAATCTCACCTCCGGCTAAGTTATGGAAATACCCAAAAGACTCCCCAACTCCGTGAGACCACAGCAAAGACAGCAGGCGGTTTTGGAAGCACTCGTCTCGGTAAATGTGCCTATTCATGGTACCCGCCGTGATGTATGGCTCATCTCGTTTCTACCCAACCAAAAACTTTTTGGCAAATTTGTCCAGCTTCTTCTCTCTTACCTACCCTAGGAACGGCCAACCAAGATGTGGCAACGTAAAGGGTTACGGCAAGGTGATGGATTGTCGTGTTTGCTATTTAACATTGTTCTGGAAGGTGTGATACGAAGAGCAGAGATTGGCACGAGTGGCACGATCTTCATGAAGGCTGTCCAAATTTTTGACTTTGCCGTCGACGTTGATATCGTAGCACGTAACTTTGAGACCATGGCGGAAACGTACATCAGACTTCAGGCTGGAGCAAGTAGAATTGGGTTTGTGATTAAAACGTTGAAAACACAGTACATGAATGCTCACCAGAAGACAATGTAAGACAAACTTTCGCAGCTTGAAAATATTTAACACCTTCCTTGCCTTCACCTAAGTCTCCTTGAATGATTTCATCACCCAGAAAACCAACGAATAAGGGAATCCTAGGTGTTTTCTGATTCATCTGTGGACGCAGTCGGATTTTCCACAACGGTGCACAGAAGCGCTGAATTATGAAATTGCTTGAGAGATTGCTGATCAAGTTTTCTACATGGAATACTACGTCTACATACCCTTTCAAGATGTGGAGATAGATGGCGTTTTCAACTTGAGCAAGTGTACGATGGCTGCCCGCAGCGGGTCGCTAAAGTCGTCATTGACGACATGAACGCATATGTAGGTCGAGAGTCAATGTACAGACCGGTAGTTGGGCCGAACAGCCTGCATACCACATCGAACGATAACGACCAACGATGCGTGAACTTTGCACCCACCCGGGGTTTAGTAGTCCGAAGTACCTTTTTGCCCCGCAAAGACATCCACAAAGCCACTTGGAGATCTCCTGGACAACGAACAGAGAATCAAATTGACCCTGTTCTAATCAACGGGAAATTCTTTTACGATCGCACCGCAGAGCGAATATAGACTTAGGCCACTGCCTAGTTGGAGTATGTATGCGCTCAAAACTTTCGATGGTGTATAACATGCGTTAAATTTGGACGCCGTGACTTAACATTGAGCTACTACGAGTAACCGGAGTTACCCATTTATATATTATATTTCTATTTTGTATTTCTTATAATTTTTCTTTCATAAAAAAGGTTTTTTTTAAACAATATTATTTTTTTATCAGAAAAGTTAAATTATTATCATCAAGTTTTTCAAAAGCACCATGTCAATCAAATAAACCGTTTTGGTTAAAATATTATTTAACCATCAATACCATTTTTACAAAGAACGTTTCGGAAACGTAGTCGTGATCCTATATGAGAAACTTATGGCATCCTTAGTCAAGAGGAACACATATTTTTATTGGCACATTCCTTGGAAGGACCCATTATACCAATTATGCTCCAAAAATAATTGTTACGTTATTTCCAACTTGAACTCTTCTAATTGCAGTGACTGACTGTACAATAAGACCAAAGTCCGATTTTCATACAAACTAGTAAAAATCATTCAGAGGGCTTACCTTCCATTTTTCCGTTACTAAACTGAGTTGAAATTTCGGCTGTTGTCTAGAAGTAAGCTGAATTTTCATCAGTATTAAGTTCATACACGACATGAAAAGTTACAGACGCCGTTTACGACGTCATTGTTTCATTGTATCATTGTGCAATCTTAATCAGACCATCATTATATTTCTATAAATAATGCTCAAATTTGAGGAACTGAATTTTAACATTTGAACATCAGTATATTATAGATCGTATATTCAAATTCATCAACATGGCCTAAACTTTGAAAATCAAAAGGTGGTCTAAAGTGGTAGATGAAATTTTTTGAAGTTGTTACAGGTTGAAAATTCAGGTTATTTCTAGGTTATAGCCAAAATTCCAGCTAAAATACTTCACGGGAAAATAAAAGACAAGCCAGCAAACATGACCATTTTGTATGAAAACTGGGTTTTGGTCTTTTGTTTATCATAACCGATATTTTTCTTTAAAAGATATTACAATTTTTTGTTTAAAAAATAGTCGTACTTTTTAGATTTATTGAATGTCAGAGAAGACATAACTTTTAAACCTTGTTGACTTCTCGAAGATAAGAACTGACCATAAGACATTGAAATATTGCATGTACATCTTACTGTTACGAAGATTAATGAACTCTGGAATGATTATCCTTGCACATAAATCAGAATATAACGTATTAGAAATTTGAATATTTACGTATGTTTCTTGATAACCCGTTTTACTCCATTTCCTTTTCACGTAAATTTTGGTCCAATAATGTTCATGCTCTTTTCTGCCATTATATTACATATATACATATAAAAATAAACACAATAAAATAAACCATCAACGAACACATAAGAAAATAAACAGTCACTCGAGATAAGATCTTTCAAAAGCCTTCAAACAGTAGAGTTAGCATACCCAACCTGGTGAATCTCGCGATTGTGTTCAGCGAGTCCCTCTCCTTCTCGAGCCACCCATGCTGTTTAATAACAAAAAAAAAAGTTCAAACTGCACACATCTGAAAGAGATTACTTACACTACCCCTCGCGTACTTTTCCCATCCGGCGGTTAGCACAGTACAATTTCACTCGGGATCGATGTTAGTAACACAGTAAGCAGGGACTCAGAAGCATTAAGCATCTTTTGTTTTAGAGGAGAAGGACACTTTCACATATAGAGAAAAGATGGGGCGCTTGGTAGTTTGTTAGACCGGAGGTTATGTTTCCACTAAATCTATCTACTATATGGTGCCACGTAAAACTACAAACTTCGGTGTGATTGGACAGAAGGTAGGAACATGCAGTCAATGGCAGTCTAAGATAGTTACCTTTTCAATAACTTTTCAGTCTCCTCTCCAGTGAGGGCGTCGTTTGATTTGGCGGTTGCTGTAGAGTTTTGAATTTGGTTTGGTCGAAGGATATAGTTGGTAAAGTTTGTGGAAAGAGAAAGTAAAAAACGGAAGATGGTATATTTAAGGAAATGATAATCTATGCTTCTAGATGAAATGGAAAATGGAACATGAATTCTTGACATTAGAATCCCAGTTTTCCGCAACATAAAATAATCACACGTTTTTAAGAGACTTTAGATTCTAAACATTGAAATACACACAGTTAGGTTCATGCTTTGTCGTTGGTAAAAACCAATTGGAAGGGATGCTATTATTTGACATACACGCACACACGATCTTAGGATTAACACATATATGGTTAAAACACTTAAGAAGAAATTGGTCACATATGAACACTGTTTTCTATCAGTTTGGTATCAGTTCGGAACTTAGGTGATGTTTGGTTTTAGTCAGTCTTGGTTGTCACTCAATGCAGGAAAATGACTGCTATTCTAGTTATGGGGCATTCCAAAACGGATGCGAGTGATTCGATGGTTGTTATGGGTGGGTGAGGACGGATGGCTATGATTTGTCACAGATTCGTTCTATGATTGTAAAAGGGACTACAGATTAACTCATTGAAAGTTTGGAGAGGTAGAAAATTCATTCAAGAAGCAAATCGAAACAAAACTGACATCATTCGCCGGAACTCACCCTCGGTAGGTTCTGGTTTGTTTTTAGCAGGGGTTGGCGTGAATTCGAAGATTTGGAGTTTGATATTTGTGGTTGGTGGGAACACGTGATGTTGTGGATTGGAAGTTGTCCATAAACGTTATGGAAGAGAAACAGATAAACAGCTGATTAGGAAACGATTCGTGTTTTGTTCGTTTTAACCCGGTTTTCAAAATGGAGGATGATTCATGGAGTAGAGTATGCAACGATTTTGGAAATTCCAAATTTCCTAGCCTCTTATGGCTTATTCTAATCATTGATGAGTACTTACCGCCATAGTTTCCTCGGGGACCGTTGTCCCGGTCGCACTCAGCCTCCGAAATTTCGTTGCTTTCTTTGGAATCGTTGAAGGACGAGTTGCTGGTATCGTGGTTGCGTGGCGGTGGTGGTGGGGGCTCAGGAGAACCTGTAAAATTGGGAAAGGTGGATGGTTTTAACATGATTGATCTGAATATATGAGTTGGGAAGCAATGCTCAGGAAAATTTGTCAACATAACCACTCTTAATCGTTAAGTTTTCAATTTCATGTCACAGACAAGTGTAATTACATAACAAGTGCAAAAGTACAAAAATCTGGTATCATCAACATTCCTTTTGGTCTCTCCAAAGCAGTTAGAAGTGCGGTTTTCATTGATAAACCCCAATTTCAAGTTCAACAATGTTAGAAGGAGATTGTTTACTACTTAATAAGGATAAAAATCACCTTAAAACTGTTCATTTTATAGAGTTGATCTACTGGGTAATTGGATTAAGGTAGAATCTTTATGCAAATTTATGAATTGTTTATCAGAGTGTAACAAAAATGCTCTATTTGGCAACACACCTGATAATTGTCAAAATATCAGAGGTGCAAACAGAAAATCGCCGTTTTCCAATAGATAGCGCCACCAGTAAATATTAGTGATCAGTGTCGAACCAAAAACGCCTCATTGTTACACATCTGTCAACAACTCCGCTTCATTGCATTTTTTGTTTTTTTTTATAGGCATCATATGTTTTAGTGCGCGCAAAAATGTCGAAATTTGACCCAAATAAGCGTCATTTGCCGTAAGTTTTGCTTTTTGCTTTCCATTCGACTAAAACTGCGGCTGAAGCGCATCGTATGATTGCTGAAACTTATCGTCGTGAAGGGTTTCAACGCTTCAAAAGTGGTGATTTCAGCGTAGAAGACTAGGAACGTCCCGGACCGGTGGAAAAGTTTGAAGATGAAGATTTGGAGGCAGTGCTGCAAGAAGATTCATGTCAAAAGCAACGCGATCGTACAGATTCAGTGGGTGTGACTTGACAAGCACATCGTTTTTGAAGCCTTGGTAATGATCTAAATGCAAGGAAAATGGGTACCATACGACTTGAAGTCGAGAGACTTTTAAAGGCGTTTTTTCACGGCAAAAAGAAAGGGTTTTCTGCATCGTATTGTTACTGGAGATGAAAAGTGGATCCATAACGATAGTCAGAAGCGAAACAAATCGTGGGGTCATCCCGGTCATGCATTCACAGGCAAGTCAAACATTCATAGTTCGAAGCTTATGCTGAACACAATGATTTCATTCATAAACCATTTGATCAGGAAAACCTACATTTTTTGATTGAAATTACAATCAAGTGCTATTAGTATAAGTAGTTCAATTTTTTACTTAAAAATGACCTGCTTTTGCTCCCATACAACTCTTCATATGAACAGGTTCTAAATATGTTTTTCCCTATTCGGGTCCTCAAAAATGGGTAACAAATTGTTCAAATTATCTTCTTTTTGTTTGTTTGTTTTCAGAAATAGCCAAACCCCTCTGCTGAAAAATTATTTTGCTTTGTTGCCGGTGTCTGATTTTATAACTGAAGCTCATCCCTTCTTTAGAATTTGGCTTCGTACTATATGTTCGTGCCTCTCTTCATTCAGGGCTATGCTATCAACGCTAGTACAGTGCGTTGCAATCGTTTAGCCGCATTTATAAAATGTTGCCGTGATCTTTTTATTTCAGTGCTACAAATCAAATATTATATGCATGTAGTAGGGAGATCCATTGCCTTGCATACACACACTAATAACAGCGTTCTAGCGTTGTTTACTTGTCGTAGAAGACTTATCGCCATATTTCCTGGTTCCGTTGCGTTGCAAACGTTTAGACGCAGTCACCTTTATGGCGATTTTCTTTGAAAGCTCTTAAGTTTGCTCAATAGTTTATGCTGTTTCTGCACATCAGTAAGTATTTTTGCTGTGTATGGGAAAGACAAAACGCTTGAACGAGGTGCAGAAAGGCCAAATCCGAGTTCTGGCGGATACTGGTCTCAGTAATCGTGAGATTGCCCGGAAAATCAATAGATCCAAAAAGGTTGTTCGGAATTATCGAAAAAATCCGCGGAATATGGGATTAAGAAGCGAAAAAACGGGAATTCGAAACTAACAGCTCGGCAAAAAGGACAAATCCGAGAGGAAGCTACCAAAAACCACATGAGTTATCGCCAGGTTAGCCACGTTCTGAATGTGTGTCCGAACATGAAATGGACAAAACCGAAGTCTAAACCCAGACTTACGCCAAAGCAAAGCAAACCTACTACAATTCGCACAGAATCATATGTCCTGGACTGACAAATGGCACCAGGTCATATTTTCTGATGAGATAAAGTTTAACCTCGACGGCCCAGACTGCTACAGTCATTATTGGCACGATTTGAGGGATAAAGGAGTAACCCGATCCAAGAGAAAATTTGGATGAGGAACTGTAATGGTATGGTGTGGGTTTTCCTATGATTCCAAATTACCCATCTGCTTGATCTCCACAAAAATGAACTCGAATTCTTACCTTTTGGAATCATTTGGACGAAGAGGTTATTTTTCAGCACGATAATGCTTCAACCCATGTGTCGTGACAGACCAAGGCATGGTTCGAGTCGAAAGAAATCACCGTTCTTGAATGGCCAGCATGTAGTCCAGATTGCAACCCAATTGAGAACTTTTGAGGCATACTGGCATCGAAGGTTTACGCAAATGGACGCCAATTCAACACCGTGAATGAGTTGAAACCAGCAAGAAGCTGGTTTCTTCGATGCCCAAGAGAATCTTTGAAGTCATCAAGAACAAAGGAGGAGCTACCAAGTACTGAATCAACAATAATTTGCAAACGCTTGGATTTTACTGAAGAGGACTTGAAGTGCGAATGCAACGCTTTGTTATTATAATTTTAACGTAGGACTACGTTTTTCTTTTCTATACCGGGAGCCGTTTCAAAATTTTGAAAAATGAGAGCGTTACGCAAAAGTGAAAGGTTTTTGAACGCTTATAACTCTCGTTCGACTGAACAGAATGACTTTATTCATACAACATTTGATCAAAAAGACTCACAGATTTTTCGCATTGAAATTGGAAAGTAGTTCAATTAGTATAAATAGTTCAATTTTTCATTTGAAAATGACCTTCTTTTGCTCCCATACAAATTTGCATATCAACAGGTTGAAAAATGTGTTTTCCCTAGCAAAGTCATAGGAAACGAGTAACAAATGTCTTCTTCTTCTTCAAAATAACTTTTCCCCGTCCCACAAAAATTTCTGAACGCACAAAGGTATTGGTCGAAAATGACATCATATTTGCGCTACGCTCTGATTGGTTCATACTGTCGCATTAACCGTGCCAGCAATTGCGAAACTGGTGGGAACGGCCGAAGACCAACAATCAGTGATCGCTGTGCATCCGTATGCGACAGACGTGTTTGCGGAGCACGTCAGTGGAAAACCAAAGGAAATCGCAAACTATTTCTCCCGCGTCAAATAACTCCGTCCTTTTCAGGGCGACCAGCTTACTAACTAAAGAGTTTGGTTGAAGTTTTCTCTTGTGCTGTTTGTAATTCAGTTACCGCGTCACGGCTGAACGTAGCATTCATTAAACGCCGCGTCCCAGAGTATATCATAAAGAACTAACGAACGAAATTGACGAATCCAGGTTGAAAGAAGAAGAAGACACCGAGTGGTGATAAATCTGACAGCTCCCATGTTAATGTATAGGACAAACATTTTAAAATGCTTCTAAATACTTCAAATGAAATTAGATAAAAGCGGTTTGTTGTATGATTGAAGAAAAATCCAAAATATACTCGATAAAGACATTTTCAGCAAAATAAAATATAAACAATGGAATTCTAATTGAAAGCAGTTTGTTGTAGGATGAAAGAAAAATCCAGAACTGGACAATAGTGGATTGTACAGTTCTGGATTTTTCTTTTCCAGATCGACATGCCGTACTCAATAACCGGGAGCATGATCTGTTTGTAGATAGCAAGCTTGTTCTTGAGGGACAATGTAGACTTTCTGTGTAGCAAGGGGTACATAAGCTTCAACAGAACATTACATTTTATGACAGTCTTATCAACCTGTTCCCTGAAGTTCAGCTTGCTATCTAGAGTCACGCCAAGATAGATGGCTGAATTGGTCCATTCCACCGTTGTGCCGTTTAGTAAAAATTTTAACATCCTCAGCCGGAACAAGTCTGGGCGATTTCGAGTGTGGAAAGAGGAAGACCTGGGTATTCGCTGCATTGATGCAGATATTCCAGTCTGTGAGATACTTTAACAGAACATTCAGGCTTCACTGCAGTAACTAAAGAGTTTGTTTGGTTGAATTTTTATATTGTGCTGTTTGTAATTCAATTACCGCGGCACGGCTTTCATTCATTGTACGTCGTGTTTTAGAGTGTATCGCAAAGAACCTTGAACATCTATCGAACGAAATTCTAGAAGGGAGCCGAACTGCGACACGTCAGAGACCGACCATGTGTTTGATTTCGTTGTAGTTCCTAGTTGTACGTACCGGATTAGTTAGCAAATTAGGCGTACATATTTCTGTTAAGAAAATCATCCATGCTACTGATAAATTGTATCTTTATTTCATGATTTAATTTTTACATTTTGTTTACCATTTTATTTTGTTAGCCAGAGGGGCTTCACATCTTTAGTGCATGGTTTTATAATTTTAATTATTGTTTTTGTTGTGTTGTTTTACTTTTAATATGTTTTTCCGTCTTGGGAATGTATTTAAATTTAAACAACTTGATAACCTACCTAACTACAATAACTTCAGCTTAATTAACCAGCTGACTGATGATCGGATGGGGCGACCTCAGGCAGGATTCTCTGAACCTTTCCAGGATTAACTGTTTTCTCTCGCCGAGGGTCTATAGTCCAGCCAGGCGATGGATCTCAAAATTTTGGGTTCCGGGAGGACAGTTCAGAATCATCCGAAGGATGGTGTTCTGAACAACCTGCAGTTTCCGATGGTGGTAATTGGCGCAACTCTCCCAGATTGGCAAACCGTACTCGACTACGGGAAGAATGATTTGTTTGTGAACCGCCAGTTTGTTGCTTGGTCGATATAGTGGACTTTCTGTTGTTCAGCGGATACAGAGATCTTAATAAGGTTCTACACTTGTTTGATGTTTTGTCAAAATGCGATCGGAACAACAACTTGCTATCTAGGGTGAGGCCGAGGTAGACAACTTCCTCGGACCAATCGATCGGAGTGTTACAGAGGTGTACCTTGACTTCTCGAGGCGGAATAAGTCGAGTGACTTCGAATGCGGAAACAGAATCGTCTGGGTTTTAGCTGCATTGATACAAGTCTTCCAGCTTTTGAAGTAATCGGACAGAAGCCCTCCTGAAGTTTTCTTTTCAGAGCACGTATCACTTGACCCTTGTAGATGATGGAAGTGTCGTCCGCAAACATCGACAAAATTCCACCACTCGGAAGGGGAGGACATCTGACGTGAAGATGTTGAATAGGATAGGGCCTAAAAGGTTACCCTGGGGAACACCAGCATCAACGTTAAACGTTTCAGAATGGGAATTGTTCAGAATAACCCTGAATGATCTGACCAATAGATAGATCTTGATGATCTTAACAAGATATATAGGGAAGTTGAATCGATGCAGCTTAAACACCAGACCATCATGCCAGACATTTACCAACGCCTTTTCGACGTCCGTGACATCCGTGACAACAACGGGAGCCACCCGCACCGACGTTCAATCGCGAACAATGTTCTTTCCCGTCAACTAAATCCGTCCTTTTCTTTCCACCAAATCAGTTTGCTTGTTAAAGAGTTTGTTGGGTTGAATATTTATCTTGTGCTGTTTGAAATTTCAATCATTCTAAAGAAATCAAATAATTTTGAGAAAGTGAAATGCCGCAGCATATGGCTGCAAGTACAGTGATTCAAATCCGAATTCGTACACCACCACCCCAATCATTTCTTTTTCGATATGAAGGAAAACGAGTAGATTTTATGAAACTTTATTTACATATATTTAAAGTACGAAATGTGAGTTTTAATACATATAATTCGTTTTTGAAAAAATAACTATCATTCCACTTAAAATGATTAAAGTTAGAAACATATGCCAAAATTCGGGCAAATTCAAATTCGTACAGTATTATTAATATTTACGCGACTTTGGAGATTGTAATCAATTTTAAGATTTAATACTTTGTATGGTAACTCTTGCTCGTTATAACAGCTTTTAACCGTTTTGGGATGCTGTCAACGAGTTTTTTGGTGTATTCGGGAGGAATGTTTGTCCATTCTTCCATCAAGCACTTCTTAAGATCATTTTTGTTCGAAATATGATGGTTTCTCACTTGTTTATCCAAATATTCCCATAGATTTTAAATGGGATTGATGTCAGGATATTGGGGCGGAGTATCGATAACTTTTGAGCAATTGTAAAGTAACCACGTACGAACTTTAAGTGCTTTGTGTTTTGGGTCATTGTCGTGGTAAAACTTGTACCCTTGATCTAATCCCATGTTACAGGCACTTTGTTTCAAATTCTGCTTCAAAATTTTCAAGTAAACATTTTGATCCATAATACCATCGATAAAAACCAAATTGCCTACACCTTTAGCAGACATACACCCCCATACCATCACCCCACCTCCACCATGTTTAACCGTTGCTTTTAGATTTTTCACATTCAGCTCATCATTCGGCTTCCGCCAAACGAGACCTTCGACCATCTGAGCCAAATATGTTGAATTTCGACTCATCTACGAATACAACATCTTCCCAATAAGATGTTGGGGTGTTCTCGTGCTGTTTAGCAAAGTCAAATCGAAGTTTTTTATTTTTCTGGCTGATGAACGGTTTCTTCCTAGAGCACCCTTGCATTAATGTTGTTCCTTCTTAGCACATTACGGACTGTTTCCGGGCAAACCTTCACTTTATTTTGCTGATTAAGTTCTTTCGTGATGTTTCGCAGAAGATTTCGGATTTTCTCTAATTTTTCTCATCACAAAGCGTTCATCTTGCGGTGTCAGTTTTTTCTGTTCACATTCCTTGGTGCATCGACGATCCTTTTCTCCTCTAAAAATCGTTTTATGATGTACTGGACGGTTGATCTTGGTCTTTTCACCAAGTTTGATATTTCTTGGAGGGATTTTCCGTCTTTGTGGTGCGTGATGACGAGCTCTCGCTCTACAATAGCGGTATGTTTGCCTTTCCTCGCCATTGTGGCCGTAAACTACAAACATAACGAAAATCACTATGTAAATCAGCTCCGTTCCGTACTTACAGCATGTATTTACCTAACAAAGGTCAACCAACAATGAAAACCGCTGATAAATTGGAGCACTTTAACGAAAACCACGGCTGTACGAATACGGTTTTGTGTATATTTTCAGTGTTTACAAGATAAATCAACGCGCATCCGCACATTAAAGACAATTTGACAGTTATGAAATAGTACTGATGAATGGTAAAGACCACACTATTACATAGACGCATAACCTCGAAATAATAATATTGAAAACATGAATGAGAGAGAGTTGTTTAAATTCGCTACTAGTGTACGAATATGAAATTGAATCACTGTATGTGGTTCCATAGTTATCTGCTACGCATTAAAGATTGTGGCCCTCAACCATCGTAGAAAATACAACCGGCGCCGTATCATTATTAAAACCAAACGGGTCTTTTCAGTGCCACCAAATGCTATCTTAAGAGTTAACGATAGAAATTTTTACATATTTACTTCCCAATGCTGGTCTATCGTTCAATTAGCACTATTTCGACCTAAACTCCTATCAGCAATAATAGACTCTGAATTCTCAAACAAACCACAACCATCTACAACGCAATAAGGATAACGATTTCCTGGTGGTCGATCATATCAACAGAATATGCTATTATGGTAAATTCTCGGTTCACTACCTCGGAGGCCAAACAGTTCCAGCAGCAAGGTTCGGAAAAAGAAAGCGTATAGCACCTCATCTACCGGGTGTTGAAGCATTTTAATCCGATACTGTCGTTTCCTCCAAAGCAATAAGCATTATGAACAGCTTCGTAAATGACATTTCCGAACGGATTGAAAGCGTTGCTGCCCGACCCCTTAAATCAATTGGCGGATGGCCCTGACGTCTTTGGAAATTCAAACTGCTCCTCGGTCAAGCTGCCGGGAGAGCTCGCTAAACACGAGGTTTCAGAGCGAACCGAAGCCGTCGCCAAGTAAACCAGCTTCATGACGAAATGAGGTGGTGGCAGTAGCTGTTCCCTTGAACTCAAAATGGCCCTTTTCAGGACCAACAAAACAACTGGAAAAGAGAGTTGACATGTGTTTGGGAATGCTGGAGGCTGGGTTTCGGGGTGATCAATTGCGAAAAACATCTTTCGTGTGCCATAATGTTTTGACATTTTCACTTTTAGCAGTGTTGTACACACATAGGCCTAGTAGAAACCGTATGCAATTGGAGTTGAATGAAACCAGCTTCTTGAGTAAAAGTTTCCCAAATGAACAAAACTCATTCGCACAGCAAGGTATATTACTTGATATAGAGTATCTTGTTATCATATGTCATACATATTATTTCCAGTGAAAGCAAGATGAATGAATTTAAATACCAAGACAGGCTATATCAACTAATAAAGGTTGTAGTGCGAACGTTTAGTGTATGGGAATTCGATTTGGAAGGAAACTAATTTCGGCCACTCTTTATCAATCAAGTGATCTAGATTGCACATTGATTCGTAGTCCTACGTCAACTTTGCGTACAACCCCATTGGGCTGTCCCTTCTAGTTTTTTGATTTTAACTACATAAGAGGAACTATTTTTGAAGAGAGACGTGAAAAAAATTGTCTTGTCATTTTTGCTCCGTTTTGATTTTATTTTTATTTGTATTTTACTTTAAATTTCGGTCGTGGAGTGCAGAGTCCAGAGTACGCTTCCATTGAAAGTTACGGGAGTGCCAACCGACAACCATCATACTTTGTGCGTTGCCCCTACGTGGTCCTTGCTTCGATTGTGTGTGTGCTTTGCCCAATGCCCTGTGATGTGGATCATTCGTTTCAATAAAATCTATCATGTGAAGATTTTCGACAATGTTTCGAAGTTATCAGCTGGACTTAATTCTGTGATTCTAGTCGGATTATGAAGAAATTGTACGATTAAACTATACCCGTGTCTTCAAACTTCAGCTGGAGGTTATGGGCATTGCTCGATGCTAGTTGCCTTATCGGGCTTTTTGGATAGGACACGTAATGAAATGGAATTCAGCTAAGTACTTTTTACTTTTTGTATTTTGTAAAATCAGTTTTAGCTCCCTTAATACACTAAATACGTTCAGAACGTTGTTTGCTGGCTAAGGTGGCAGGTATAATTGATTTAGTAAATACCTGGCTCAAGCTTTAGTTAGCAACGGTGGTTCTGGATGAACAGTTTTTTTTCTTTAAAAAAAAGTAAAACAAGAAGGTGAGATCATTCCATAAGCAAAATGCCATTTTTTACTAAATACGACCACGGCATCGTCCGCTGGCTATTGCCGCGGGTATTGTGGGTTTCCCAGGTACCCGGTTCAAGCTTTAGTTGGTGACGGTGGCTCTTCTTGACCTTCTATTCCTGAGTTGTAAGTGTGAATAAGGGCGTCTATGTAATGCTTTGCTGTACCTGTTGTGGACTCCCAGTACCTCCCATTTCCCCAAAAGCTTTGAAAATAACTTGAGTTGCCTCAAAAGCTCTCCTTTTTATTGTATTGGCCTCCATAACAAAAAGGGCAACCATTGCAGAGCATATGATTGATCAAATTATTCGCAGTTCTACTCGCCCAACTCCCCCGGTTGGGTGAGGGATAGAGGATGACACACACACATAAGAGGAACTATTTTTGAAGAAATCGTGTTACTTTTTATAGCTAGGAGAGACAAATAAAATGATTGAAAAATTAATCCATTTCATTTGATTTCAAAACCAAGAAAAACCCTGGAGCAGGTAAACGAATGCATCGCACTGTGTATAGCACGCAAAATGTACCGAAATGATTTCAGTTTTTGACACGAGCTCTCAGCTGGTGGTTCGAAAAGGGTTTTTTTTCTACCTGCCGCAGTCCGCCCGGTTGTGGTATGGGAGAGAGAATCATGCAAGACCGGCCAATCGGACAAATAATAGAACAATTGAATTAACACTTTAACCAACCACATTACGAATAAATTAGATGATACCATTATTTCTATAAACTACTGCGGTCCTACGCGAACCTACTAGTATTTTTTACGAAAGCAGTCGAATGTCGATACTGGTCTGTCAACGTTAATGTCAGCAAACATGTGTGCTTTTGCGGTGTGTTGAAGTTTTTCCAGTTTATTTCAAATATGGATCTGATTCTCTACGGAAGTGCTGACGAGAGTGAAGTGAATTCAGACGATGAAGATTTTGCTGGTTTTGATTTGAGTAATGGAGCGCAGCATGAACGATTTGCATGCGTCAGGGGTAATTTCGAAGCATTCAGCCTTCGAATGCCTGCCGGAAACAGGGAACAGTGATTTGCATTTTTTTCACGGAAAGTATATCGGGAAGACGGAGACGTACTGATGCCTGGAAATGTTGTCCTTGCAGTAGACCTTCAAAAGGTAATTTTGTTCTTAATAAAAGTAGGTAGTCCTGATATTTAAAACGAAATATATTTACAGGTCTTACAATTACCCATATTGGATGGCTTGAGAACTGTTGTTTTCTCTCAGAGATTGATCGCATTCAATAATGAGACTTTCGCTCCTGTAGGGAAATATACTGGATCTCTTCCAGTTGGTGCCTGTCTGTGGAACGAGGCTGTAAATGGCCACTCATCCAGTGACATCATCGGTTGCTTCCATCGGGTAGTTGATAGGTTCAGTAGTATGGAAAGGCTCGTTGTGGGGCTCGAGAACTGTGCTGCCCAGAACAAGAACTGGAATCTTTACCTTCACCTGATCATTCTAATTAATTCAGAGTCTGTGCAGTTGAAGGAAATTGTTCTGCAGTTTTTCGAAACTGGGCACACGATCATGGTTGCAGCCAGCTTCCATGCTGCTGTAGATGGAGGAATGCATCGAGCTCCACCGATAACCTATACCGACTTTAAGACCCTAGTGAAAAAGGCACAGACGAACGTAGAAGTGTTGGACATGCTAACGACTAATTTATTTCCGCAAGTATTCAGCATCTCTCAGTACGTGCTTAATAAACGGAAGCCTCGTTCATACATCGAGCAAATACGACGGCGATCAAAACAGTTGCATACTGTTCACAGCAAAGCAGCTCAAATTATTACTGATCTTCAATCTCGATCACCATTTGAAGCAAGCAGATGATTAACGAAGAATTGATTGTTCAAGAAAAGCAGCATTGCTTAAGACAATAATTCCTTTGATTGATGACGACAAGACATTGTTCTGGAATGAATTGCCAGAGAGGTAAAAATCAATCAAAAATACAACATGAAATTATTTTTATTTTCTATTTAATTACCTTACAGCAAGCATTTCTATGAAATTTCTTCAAATCGATGTTGTGCTAATTGATGTGTTAGCAATAAACAAAGAACCTACTGAACAACTACAAATCATTTTTTTATATTGAAATATCCAGGAGTTACGTTTTTCAATAGGAATTATCCTCTGGGACTGATATGCGATTATTTTCATATGGAACAAATTGTCTTCTTATTTTTTTCATACTTTCTCAGAATAAACAACGAATTCTAATGTTTGTAATCTATAGTACAATAAGAATACAAACGCGTTTCTACTATTTAACTCAAAAGGCATAGGTATATAGGCAGTGTAGTAGAATTGTAGTAATTATTAAATTCTATTAGGGTTGTTGTATCGGGAAATCTAAGGGTTTCACGGTATTTCTAGACACCTATTTAACAAAAGATCCCGAGAATACTTTAGCTACGGTAGAATTTTTATTATCTTAAGTGCTAAATAGATAACCAGGCGATGTAGAACAGACTTCTGTGACTAGAAAATGAGAAAAAAGATTAGTTATTCCCATTTAAATCCAACTGCGTATTTCTTCTACTATGTGCAGACTTCTTCAGTGTCATGTACTAAAGGGTGTTGCGATCAAAATTTGGTCGGCTTAAACTTGACGCATTTCCTTTAATCGTGCATTAAAAATTTTTGCACACCCCTCATTTTGAGCGTGTAGCATCATGCCTTTATTTTGATTTTCAGATTAGCACTTCAGTTATCACAATGTCGTCGAAGGAAGAGAAGCAACGCATCAATATTTTGCACATGCATGGCGAAATCCAAACTAAAATCTGTATCCACATTAATCCGGACACCTTCAAATCATTGTAACTTTTTAAATATTGCACGTAGGAATGAAAAATTTCACTGTGGTATAGCTGAGAGTCTATGATGAAAAAGACTATGATTGATGTTTACATTTCATGTTTAGTATTCAAGATGGCGACGAAAGAAAAACAAGTGCGCAGGCGAATTTTGTACGGGCGTACGGCAAATCCCGTCTTGTCAATACGGGACCTTGCAAAAAAATTGGATTTGCCTAAATCCACTGTTCACAATGTGCTCAAATCATTTTCGGAACGTTTGACGGTGGAGAGGAAACCGAGAAGTGACAAAAACTTTGGACGCGCTGATCCTGTCATGGACCGAAAGGTGAAAAGGGTATTAACAAAAAACCCAAATCTCTCCATTCGAACGGTGGCTTGTAAAATAGGGATGTCGCCTGGTTTTGTTAAAAAATCAAAACAACGTTTGGAACTTAAGTCGTATAAAGTAAAAACAGTTCCAAATCGCAACGACAAACAGAACTTGGCAGCAAAATCACGGGCCCGACGGATGTACTGCGAATATTTGACGAAGTTTTCATGCGTTGTTATGGACGATGAAACCTATGTCCTGGAGGATTTCAAGCAGCTTCCAGGGCTGGCTTTTTATTCTGCTATGGCCAGAAATGCTACAGCTGAGCATTTCAGAATGAAGAAGGCATCGAAATTTCCCAAAACATACTTTGTGTGGCAAAAAGAGTAAATCTTTCGTCACAAAGGCACAATCAACAAAGAGATCTATTAGAAAGAGTGTCTGCAAAAGCAATTGCTACCCTTCATCAAAAGTCACAAAGAAAAACCTTTGTTCTGGCCCGATTTGGCATCATGCCACTATGCTTAAACTGTGATGGGGGGTACCAAGCAAATCAAGTGAACATTGTACCTAAAACCTCAAACCCGCCAAATTGCCCAGAGCTACGACCAATCGAGAGATATTGGGCTGTGATGAAGCGGAAGCTTTCTGGAAAGAAGCAAGGAATCAAAGACATCAAACACTTCTAGCAAATTTGGACAAAGACGGCTTCTACGATTTCTGAAAAGTCTATACAAACCCCAATGGACGGAGTAACTATGTTTTGTTTTCACGAATTGTTAAAACACATCCCATGATTCTGAAATAAATAACTACGACGGAAATGTAATGCGATATTTATATTTTATTCATGTTTTGAGGTGTCCGGATTATTGCGGATACAGACCTTACTCTCACGCCAATTTGGCGAAATTGTTTAATGTGGTTAAAAAAACTGTTACCAACGTATTAAAGTGTTCGGTTAACGTTTGTCGACAGCCAGGAAAGCTGGATCGAGTGGAGATCTAAAGCCGGAGACCACAGTGACGACAAAAAGAACCCCAACCTCTCCGTCAGAGATGTCCCAAAGATGCTGGGAGTGGTGCCTTCAGCCGTGGATAGAGCTAAAAAACGAGCTGGACTGTCGACTTACAAGAAAGTGGTGACTCCAAATCACGACGATAAACACAACACGCCGGCCAAAGCACGATCGCGGAAGTTGTGGTGCGTGGTACAGAACGATGAAACTTACGTCAAGGCAGCTTCCTGGGCAGGAATTTTATACGGCAACAGGACGAGGAAAGGTGGCAAATATTTTCAATCACATTGAACTGTCAAAGTTCGCGAAGAAATATATGGTGTTTCAGGACATCTGTACCTGGAACTTGAAGAGCATTGAACCTGTTGTGAGCGAGAAACAATTCAAAGCAACTGGCATTCTGTGTCGAATTAAGTGGACAAGGAGACAGTACAAAATCTTATGGCAGGTGTTAAACGAAAGACCCGGCAAATTGCAAGAAGCTTAGCTAAATATTTCTCCTGTTATTTGTATTAACTAAACTTGAAAAAGAAAAAGAATTTGAATTGATAAAAACTTTGATCGACTCACACACATTACTGTTGGACCAAATTTTGATCGGAGCACCCTTTAATACTCGACTGACACTGAAAAAGTCTGCACATTGTATACGAACTACGGGTATCTGTCGAGATATAAAGGTATAGGTAGGTAGTTGGAGGTAAAGGTTAAGGTAAATGTAGTTGGAATTGAACGGAAGTTACTAATCTTTCGGTGGATACAAACAAAAATTGAACTATTTGAAGTATATTGGTAAAAAATTTAAGTGACTTATACATTATGGACAGATGATCTTTAGAATACGAAAACGTATCTTTGTTTAGTTCTACCATCAATACAAAAGACGATAATTTCAATTGAACCAGATTACAATAAAATTTAACATTTTTTCAATAGACTCTTTACCGTCAATAGAATGTTGAAGTTCAGTAGTTCGACTAATTACCATTTTATTGCCAAATTTTCCGGGCATTTCAGTATTCCCTCACATTTTTTTCCAGGTTGTTCAAGCATTTGTCAGGAGTATTATATACATATAAACATATTATAATAATAATAATAGCATATATAATAACAAATAAATCCAACAAACAGTCCAAAATATTTTCATGATTAGTACTGAAATTCGCAGGACTTTTTCTAGCCACATCAGTAATTTAGACCAACTGAGCAAACATTTCAATAGTACCCTATAAGCTTCGAATAACTTGGACCATTTGAGATGAAGCTTTTATACGCTTGAAAGGACTTCTTATTTAATTAAGTGTTTCTTGGTTATCTGCTACTTCTTCCCTGTGAGCATTGTTCAGATAGAGGAAGTTTTCTTAAAAATCTTGGAAATAACTGACCGATCAACTCACCCACACTGCGTCGTCCCACGGATCCTCGTGATCCGTAGTGATCGTACGGGGTACCGTAGTTGCCTCCGTACTGTGATCCGTACTGATCTTCCTCCGGTGCACAGTTGGCAGGGTCGTCATATTCGGGTCCAGGTCCGCAGTATAGTGATCCTCCCTGGGAGTTGATGCGAGTGTACCGTCTCTGTGAATTCGAAATAGGACAACCGGTTAGTTAGCCACTGAACGACCGAATGCAGCTCAGTTGACATACATATTGATCCTCCTCGGCGCAGTTCGCCGGATCGTCGTATTCCGGCGCCGGAGTGTAGATACTGCTCTGTCCTCCCTGGCTATTCTTGCGTGCATACCGGTTCTGGCGTGGCTAGAAATAGGTAAGAATCATTATTCATACATGGAGCAGAACGGCGGTGGCGCGCTTTTTCTCTTCTTTCGAAGACATTCGGCGTTGTTTGTTGTTTGTTGGTGAGAGAAAATATCGGCGGTCGCGCCTGTACTGTACCATTGACTGTGATCCGGAACGCGAGTGCACGTGGTTCGGCACCTGCATGGCCATGTTCGAACCCATCGTGCCCATGTGGCCCGGTCCTCCCATGCCATTTTGATGCGGGAAGGTTTGGAAGTTCATCGCCTTGGTTGGATCCATTTCCTCGCGGAATCCGAGCAGGTGGAACGTTGCGTACGGGCAGATTTCGTCCTCCATGCCTATGGGTGAGGGTTTGGTAAAAAGCGATATTAGGTTGCTGTTGAACAAGCCGCTCGTTATTTCACTCATATCATATCTGTTAGTAACAATCTTACCGTCTAGATGGAGATGCCAGGATTTGAACCGGATTATTTTTTGGTTAGAAATGTTAGTGAGTTTAGGGAAGCAAAGCGACAATTTTGACAATTTAACGAAGAACGAAATCGTGTTGAAAAAGGAAGACAGAACGTCAAGCATTAGACCGAATGTGTGATGTATGTGTATGTGGGCAAATTCTAAATATACTAAGGGTGCATTCAATCTACGGTTTGGAGGAAGCAAAGAGGTAACTTTACCGTAACAGGCTGGTGGATGATTACATCTTCTCGGTAGGGCCGGAGCTTGAACGTTTTTCAGCTCTTCGTACAGTGGTCGACGGGGGTCCCAGGTTGAGTGGTTGGATTTATTGATAGGATTATGGCCTGATTGGTGGTACAAATAATAAGCAATTTTGATGAGATGACGATAGAGTGTAGAGAACTTAAGGTTTGGTAGGATGAATGTGGTTGTGTCAATCGTTTGTTTTTTTTTTAGTTTGATGGGAGAAGCGTAGTAAACTTGGGTGCAAACCTTTGTTTTGAACAGTGATATTGTATGAATGTTCTTTAACGAAAATAATCAAAATTCACGATCAAAAAGGAAACAACACCTAATGGCTGATTGGAAAAGTGTAGTATAGTGCTGGTTATCATTCCTTTTGATCTAACGAAAAAACTAGATTTCTACAAAAGTAACAACTCAACACGCTTTCAACGTCAAACCGTTTCAAACGAAACTCGCCGCTCGAAGAAGATTGCGGCTAGTTTCCTTAATGGAAACGGTACGTACGAAAGCCCCTCGAGGGAAACGGTTCTACACTGTTGAGGAACGAAGCAACATCTATCGAAATTACTGAACTTTGAACATCACTTCAATTACTTACGCCGATTGAACGGTTCGTAACAAAACAAATTCCTGCTATAATGGAAAATTGCTTCACATTAGGATACTCACTTATCACGGTTCCTCGCTTGACGCGATCGCAGGTGTTGTAGTTGGATCCGGGTACAGGAGGCAGTTTTCGGTTCGGTGGAGCAATGTAGCCCAGCTCATCGCGGATGTCCGGTCGACGTTTGTCCAAGGTAGCAGCACCAGCCGGTCCCATTGATTGATTGTAGACCACGTCGTCTACGCGGGAGAATCAATGGGACGCAAATTTGGGAAATTGAATGAGTTTTAGTTTGATCTTTTAAATTAGGGATGGAAAATCAGTAGACTCAGTTCCGTTGTTTTTCCGTTTCGGGGGACATTAATAATTTACATTATGTAGGAAGATGTAGAAGGAAATGTTTGCTTTTTACCGTGAGACCCCAAGAGTGGACAGTAATGTTTGCTAGAACGAAAGATATGAAGAGAAAGTGCTGATAGTTCCGTCAGTGTACGGCAGGTTGTGAAAAATGAATAGAAGCATTGGAAATTGAGCGAAGGGCTTGGTATAGCAGTACTCGCACCAAGCACGCATTCCTTTGCCTTACATTCTCAATGTGGGGTAGGTCAAGGCAGGAACGAATCCTATATTCAATATGCTATATCCAAGCCATTCGCCTAAATACTTCTATTCAATTTTCACAGCCTGCCGTACACTGATGGAACTATCAATACTTTCTCTTCAAATCTTTCATTCTTCCAAACATTACTGTCCACTCTTGGGGCCTCATAGTGATGAGCGAACGTTTTCTCAAATATATTGTTGGTTGCAGTTGTGATTGGACTCTAGAAGTGCTTTTTGCACATTTTAAAGTGTGATAAAAGTGCACGTTTACGTCAAATCGTTTTGTTGTCTTCGGTGCACTTATCCTTTATGCTGAAAGGTATACGTTCACTGAAGACAGGAAACGATTTGACGTAAACGTGCACTTTTATCACACTTTTTCTGTTTTTGTCGGAGTCCATTTTTAACTGCAATCAGCAATACTATATTAACAATATAAGTCACTTCCTTTTTCCACATACACATGTTAGGCGACCCGTGTAGCGATGCCAACAGAACCATCTGGTGATAGAAAAGGTTAGCAAAATATGTTTAACCATCAATTTGGTTAAATCATTGTACCGTGTATCTACGGTAAAACTAATTTACTCTTTTTATGAGTATTGTTTGCTCACACAGAGAAAAGTTTGATAGTCAATTTTACTATTATTGGAGATTAGGATGACTAGGGCAAAATAATGATTTTCAACCAACTATAATCATGGTCAAAATGACCATTCAAAATAGTTGATTCAATATTCACTATAATGTCAGAATAGTTCCTGTAACCATGACCATAGTCAATATTGTGATGATGAAAAAATGTCACCGGCCAAAAATGTGTAACCATGATTTATTTGTCGGTACAACCATATAATTTTTCTCGGTACACTTTTGAGATTAACGCAGATACGTCAAAATGTGCTTTTTTATGCCTGATTTAGATTACGGAGTTGTAACATAATACAAGACTATCTGGATGACGTTTTTCATAGTGATAGTTTTTAAAAACCCTTGTATTATATTACAACTCCGTAGCCTGAAAAAGGCATTGCTCTTAGAACAGAATTTACTTTCCCCATTTCAACAAAGCAAAGTCAGGAAACAAGCCTACACAGAAAAAATCTTGCAGTAAAAACTGCCATTTTACCTGACAATACCTATTTTCAAAACTAACATGTAATCATCAGTCAAATTTACTACGTTTATGGTCCAGCCTTCAACATTTGTAGTAAATTTGTCATACCTCATGTTGATATCAACCTAACCATTCATTTAATCGCAGGCATGGTAAAATCAATACGCATTGTTAAACACCTTAGTTTAACAATTGTGATTCGTTTCAATTTGTCGCGAGTAATTTTGGAATATTACGCTAGGTAAAACGAAAACTGAATAGATTAGTTTGAGCGTGTGCATTTAGTAGTTGCCACGCTTTTCACTTATGGCGCCCCAAGCGCAAAAAAAGGGTCGCCTGAAAAAAGAGGGAAGTGACTTATATTGTTAATATAGTATATTTGGTTTTCTTCTACATCATTATCGTTACTCCACGCAAGGAAAATATAAACATAACAATTATAGTATTATGCAGGATTTTTTTACATTACTCTTATCATGAAGAAGGATGCGCTAAGTTTATGCTGAGCAATTTTTTACTTTGATTCAAGAGACTATGGAATTTTTGAGAATAACTGAAAATAACTTGACAATCCTTCATATAACAACACGTAACGCTCTCTATCGGTAGGAAATTAGTATTTGTACACTGTAAAAACAACGGAATTGATTTGATTATCTACTGATGGCGATGTTGGATCATATTGGGTTTAGCAAGTTGATCCAATTGTATCATAATATAATTACACACTCTGCAATCTACATTCTTCATAAAGGATATAATATATGTGTAATTATTGTAAAGGTATCGCTGTTGCATATAGTACATTCTTTTATCTTTTGCTTTTCTTCGGTTCATAAGTTCATAATTTACACTAAACTGAGACAAATCACGACGATTGACGGTGGCACACATTTTCTACTCTAAAATTATATGAATATTGTTTTTTTTTTTTTAATTTTAAATCGTGAATCACAAACACACGTGCTGCTTTAAGCTTTACTCAGCTTGGTTTCGTGACTAATTAGGAATAAGAAGCATGTGAGTTGAACACGAAACAAACCTCCGAAACTCTCTCTCTAAAACGATACAAGGAAATCAATAAAACCAAATAAACTAGTAAATAATCAAACGTATGCTAATAATATACACGAGATGGCGTTGATCGGAAGAAAAAAAAACTATGTTCAGCAAAATGAGAATCTTAAAACCGGGGAAACTCATACCGAAAGCAGGCGCAATAGGAAAAACAATAGTTATATACCAAACCATGAAACCAAAACCTACAATAAACATCCTTCGGTCCGCAGCGTGGATCGTCGTCTCGTCGGCGTGAGATTGCTACGCAGATCACTAGAACGCCCACGGCCACTACGATGATGGTCGCAATCAGCGGAACCATCACATTCAGATCGATCCAGTGCGGGATCCAGGGTGGGTAGATGACCCCCGGCTGGATCGAGCCCACATTCGGAGCGATCGTACCTGATTTTGCGATTGGCGATTGTGGGCCGTTTTGGTTTTGTGGTACGATTTTTGCATTGTTTTGTTTTAGAGTGTGTGTTTGTGTGTGTGTGATTGTTTCGTTACGTCACGCGATACCCGTAGCAGTAGTAGATTTTGTTTGTTTGTTTGTAAGAATAGAAAGAAAGAGAAAAATAAATATACCTTTATTATGGTTGCCTTTGTTACGGAGCACACAAATAACAATAATTGCTATGATAATAACGAGTAAAGCGGCTACGACTGGTACTACTAGGTTCAAATTAGAGAGGATGATACGGATCGTGTCCTCGGCCGTTAACTCAGGTATATCGCGACTGGGTGCGATTGTCCCTGAAACAACCAATCAGAAAGAGAGAGAGAAAGTGAAGAAGGGATATTATTCGATTAGTCGCTTTGGCTTTTCGGTTTGCTGGTTTGAATTTAGTTGTCATTTCTTTAGCTGTTAATAACTTCCAATATTTCACTACAACAGTAACGCAGTAATCTAAGAGATGTCAATTTCAAATAGTAACGATTGAGACATAGAAAAGTTTCTGAACAATGTTTAGATGATTGGTTTAGATTTGCGATTGCTCATAGAATTTAGAGCGAGTAATGTATCAAACAAGAAAACGTATAAATTACGAACAAATTAGAACGGCAAATCATACTCTATATGACGGAATGACATGAATTTGATCGAACGAGAGAAATTATCGGTTGAAGCACTATCTAAATACATCTAAAACAGAAAATGTAATAAAGCTACTGGAGCTAACATCTACATGACTTGGGAACATCTATAGAAACATAATATCCTACTTGAAGGTAACAAAAGGTTTTCCAAAAGGATGATGGTGAAGATAGTGATGATGTGAACTTAATTGAGTAAAAGAAGCATACGAATGTTCTCTGCACCTAACAACGATAACAGTTGAATAAGATTGAATCAATGTCCGAGGCACTGAAAATGAATTCTTTCATTACGACTGTATACTTATACACACATTGAGAAACATCATGGAAATTTAAATCTACTTGGATGCACACAAAAGCAGCGTTCCACAAGCGGACAAAATTTTAGGTTTATTAAAAATCTCAAAAAACAATTTACATGGACCATAAAACCAACAATCAATATGAAACTAGCGATTTGAAATTGGTTCACTGTTGTAGAACCCCTAGTTCCGAAGAACACCTTGCAGTCTACACCTTGCTATACACTCTTGTGCTTTTCAGTACCTTTCCGTACTGGTATCTTTGGCTTTGTTTTGATTCGCTACACTCAAAAACATCGACACGTTGTTTTCACGTAACTTTCACCTGAACACGTAACCAAATCTTCTTCAGTGAAATCAGGTGAACATTACGTGTCAGTGAGTTGTACGTAAAAAATCACGTACCATTTAGGTGATGTTCACGTAAAATGAGGATGTACATGGAAATCACGAAGCTCTTACGTGAATTCCACGTGTTTAATACCCATTTTGGCAGTGGACGAAAATTACGTGCGTTTCACGTGGAACCAACGTGTCGATTTTTTTGAGTGTATGTTATTTTGACAGAATATGGTTGTGTTGGTGTGTTGGTGCGAGTTACGTTATTAGCCCTTATGTGATCGACAAAAACACTTTAAGTGATCGACAGAGTACGGTACACACCAAATTCAAATGATTATAACTCTGGCTATTACTGACCGATTTTAATTTTTTGGCACAGTTAGATTCTTAAAATCATTGATTTCAGGGACATTATCAGCAATGACCTATTTGAATTCATCTGATTACGTAAATCCAGTTACCGAGGCAGTGGATCCGGTACGGAGGCATTCATTTGGAAACAACTATTAAGTTCTGGAAATGGATGTCATAAATCTGTGGAATAATTCCAAGAATCCATTTCGATTCCATTGTGGGCCATATGCCGACTTGTTCTTGCAACGGCCATTCTAGTAACCGGTTCCGTGAGTCTCGAGTGGCCATGAACATATCTAAAAAGAAATCCCGGCAATATGGGTATCAAAATTCATGAAATTTAACCAGTAGAATATTTCTAAACATTTTGTAACTCATTTGATGAGTTGTCTTTGAACTAGTCAATCTGGAACAGGTTCCGTAGCCTCGAGTGGCTATGAACATTTTCAGTAGAAACCCCTGGCAATATGGGTATCAAAATTCATGAAATTTCGCCAGTAGCATATTTTTTAACGTTTATGGCAATCTGATGATTTGTCTCGGACTTGTCAATCGAACTGATCTTCATGGGCCTCGAGTAGCCATGAACATTTTCAGTAGAAACTCCTGGCAACATGGGTATCAAAATTCATGAAATTTCGCCAGTAGAATATTTCTCAACCATATGATGATTTGTTCTCCGGACTTGTCAATCCGGAACAGGTTCCCATGAGGCCTCGATTGGGCATGATTTTTACTGAAAATGTTCATGGCCACTCGAGGCCCCATGGAAACCTGTTTCGGATTGACCGGTCCAAGAACAAATCATCATATGGTTGAGAAATATTCTACTGGCGAAATTTCATGAATTTTGATACCCATGTTGCCAGGGGTTTCTACTGAAAATGTTCATGGCTACTCGAGGCCCCATGGGGACCAGTTCCGGATTGACAAGTCCGAGGACAAATCATCAGATTGCCACTAAACGTTAAGAAATGTCCTACTGGAGGAATTTCATGAATTTTGATACCCATATTGACAGGGTTTTTACTGAAAATGTTCATGGCCACTCGAGGCCCCACGGGAACCTGTTCCGGATTGACCGGACCGAGAACAAATCATCATATGGCCACTAAACGTTGATAAATATCGTACTGGCGAAATTTCATGAATTTTGATACCCATATTGCCAGGGGTTTCTACTGAAAATGGTCATGGCCAATCGAGGCCTCATGGGAACCTGTTACAGAATGGCCGTTCCAGGAACAAGTTGACATATGTCTCACAATAGGATAGAAATAGTTTCTAGGAGTTATTCCTAACATTCTGACATCCATTCTTGCAAATTCAATAGATGTTCCGATATTGTGTCTCCGTACAGGAATACAGCCCCGGTAACCCGGATTTACGGGAACCAGATGAATTCAAATGGTCATTGCTGATAATGTCCATAAAGCCAATGAGTTTTGGAATCTAACGGTGCCAAAATAATAATAATCGGTCAATAAAAGCCATAGTTATGATCATATGAATTTGGTGGGTACCCGGGTACCCTGTCGATCACTTAAGGGGTAAAAAAATCGAGGTCCCCGCCTTCCGCACCCCTTGCTACTATACGAAATGTTTTTATGTAAAAACTTGCCTGCCAACTATAATTAGGATGTCACTAAATTTCAGCTTCCTAGTTTAAAATAAACTATGAAATTTAGTAATGTAAAACATGAAAAGGTACCCGGGTACCCTGTCGATCACATAAGGGTTAAAAACACCAGTTATATTTGAACAAATATAATAATAATAAAACTTAAGTAATCATTTAAGTACCATCTTTTCAGAGGCAGAAAAAAATTGCTCACATGCCAATTTTTCTTTTCATGAGTACACCCCGCTCTGTGTTTGCTTTTCAACTGTAACAGCTTGTGTTACCTATCAATAGGTGTCTTTGTTCTCTCCGTTACTTCCGTTATAGAATAGAAAATAGATTCCAAGCAAATTGCCGTATCTGTACGAACACTCATCATGAGAGATTGTTAAAAGTAAATTTTTATGCCGAAAACAGCAGGATGGAGTAATTATTCTGAAACCAAGAAACCGGATCGGTGGTGGATAAGTTGGGACTTACAACACCACAACACCACGTGTCTCATCACGTTCCCCGTTAACAAATGTCTTTTTTTACCTCGAGTGGATTTTTCCGACAGTTAACGCAGTGATACAGGTGATAAGTGCCCGAGGCAGAAGCTCACCATAAAGTCTTAGTACTTATGTGGTAGAGTGCTGCATAAAATATTAATCGTTGCAATAAATCAACGATTTCAAACAGCTACAGCTGTTGTGTAAGCAAGCGAACATCGTACATCGAACGGCTGAGGTTGTGAATAAAGCTCGATTCAAAGTAAATCTGGACGCACGGTTCAATACACCACCGCGTCCCTGGTGGTTGGAGCAAAAAACGTTTGGCAGGCATTTGTTGATGTTTTATTGATTGGCGAAAAGTTTTTCTCGATTGATACACGCATCTCAAAATTACGGATCTTGGAACTTGAGAAAAGAAAATTAATTGTGCCCAAATATCTAAAGAATCCTTAGTGGTCTGCCTCAAAAATAGCAAAAGTGTTGAAGTTTCCAAAGTCAACGGTGTGTCTTGTAATCAAACATTACAAGGATACTCTGAGTGGGAAAAGAGCACAGCGCATCTATCATAAAAGTGGCACTAGGGACAAAGAGCTGAGGAGAAAGGTGTTGAGGTACGTGAAAGGCAACCCAGATGTCTCCATACGTGATTTGGCAAAGAAATACAATTCCAACTTTTCCACCGTGCGATGTTACAAGAGAAGCAAATAAGTCTTTGTGTGCCAGTAAACATCCCTGAAACACAAATTTAGTGGCCAAAAAGCGAGCACGATTACTATACGCACGAGTTTTGACGAAATTTGATGTCTGTATTTTATTGGATGACGAAACATTTGTCAAAATTAGTTATAAACAAATCCCTGGACGAATTTTTTAAATGTCAACTGGTCGTTAGGATGCCCATTGCAGGTATAAAGGAATCTGCAGTTGTGACCTTACAACCAAGGTTTTCATCATATCTCACACAATGACGTCGAAGGTTTGCATTAAAGAGTGACTGAAAAAGAAGATTTTACCCTTCATTCGGCAACACAAGACCAACGTTATGTTTTGGCTGGATCTAGCCAGCTGCCACTACTCTAATGAGGTACTAGAATGGTATGCTGCAAACAATGTTAATTTCGTCGCCAAAGAGATTAATCCTCCGAATTGCCCTGAGTTCAGACCGATCGAAAAATATTGGGCAATTGTCAAGCGAAAACTTTGAAGATGCGTTATAGAAGTGACAAATGCACAACACATGCGTTTAAAGTAGAGATTGGCAATTCAGCTCATTTTATAGAGCGGATCTGAGCCGATCAGCTCATCGGAGGTAATCGATTCTTTTGACAAGCTCTTTTAATTTTGTGACGTCAACATAAGCACAAGTGTGAAAGAGACTATACTAGGTTACTATTGGTCTCCATTATGGATAAAATAAAGCTTTAGCAAAGAAAATACTTGACAACTTGTTTTTAGTCTAATCGATTTGAATATGCGATCTGATCACGTGAAGTACAAGATTACAAGATTTACTTATTCAAGTAAACAACTATAATCGAGATGTTTGATTCACTATTCAGTGATATTCGCCATGCATTTATTTTGCAGTAAAAAAATTAACAAAAGAATTCGACTTTATTTTTAAATGATTATTCAAAAATGAAATGGATTTTAGATTCTTTAGAGTAAATACTAGCACTAATACAGTAGAACCACAATCAATATGCAACTAGCGATTTGAAGTTGGTTCACTGTTGTAGAACCCCTTGGTCCGAAATACACCTTGAAGTCAGCACCTTGCTGTACATATTTGCACCTTTGTTTTGATTTGCTGTGTTATTTTGACAGAATATTTGAGAGTGTGTTCGTGTGAGTTCATTGTTAGGAGCGTATTATTAAGCTTGGGACCAATGAGCTAGTACTGACTGATCCAATAAAAAAATCGTATTTGTTCGGGACCTTCTGGTCTTAGAATTAGTCTATGGTAGAACTAGTTAGATTTGTCTATTTTGAAACTTACTCCTGTTTGCGATGCTCGAAATTGTGCTTCGCAAAGTGACGACGATTTGTGGAAAAAAGAAAACAAAAGGGAATCAGTTCACTTTACACAGCTCTTTTCTCTTTTTTCTTCTGCATTTTGATTGACAGAGTCGATGAATTGTTCAGCTCACAGGAAAGCAAAGCGAACAGTGAGAACGGTGAGAACGGTGAGAATGGATGAGCTGGTGAGCTGCGATTCTTTTTTTTTTAAAGCTGGTTGTCATTTGCTCCCTGAAATGAATCGATTCAGTGGAACAGCTCAGGAGCGGGATGCCCATCTCTAGTTTAAAGTGGAATGAGTTCCCCTGTATAGTGTCACCAGCAACTGTCATCGATCACAAGTAAAGTGCGACAGTTCGTTCGAAACGGTGAAATGTAATAACTGGTTATACATCGTTTGAAAGCTGAATATATACCCTTTTGTTTGACGTTTTAATCACCGTGTATGTTGATTAATTCTTGAGTTTTGATCACTCGAATGCGTCTAAATTTCCTTTGAATCGGGCTTTAATTGTATAGCCAAGTGAACAGCTATTATTGTAAAATTTTGCCTCGCAGCAGCGTGTGCGTCGGTCTTTCATACGATTATTGTCAATTAGGGGTAGCAGGCCTGATAGTCACCACTAGTGATAGGTTTTATATTTCCTTTTTTCTTTTTCTGTTTGGTATTCAACAATTATTTTTTGCTAGCATTTGATTTCATTGATTGTTGAAGGTTTTTTTTTGTGTGTGCATAATTGACCTTCCGGAGGCTAATGTTGCACGCATAAAGTATTACCATCCAGTCTCTGGGACCTTGGGTTGTCTTTTTCGGCCCAAAGATAAACCGTTGAAAACTCTCATGATATTCCGAGAGATTTGCTGGTTAAGTATCGGGGTGTCTCGATACATAAAGAGAGGTTTTATAGACTGTGAGAAAAGATTGCTGAACACGAATTATTCAATATCTAATATTGTGTATATGTCCCTTCGCGAGATGTGGAGATCGATGGCGTTGTCTCCGATACGAGTCTGACGGTCAAGGACTTTAAACTTCAGGGCTTCTGGTTATTTTCAGAACTCTAAAGTCGCTCGTGAGCTTGTAACTATAGTTGATGTAAAGCAATTATATTCAGCATCGTTGCAAGACGAAAAAAGGTCAACTTTCAGACTCGTTTCGGGTGACCTTCGCCGGTTCTGTTCTCCAAAATTATGGTAAACTAGATGAAGTTTTTTTCCCGGTGCGCCTTTATATGTCTTTCCAGAAGTGCCCAAGGTACAATAGGCAACCCGTTAATGTGCAGCATTCCATCACTGGACGCTCCAGGCAGCCTTAAGCAGAAAGGTCTGCAACAGCCGTTCTTGATGAAAACCAATTTTGCCGATTTTGTCAGCTGAAGAATCGGACTCTGACTCATCAGATGAAGGTGATTCTACGGTGGTACACGCACCCGGATCTTCGAAAAGGAACTAATCAAGCGTTCTTTTCCAAAAATGCGCCGTTAGATAAAGAAAGTCTCCTCCACAAGATTGAAAAATGTCCATGATAATGGGGAACAAACTGTGAAACCGAAGGCTTCTATTGCACCAACTTCTGGATGCATTAAGGACTTCCCACCATTGCTCAAAAAGAAAAATACTAGTAAAAATGCTACTCCTCAACCTTCCCAAAAGGAAACCAAGTCCGATCGAGGATTGATAGCTTTTCAGACATTGTTGTATTTATTTTAGGCATGTTCAACAAACAAAACCCTCTGAGAAGCTTAGTTTCTGCCTTGCTTTTGACATTGGAATCGCACCTTTAAGCAATTGCCTGTTTGTTTGGCCCTCCCAGCATCGATCATATCTTTCGATCGATCATTCATCGAACCAGGTCGGAGATTTGATTACTGTACTACAGTGGAACTGTCGTAGTCTGATGCCTAAACTAGACACGTTAAAATGTTTAGTTCGCAACTCCGATTGTGATATATTTGCTCTATGTGAAACATGGCTTCCTTTTAGAAAATGAACTCAATTTTCACGATTTTAACATTAGATGCCTGGATAGAGACGATTCTTATGGAGGAGGGCTTTTAGGGATCCAAAAGTGCTAACCTTTCTACACAATTTCTCTACCAGCTCTTCAGGCGTCGAAATCGTCGCTTGTCAAATAACTACAAAGAATAAAGACCTTTAGCATAGCTTCAGTTTACGTTCCTCCCAGAACTTCCGTCAGCCGTAGTCAACTCTGGAATTTAGTTTCTAGTTTAACGTCCCCTGTATTGATTCTGGTGAATTGACCATACGATGACACGCATACCTAAACCTCATGCTCAAGAGAGCAGACTCGACCTATCTCTCTGTGCCCCCTCAACCTTCAGACCTTTCGATCTCACAAGGCACAGCGATTGGCAAAAATATAGGGAAAGGCTATAACAATCAGTACTGAATCCGTCGATACGCTCCCTCCGTTAGAAACAATTCCTTGCAGATTTGTTATAAAAAAGCTCATTTGAGGCACAAAAAAGAAAAAGGAAGATGAATACACAATACTGTTTGCAAAATTTTGTCGAGGGATTCTCACGAGAAACCTCAATGAGGCCAACCCGGCGTCTAATCATAATTCATACCGTCCGATTGCTATGCTTTCGTGCATTAGGAAATTGTTGGAGAAAATGATTCATCGAAAGCTCGATCACTGGGTCGAATCGAATAACTTGCTATTAAATACGCACTTTGGGTTCCATAAGAGCAAACGAATAAATGATTGTCTAGCTTTCCTCAGATATTCAACTGGCCTTTGCGCACAAGGAGCAATTGGCTTCAGTATTCCTGGACAATAAGAGGGCTTTTGATTCAGTTTCCATTGAAATCCTGTTAGATAATCTGCATGTGGATTTCGCGGAATATTAAATAATTTGTTGTGGAGATTGGACTCGGAAAAAATGCGACACTTTGTTTTGGGTGTAAAGGGTGATACGGTCAAAATTTGGTCAAGGGAAAACGCGTGTAAATCGGTGAAATCGTTTATTTAAAAAATCAAATTCAATTTCTTTTCAAGTTCAATTAGTATAAAATTCAGGAAAATATTCAGTTAGGCTTCCGCTTTTCCAACCGAAATTGCCGGGCCATACGCTTGACCCCTGCCATCAGGATTTTGTACAGCCACCTTGTCCAACCTTCTTCGCCGCAGAAAGCCAGTTTGCCTTGAACTGCTGCTCGTCCTTAGCAGTTTTTTTTGGTCTTCTTTAGGTTCCGCTTGACAATAGCCCAGTATTTCTCAATTGGGCGGAGCTCTGGCGTGTTGGGAGTGGTTCTCTGTCCTTGTGGAACCACCTGCACGTTGTTGGCGGCGTACCACTCCATGGCCTTTTACCGTAATGGCAAGATGCCAAATCTGGCCACAAACAGTACGGAACAACCGTGTTTCTTCAGGAAAGGCAGCAGACGTTTATTCAAACACTCTTTCACGTAAATTTCTTGGTTGACAGTCCCGGAAGCTATGAAAAATGCTGCTTTCAAGCCACAGGTACAGATGGCTTGCCAAACCAGATATTTCTTGCGAACTTTGACAGTTTCGTGTGCTTGAAAATATCTCGCTACCTTTCCCCTTCCTTTTGCCGTATAAAACTCCTGTCCCGGAAGCTGCTTGTAGTCGGCTTTGACGTAGGTTTTGTCGTCAATTACCACGCAGTCAAACTTCGTCAGCATCGTCGGTACAGCCTCCGGGATCGCGCTTTGCCGTCGTATTTTGTTTATCATCGCGATTTGGAGTCACTACCTTCTTGTAAGTCGATAGTCCGGCTCGTTTTTTGGCTCGATGCACGGTTGTAGACGATACACCCAGCTTATTTGCGGCATCTCGAGAGATGGGTTAGGGTTTCGCTTGAAACTACCGGCAACTCTCTTTGTCGTCTCAGCGGCTTCCGGTTTTTGATTTCCCCCCGATCCAGACTTCCTGGCTGTCGACAAACGTTCCCCAAACACTTTAATTACATTTGTAACGGTTGATTTGGCAACTTTTAGCGATTTTGCCAACTTTGCGTGCGAGTAGCTCGGATTTTCGCGATGCGCGAGCAAAATTTTGATACGCTGCTCTTCTTGCTTGGACGGCATTTTGACAACTGAAGAGTGAATTCCAAAATCAAAATAGGAGCAACATTCTACACACACACACCTTCAAAATGAGGGGTGTTCAGGTTTTTTAAATGCAAAATTGAAAGAAATACGTCAAGTTGATATTGACCAAATTTTGACCGTATCGCCCTTTAACTTTTTATCGCGTGGGTAACAATTAATGAAATTTTGGGTATTACTAGTTTAGAGTGTTATGTTTATGTGTGCAATTTTTTATCTCTCAAGTAGCTTTTAAGATGCATTCGAAACAAGAAGAGCTACGTCAGCAAATCTTGGGCGCGGTGATCGATAATCCTGGTCAGTCGTATAGGATGGATCGGCAAAGGTTTGAATCCACCATTCCACCGTGTTTCGCGTTGTGAAGATGTTCCAGGAGACGGAGACCATCGAGCCGAAAACCGAAAACGGAATACCCAGAGAAGGCCCGGTAGACAGTACTTTAAGAATAACCCGGTAGGCAGTACTTTAAGAATAACCCGAACCTTTCCACCCGAGACGTGGCCAAAAAGGTCAATTCGTCGAAGTGGTTCGTCCAGCAGACCATGAAGCGGGCTGGGCTACGCGTTTTTAAGGTCAGGAAGGCGCCAAACCGGACTGACAAGCAAAACACGGTGGCCAAATTGCGTGCGCGGAAGCTGTACCGTGAGTGGCTGGTCAAGACAGGCTGTCTCGTCATGGACGACGAGACATATATCAAGGCGGACACCAAATAAATCCCCGGCCTCGAGCTTTTGTCGGTACGTCCCGCATGGAGGTTCCGGAAAAGTTCCGGAAGAGAAAGATGGACAAATTTGGGAAGAAGTACCTGTTGTGGCAGGCGATCTGCGGACGGTACAGCAAGCACCATAAACGGGCAGATTTATCGAGAACAAATGAAACACAAATTTAACCAAACACGAGAACTATCCCTAATGGTATGAAAATTTATGTGCAGGGATTTTTGGGACAGGGGAAGGTTCTTATGATGGTTCGAGACCCCTCCCTCTTTAGAAGGGGGCTCCCACACCAATTAAACACAAATTTCTGCATAACTCAAGAACTAATCAAGCAAATGGAACCAAATTTTGTTTGTGGGGGATTTTGGATGCAAGAAATGTTTCTTTTGTGGTTTGTGACTCCTCTTCTCTCTGGAAGGGGTGGGCTCTCATACAAATGAGACACAAATGTCAACCAAATATGAGACTTATCCCTACTGTTATGAAAGTTTATAAGGAGGGTTTTTGGGGCCGGAAAGGGTTCTTATGGTGGTATTGCGCTCCCATACAAATTAAACACAAGTTTCAGCAAAATTCTAGTGCTAATCTAGCAAATGAAACTTTATTTTTATATTTATTGATGTATGTTGAAATAGAAAACCTGGCTCTGTAAAGTTAATTCAATTGAGCCTGTACAAATAAACGAGCTTGTGAAAAAGCCACTCGCTTGAAAATCGATTAAACATTTTGATACTCAAAGTTACGGAAGCTCCGTATTCCCCTTTAGAAATCATAATTATAATCATTTTATCTTACACATATATTCAACTGTTATCTAATCGATGATGATGGTGCAGGGAACAGTAACTACTATATTTCGAAACATAAATCAGTGATGGGTGGTAATCATCGTGCAAAGAGCGTGTCTATTGTAATTCGGTGACGATGATATTCGATCGGGACGATATAAAGAACATAATGAAAATATCATAAATTCACTATTCAAATGAAAAGGGAAACACACAAACACTTTTTTTATAATTGCTAAAAACTAAACAAAAATCATAAGAAAAATTAGGAAACTTTAATAAACAGCGCTTCCATCCCGATTCATTCTTTTGTCTTTTTTGCGCTGTCATTGTTCATGGCTTGTGCTTTCAATCTTTTGATACCGTGTGTGTGTGTGTTCTTAGTAACATAAAGAAGCCAATCAATCTCCGTTCTGTACAGTTTGGATATGACCTCGTTGTACTTATTTACAGTTTAACACAATCATGTGCTGTTTGTCGTGTTCCAATTAAAACTTACATTCACCAAAACGTTACTGTTTTCTCAAATCGTGAAAAGTGCTTGTGATAGTATTTTTCAGCTGGGTTCAGCAATGCTTTCATCCTCTGTTTTAGATGTGTCTTCAACGCTTCTTGCATTCTGTCCGTATGTTGAGTGAAGCTTACAATTTTGCTTATAGGTTGTTTCAGAGACAATGGCCAAGCCTTCGAGGCGGATTTTTGATTTTCGAGCAGTTTTCTTATCAATTAGATCTGAACTTAAAAATCAAACGTGAACTGAAATGGAACTCAATCGAAGTAATAACCGAGAGACACGACAGTCGATGCCTGACAACAAACTATGCAAATGATATTAGATGATTGGTGTATGATGGATGGATGATGAAAAAAATACGATTAGTACGCGAGCAATAACGAAAAGAAGCTAAAATTTTGAAATTGTTTTGTTATAAATATTTTAAACTTCAGAATATTTTACTGTGAAACAAAAACTAAACAAGATTAAACAATCCAATGAGTATATAGTCGGTAACGAGAACGAGATGGTTTTAAAAAGCATTTTTAGAAAGAAAGCACTTTATCACTTACCTCCGGTGATAGTTAAGGTGGCGAAATCGTACTCAGCGACGGTGAAGCTGGCATTGTTGTGAGCGGTTACACGCAAATTGTACCAGGTAGCCGGTTCCAGATCCAGCACAACAAAGTTGCCGCCAGGTTTGGACATTGTTCGAAATTTGGTTCCAGTCGAGTTGATCTCTGAATGGAAAGAATTATGTCCGTTAAATTTAGAAGTTCCCAGGCTGGTATCGACAGGGAAAGTTTATCAGCTTGCGGCTATTATATTTCTTACTGAAACTATCGGAAACGCGCATGAACAACAAAGAAGGATTACCATGCTGCCTCCATATCGATATTTTCAACAGTACAAACATAAGTGACAATTTAAAACAATGACATAAGTTTATGTTGAAATTTACGTGCTGATAGCTTCATGGTAGACTATGATAATCAGCTTCGAAAACTGTCCGGATATTGATGCAGCGCGGTATCGCAAAACCGATGAACTTCCCCTTCGATTTCCAACAGAGACTTCAACGGTGGCAAAGATACGAACTTCTTCTTGTTCTCAACGACGAAATGTGACATACGGCAACCTCCGTCCTTCCAGGCAGGCAGATGCAGCGTGATCGAGTTGGACGAAGCATCGATGAATCGTGATTTATCTGGCAGCAGCGGTTTCGATCCTTTGGTTCTGGTGTTCAGGATATCCGAGGGTTCGCCAGCTCCGATGGTGTTGTAGGCAGTTGCGTACACCTGGTACCTCGACCCGCAGTAAAGATTTTCGATGGTGTACTTGGGAGCATCCAATGCTACATCGATCGTTTCCCAATCGCCAAACTCGGGCTTATAGTGCAGAGTGTATCCCTGTAGTGGAGCAGTATCCGATTCGTGAGGCTTCAGCTTGACGGCAAGCGAATCGGTAGTGGTGGCGGTGAGGGTTAGTTGAGGCGACTGTGGAGGAGCCACAATGATCAATCGGTGGGTAATGGAATCCTTAGCGATCGAATTCTCAGCGGTACATGTGTAATCACCAGCATCTTGTCGGATGACGTCTTTGATAAACAAAGAACCTTCCGGCAGCTGCCGAATGCGGTCGTTGGCAACGAATTCTTGACCCTTGATTTTCCACGTTATGTCGGGTGTTGGCGATCCCACGGCGAGACACGGCAGTTTGGCATCTTCCTTGAAGGTAGCAGTGAAGGTATCGTCGAACGAGGCAATCTTCGCCGGAACTTTGTCACTTGGTACATGCCGAGAGCGTCTTCGAACGCTGGCCTCACCGATGTTAGTGCTTGCGGTAACCCAGAAATCGTATTGTTGGTTCTTCTCCAATCCGGAAGCTTCATAGCTCATTTGGAAGGAAGGCACTTTGTGGCTCTTTGGTTCCTGATCTCCAATCTTGATGTAGACAGTATACCGTAGGATAACCCCATTGGGTTGAGATGGTGGCTGCCACGAAACTAGAATTGATCCTTCCGACATTACGAGAGCCTTTCACTGCGGTGGGAGCTTCTGGAACATCCTGTTCGGTTTGACAGTGAATTGGGGCACTACGAACACCATCTCCCCGGAAGTAGTAGCCAGCACTTGCATAGTATAGTTAGTGTACTTCTTCAAACCGTGCAGAACCAGTATCGCTGGAGGCAGTTTTCTTATAGTCCTTGTTCTTATCGTCATTCCACAGTTCACTCGGAGCGTAGACGACCTTGTATCCCTTGATGACACCGTTGGCAGATTCAGGCGGAGGACTTACCCAGGAAACGCCGAATAGTCTGTGGAGGTCAGGGTTAGTGCACATGGTATCACCTGGGTGGTTGATCCGGAGTACCTTCGGCAGTGTATTGTTTTTCTTCGCTCATCGGTCCAGCTCCAACCTTGTTGAAAGCTTGCATAACGACCGAATACTGATGTAGGTTTTCAAGTTGTTGATCTCCAGGCTGTGTTCTTTCCTTCACCACCATCCAACGGAGTAGTTCACGGTTTCGTAAATATATGAAGAATTTTGCGAAGTCTGCTTGAATCCTACGTAGTAGCCAAGAATGTCACCGTTCCATTCGAGCACGTGGAGGAGCCTTCCAGCTTACTCCGAGCGTAGTTTGATTGATTGGATCAACCTTGATCGCTTGTGGCTTGCCAGACGGAGCTTCTTCAGCAGTGATGATCAGACGACGTCCGACGAGTCGGATACTCCAACTTCGTTTTCGGCAACAATTCGGATGTTGTAGGTTGTGGCCGGACTTAGCTTCTGCACCTGAGCTTCATTGGTGTGGCCAGGAACCATGACACTGTAAAAAAACATGTTCAATATTTAATTATTCTTAGCAATATGTTTGAACCTCACCGATCAACATCATTCTCCCAGGTTCCTCGCGATCGCTTGAATTCGATAATGTATCGTTTGAGTGGTGAGTTTCCATCGTAAGGTTTGGCCCAGCTCAGCTTGCACCGTTCGGCCGGATTTGTCCAGCACCTTGAGGGCGTAATGGCATTTCCGGGGCTTCCTGGATGATCATGTTGATACTCGAATCGTCACTTCCGAACGCATTGGTTGCCATACAGGTGAGTCAGAGCCGAATCGCTTCGTTCGGTACGCTTGATGGATAGACTGGACATGACTCCATCCGGACGGATTTCCTCTCTTTAAAATGAAAGAAAAACGCAAATAAATTATTATACCATTCTCTGCCAACAAGCACCGAGGGAACCTACCTAATGGTGTAGCGGTTGTCAGACTTTGATCCAAGCGGATGTTGTTCATGTTCCACAAGATACCGATGGGTTTCTCGCCCTTCGCTTCGCATTGCAGCACAGTTGGTTCACTCTCGGCGGGCGGTTTGGCTGCGAAGCTTTTTCTGTGAACTCTGGCGGAGCTTGAAACGCTGATCAGAATCACGGCACTGAGACTCGAGAGCCGATACCGTTGATTGCTTCGCACAGATAGTAGCCTTCGTTCGATTTCTGAATGTTGTTGATGAAAAGCGATCCCTCTTCTACGCGGATGCTTGAATCGTTTGAGCGGAGATCTTTGTACTTCGGGGGTGTCGCCTACAGAAAGGGGATCAATGTAACAATGAACTGAATCCGGATCTAGCTCAATGGTCCAAGTACTTACCGATAGCCTCTTTTCCAGCTAACCTGAGGCTTCGGGAACCCATCGGCTTTGCATTCGACCTTTGCGTTGGAGCCTTGTGCGAAAGCCTTGTCAGTGGGTTCGAGAATCCACCTTGGCGGAACTGTGATTCAAAGGTTAACCGGTTTTGGAATTGGTGGAAAAATAGTTGACATTAATACTCTGAGTCGGTTGGGATGTGAGCCCAACGAGAAAGGTGTTACCTTCCGGGATGTTTTTGAAAGACTTGTTCGTTGCGAAGAATCATGTTGATGTTGCTGTGAGCTTGAATATACTGAACTTACCGTATGTTAAATGATATTATTTTTTAAAGAAAAGATTTTTTATGACGTATTATCTGTACTCTAAAGAAAACATATTTACCGGTTAATACACTGTTAGTCTTGAAGGCTGTGACAGTAAGATTCTTTGATATATTATAATCGACTAGTTGATACAAGTTATTTACCAAAGCATCACAAAGCTGTTATTATTGGTTTCAGTAACTTGATTGCGACCACATTAAGTCACAGTGAAGTTAATTAAACTGATTTACAACAAGTGTGCTGCGTTGATAGTTTGTCGATCAACCTCGACGATGTTACCAACATTTTGAACCGCACAAAAAATAAATGTAGAAGGAAAGTGTATGTTCAAAGTGTTGAAAAATATGCAAAAAAACGAAAAGGGCTGCGCAGCGCCTAATTATGCGCATTTTGCCAAAATTTTGCAGTTAATTGCAAGATTGCTGGAAATCCTTGCCGTTCATCCCATACGCCAGAGGACAATCTGCCCACGGCGCAGAACTAAATTCAAAAGAATATTCAACCAAACATTAGTTTGGGAATGTTTTAAAAATGCCCAAAATTAGGGCATTAGGTGCGCAGAATATGGGCACTTCACGGTATCAGATGATAGTTTTTTCGACTTGTAATTCCGTATTACCGACTAAAAGTCATCAATCAGGCTTTTTGACGTGTAATCACCGTTCCATTTCTGGCGCATGCAGAGGAATGATGGTTTGTTTTCCTCCAAATGCCTTTCCTTCTTACTTGCACTACTTTGATCTAAATAGCGTCTCTAGTGTGCGTGCGCTGAACGTCATTATGCCTTATACCTTATTCAGACTACAGAGTTAGAACATGCTATAACGGTTGTCAAATGATTTCAACGAGACATTCGTCATCAATATAGGCTTATAACATGTTACAACTCCAGTGTTTTATGGTTGTAGAAAGACATTACGAAAAAGTACAACATTCACCGTACATCGAAGAACGTGAACCAAATTAATTGCAGCTAATTGTCTGGACCTGCACAGTTTTTTACTTGGTTTTTGTAACAAGTTTTGAAGTTTGAATCATTAGCATTGGCGAGCCTCATTTCAGGCTTCGGAGATCGCAGCAAGCCGTGCTTCAAAATGACGTGTTTTGCTTTTGCTGCGTTATTTTCGCGTGAAATAAAATTAAAAATTATTCCTTTTTCAACCAAAGTGAATAGTGAAATTCATAGTTTTTCGAGCAATTTGCGTAGGACGGGGTGTATGAGAATTCCTCTCTTAGTGTGTTATGGTCGTGTTTCTTTAGATTGTGCGTCGGTAGCTTTTTCCTATTTTTTTGTTTTTTGGTGCCCCGGTCCCGCATCCGGACGAACTTTCGTTTTATATTATCAAAAAATATAAAGTAAACTATATACACGCCAGGATCAAGAATGTCCATTTTTGATTCTGGAAGTAGTGAAAACTCTTCACAGGCATCCATTTGATATGCGAAGATTTTCATGCAGGGCACTGTTGTATATGAAGATGACCTCCAGAATGCACGGGGTAGGAACAGGCATCTCTTGAAATAGGTCGCTGGATTTTCACCAGAGCTGTCACCTTCAATCTCCCAGGGCTAAAAATGTTTGCGTCATAGTGATTACAGGTCACAAATTACTGAAGAAACAGCAGACAAGTTTCTCTTCCACAAAAGCAACTGCCGGTCAGTGGAAGATTGATTGCAAAAACAAACACACACACACACACACACACGCGCGCACACGCACACGCACACACACACACACACACACACACACACACACACACACACACACACACACACACACACACACACACACACACATACATTATGAGTCCATTAGGCTTGTTTTTCTAAAAACTTTTTGATTAACATGTGTCTAGATATGTGCATATTTTATACGCATCAATATTAAATGTTTTACAACGTTATATGACTTTCCAAATATCGACTGCACCTCGAATGAACCGTTTCCAAAAAAAGCTTTTTCTCGCAGATTTGTAACATTTTCTCCGCGGAAAGGTATACGATGAAATCAAATTGAATTATTTTCAAATTGCTATAACTTTTACCCATTGGGTGAAGTTCTATTGAATTTGTGGGTGAAATTAATTCAATGTGGTTTTGTTCGCCACCGAGGTTGTGTCCCAATTCGCGAATTAATTTTCATTTTCATTTAAACTTGGCAGACGGAAAATAGTCGGTTAATTCTGCTACTCGAGCTGACTTATGTCTGACATACGCTAATTGAATTGGACAAGACACCTGGTCGGTAGTTGGCTGATCGTTAGGCCATATGAATGGAAAACGAGTTGCCACATCACAAGCAAACCAGCTGAATTCTTCTTGCATCATACAACGAACTGCTTTTAATTAGAATTTCATTCAGAATTTTCTAGAAGCATTTTAAAGAGTGTCGTCCATACTTTAACACGGGGAGCTGTCAGATTTATCACCACTCGGCGTCTTCTTCTTTTTTCAAGTCCAGATTCCTCAATTGGTATACCGCTCAGCATGAAAATAAGAAACCGAGTGAAAGATCTCTATTACGAGTAGATCTGAATGATCGTGTATCGCCAGTCTCGTGACTGTCACACCAAACTTTGTTTTTTTCATTCCAACAAAATGATTTGCTGGTTGTTAAGCAGCGTTTTCACCAATAACTGAAAAACAGCAACTGACAAAAATATTACTGAAATCTAAGTAACCCTGTTTACCTGCCAAATATAAGTCACGCATCACAGCATCCAGCAGTTTTTTTTATTTCAAGTTATGAGCTCTTTGGTTAGAAGTTGGAAAGGCATTGAAAATGATCCAAATTCTGCACTTAACATCAATCGAACACCGAACGTAGAAAGCCATGACTTCGAAGAACTTGAAGAAAAAAAACGATTTGCATTTTTGTAGGTTGATGTTTTTTATGGGGAGTGGCGGATTCAGTTGAAATTAACTAATAAATGCGTTTTTGCCGGTTCAACTCTTTACAATTCTTTGGATTTGCATTTTATTTTATGTACCTTTATCCGGCGCAATACCACATATATTTTATAAATATAAATATATAAATAAAAGCGATTTTAAAAAGCGCCATATTTATAAAAATAGAATAACAATAATAAAGTTGTCCAAAGGCAAAAACGTGGTTCGATCCAAGGTTTGGTCTATACATCGGAAATTGATTCACAAACGGTTCGGAAGTTGAAAGCACAAGGAAAATGTTTTTTTTTTTTATGTTAAAAGGATTTAACTGTCACATTTCCACTTGTGAAAACTTTGTTCAGGGATTTGTGGGAGAATTGAATTGCTCGGAAAAAGCCGTATCAACAATACTACAAGAGTCTCGTCGGATCGATCGCCGTCCAGCTCTTCCAGTGCGGTCAGATCCGGAAAAATCAACTATCAGAAATAAAAAATAAAAAATATGGGATTTAAAAATATATAAATTAAAGAACTGGAAAACACTCCGTCAGGGTGCATTGGGTTTAAATAGAAATGAGGTAGCGTTTACCTGCAGATGGTTTAATCTGCTAAAACTACATACTCGAGTAATGATTACTTTAATTTTAAGAGTGTGACCCAGTTAATCAAAACTGAGTAAGACCTCAATTACTTTAATTAAAGTTTTTCCACCGTTAACGAAAACCGGAGCCGTTTTCTACTCAGTTTTGAGCAACTACAAACGAGCGTTTATTATTGCTGAAGTTTGACAACGTTGGCATATGGCTAATTTATCGGGACATATTTATGCATAGATAAAACAAACGTACCCTATACTGAGTTCCTTTCAGCCAGGTTGAGTGCGCCAAGTTAATTTTAAGTAAGCGACATCAACTTAATTTTGAACTGTTTACTTTCATTTGCACGCTTCCGCCAAACAACGTAGTAATACGGAGAAGCCTCGTTGGATTGATTTTTCCTCATTCGTTTCTGACAACACACCCGACAGCATATAAAAAAGCATCATCTCAAAAGTAAGTTCAAAGAATTCAGCACTGTTATAGATTTACAAATGATAAATGAAAATATAACTTTTATGTCAGCTGTTTTGTTTCATTTGTAGATTTGCAATAATATTTTTTTTTATGCTTTAAAACCTCCTCGATAATACGATATTTACTACTTCACCTAGTTTTTTTTACAGAAATTCGTAAAGTTTTACCGAATTCTCAACAGCCGAACGTTCGGTAATCTGATTTTACGGATTTCGGTGAAATTTTACAGATATCTGTAAAAAATTTACCGGATTTCGGTAGCTGCTGAGAATTCGGCAAAACTTTACAGATTTCTGCAAAATAACAATCTGGAGTGTAAGTAAGCAGTGACCATTCGCCACACTGTGCAATTTCAGTCATTAGGGGGTTTTAATTTGAAAATAACTGATGATGCGGCGTCCTTCCTAGCACAAAAATATTTTTTGCGAATCTCAATCATATTTTTCTCGATTTTCAAAACAATAAAAATCTAACTGATTTTTATGTTTATAAACCGACACGAAGTTTCAAAAAAGTGACATTTATGAAAGTGACACCACTTAATTTTCAGTAACGGGGCTCCTATTGCGACATAAATGTCAACTTTATGTATGCTAGAAATCAGTGGTTGGTTTGTTGGCCTAGGAGAAGTCTGTAGCATGTCTCATGGTTAAATAGGATGGTGTTGTTCTTGCAATCATTTTTTAAATTGTTTTTTTTAATAGTTTAAATTGAATGCCTGCATATTATTATATTTACTATCGAACAATGTTATAATCCACATACCCCTATAATACCCTATTGCAGCGTCTTTTTAATTGCTAAGTTCACTAATTGCAACGTTGTAATAAAAGCAATTAATGCCACATGCAAATTAAAGCAGTAATCTGTCATTTCACTCAAGAGATTCACGAGTTTTTGACAGTCGATTTGACGCTGTCAAATGTTGCAATGAGCGAATGCCCTTCGACCATTGCAATGTAAACATGCTGCAATGAACGAATGGTCACTGTATTCAAGAAATTAAACAACGATTAAAATCCTAGATGGCGAGATTGTTCCTCTTTAGAATATGTGTAAAGCAGTAATACTTTGTAAAAATATGAATCTCCTTGATATTTTTATTCGATAGTATACTAAGAAGACGATATTTTTAACTATATATTTCCCAACCATAGTACCACTCCAGTACAGGAATAAACAGCATAAATATTACTATTGAACAATAATTGATAATTTTGCTAAGCTGTCAAAATAACTATTGTCGAAAAGGTTGCTAAAAATTGTTCAAGCCTAGACAGTTTTTTTAAATTGTATGTGTACAATGTACAGTGCTATTTTCGTTTTCCATAAAATCGTTCGTAAGAATAAACCCATTCCAGCAAACACAAAGAAGAATGCTATAGTGATTGTTCTCTATCAATTGACAACATTTATGTACAACAATCTTGAGTTAGATGGCACTTTATACATATCTTCGGTCTAGGAAAGATGTAGTTCTTACCGATCTACAGATTTTCGCAACTATAGACTATAGAAGTGCACATTTATTTTAGCCATATGTTGAGCATCAATTAAACTTATAGTAAAAATATATACTGAGAAATGAAAGATGCTAATGTTTCATAAAATCGAAATGAATTTTTTTTCCCAATTCAAACAATTTTTTTTCTAAAATTTAGAAGTAATAAACAACCAACAAAGCTTTCCAAAGATCGAGTATTTTCGAAACAAAATGTTTCTGGAAGAGAAGTTTTTTATGGATTTTCCGAAAATAAGTTTTATACTCGATTTCTCACTGAACTCAAACAACTCACTGAACACTCCGGTTTCATTTTACTAAATTTTTGAGTACAATTGTTTACTATCTCTTTTTCTCTCACGGAAATGTTTATCAATTTTCGTAAAAAGTGGAGCTACTCATAGAATTAAGTAGTAGTTTCCCGTGAGAGAAAAGAAGATAGTAAACAATCGTACTCAAAAATTGAGTAAAAATGAAACGGGAGTGTGACAGTAAGTCGATGTAGTCATTTCTTGACTACATTCTATGCATTTTAATGAACATCTTCCTCAGCGAAAAAAACATTCGATTTTCATAAGATTGCATTATGATTATTGGCTATAAGAAATCATAATGAATTTCATTAACTAATCTTATGAAATATAATGATGTTGAAAAAATAAAAATATAGAGCAACCTGGATTCGAACCTTGAACATTGAGGATATGGGTCCAGTGACTTGCCCACTAGTGTATATCAACACTTGTAATCAGGAAAGCTTAAAGGCATACAAGAACAACGTCGTGTGAATCAATTAACAAGTCAGCTTTATGAAGCTCCCATGCATCATTCATAAGACGAACCTTATGAAATTCATAAAATTATTTGGTTAAGTGTACGTCAATTTAATCCCAAAAATTTAATAATTTTTGAGCCTATTTTATTCCAGTGTGACAGAAAAGAATGCATAAAGAACAACACTATCAAAAAGTGAAAATATCTATTTGTTCTATTTACTGGCTTTGCCTGAAAAAAAGTGACAATAAAAAAAATTAGTTCTTGCAAAACCTGAATCCAGTATCATAGACAAGCTACAAGGCCTAATTTTTATCATACAAATTGATCATATATATTGAATGTATCTTCAAGTTTTAAATAAACTCAAATCGGTACCTATAGAGTTATTTTCTTAGACCAGTTCAGTGCCAACATTTCAAGAGGATGGATCTGCTATAAACGATTAGTAAGATAACCGTCGCTTTCTCAGAAATGAAATCTTTTTACCCTGTAAATCAACAATATCAACTGTAAGAGAACATTTTCCTACCTTATGGAGTATTTTATGTGCATGTGTGGGTTTTTAAGATAAATCAATAGGGAATATCGTTGATAACAAAAAAAAAGCAGATCCGAACTTTTGAGATATTGGCGGTGAGTTTCTTAAGGATCATCAACAATACCTACGTTTGCGTTCCGTTGACGTAAATTTGACAGAAAACCTATGGGAAAACTGTCAAATTCACTCAAACGCATCAGCAACGTATCAATTGTGGGCCAGCCATTACCTCATCTTCATTTCGGAAAGTGACTAATTTCTACACATAATCACATCCTAAAAATGCATAGTTTTTAATCTCTTTCACATGCTGCAAAATGCCTAGAATTTATTCACTTTTTGATGTCAGATCTCTTTAGGCATTTTTGCAAGAAAACCTGTTTAGGCATTTTATGCATAATTCCAGTCTTCAAGCAACAATTAATATGCAACTAGAGATTTGAAATTGGTTCACTGTTGTAGAACCCCTTGGTCCGAAGTACACCTTGAAGCCAGCACCTTACTGTACATATTTGCGCCTTTGTTTTGATTTGCTGTGTTATTTTGACAGAATATTTGAGAGTGTGTTCATGTGAGTTCATTATTAGGGGCGCATTATTTAGCTTGGGACCGATGTGCTAGTACTGACTGAGCCAAGAAAAAAATCGCATTTGTTCGAGACCTGCTGGTCTTAGAGTTAGTATATGCTTCAAGCTAAGTGCCTACTTTGAAGTCCTGATTGCATACTTCAGATTTACCGTGTAGTCCCAGTTTCTCTCGAAAAAACATATTTTATAGTCCTAATAGCGTTTATTGTGATTACCGTGCATCGTGAAAGTGTCAGAAATTTAGGATTATTTTGGATTTATGAACTTTAAAATTGAAAATTATGACTAACTAATGAAAATGTCGTTTTTTCATACTATAAACTCCATTACCGAATTTGTTTTCTTAGCATCCCGAAAAAGGTTGAGCTTGGGAAGATTCTGTCCATGAACATTTATGTTAAAAACAGCTTAAAAAATCAATTTCTATGATTATATTTTATAAAAAGTACGAAAATTGTTACAAAAAATTGTTCCAAAACCTTTTTCAATTATTTTTCAAGCTTTTTTATCTTTAATATTCTTTAGTTTGTTTTGTATAACTTCAGGATTTTTCATAAACATAGTGACAACGATTAAGAACAAGAACCGCTTAAAACTACACGTCATTTCCGATACTGAAGAATGGTGCAAAGTTTCATGTAACCCGAAGTTAATCATTCTTATTATAAGCTATTTATGTCTGCTATTTACTGCAAAGGGTAAGCGATTAGAGTGTAAAAATCACCCAAGATTCAAAAAATAAAAGCTGAGTAGATAATTATCACAACAAAATTCACTCCGTTAATAGACAACGATTCTGTGCAGTGTACACGTTCTCTTATAAATCGAATGGCGTTTTCATAAGGGCAATGGTAATGCTGTTCTACCGCAAATTCTTGAAAAAGAATCTCGTCAGAAACCACCACTTCTATTGTATAGGGGAGCTCCTCTTCTGTACAATGATCGTGGTAATTCACTATGATTAGGTTAGAATTCCATAAATTTGCGGAAGAAGCCATTGTTTACGTTTGCGACATTAGCCCTTATGAAAACTCCATGTCGAAATAGGCATTAATATCGGTATTAAGTTACCATACTCATGACTCAACGTTTCAATTGAGTATTACACCAACCTAATGCTATAACCTCGCAAAATGAATCGAATGAATTTCTTTTGACAGTGTAGTCCAGGTTCGCTTATTTCGATCTAAGCATTGAATTTGAAAACAAACATACCGACGAAGTACCTAAGTCAAACTGAACTCCATTCGATCAGGATGAACCACAAACGTTCGTTATGGAGTACGTTCGTGACTTAGGCCAAGATTGCTAATAATCTATTGCATCTTATGTTAATGCAATTCATGACTATGTTGGATGAACATCGGAACAGTAGGAATATCATGTTAAATGTGAAACTTAAACATCATTCCTGTTAAAATTGTTATTTACAGACACTATCGGATATTTGTTATCCAGAACTGTTGAATGTATCCGATAAAAACGGTTAAAAATGAGGACGATTCCTGCGGGGGAAAAAACGACGCATCAACAAGTACAGTCTTTCAAAAACATCCCATTTTCAAAAACAAAATTGTTCTGGCAACACCATTACTATCGTTTCCAAATGATCATGCAGAAGGCTCACATCGCTGTAAAATGAGCAGCAAACACACATATGTATATTGGTAGCAGTTAATAACGGGGACAACTCAAAAATTGGGACGAATATGGATGTTAGCATGCACTATGGGTGCAATACGGTTTGGAATGAACCCAATTTCGCAACGGTTAGGAGGCTTATTGGTTCATTCCAAGCTCGGCACCAGTTATCTACAAACTCAAAACGGTTGGATGTGGGATGGGAGTATTGGGAAGAAGAAGAGCCCCGAATTGACGACCTACGCTTAGACCTTCCGGCGGAATAAAGTGCTTTCTCTAGGTTCAGGTTGGATAAGGATGGAGAGTGAAAGGAGATCGAAAGCACTGTTCTACGAAGTGGACATGTTAAAGCATCAATGAAGGAAGACCCCTACATTTTGAACGAATCGAAAGCCAGCACGTAAATTTATATACATTTGGAACTTTTGGAAGGATTCGGATAGATTTAGAATACCCTTAACGATGTGATGTTGAACCCACCCTTAACAACCAGTTGACTGGTGAACTCGGTAGCCCCTGCACGATTCTTGGCCACGCAGGTGTATTTTCCCGCGTCTGAGATTGTTACCAACCGAATGGATAGTATCGATGAGTATTCATCCAATCTTCTTATGTTGGAGCTGTCGAACTTGTGACCGTCCTTTAACCAGTAGATGTCCAACGGCGAATCGCCGGTAGTCACCGTACACATGGTCTTCGCCGAAGCTCCACTGTTGAATCCATGCGCGCTAAACGAAAATGGTTCTATTTCGGGAAGTTCTGGAATGGGAGAAGGGAATGTGAGAAGGAGCAGGGAATGTGAGGTTATGTTTGTGGCAGATGCAGGAAGGGAACCATGCAAATAGTGTAAGGCATTTTGTGACAAACCCTTCACCGCCAATTCAGCAGTGGCCGATACGGTATCGGCGTGGTTGGACGCTTGACACGAGTAGTTCCCGGCGTGATAACCCTGAACGGATTCAATGCTAAGGGTACTGCCACGTTTGCGAAGTTCAATGCGTACTCCTTTGGTATTCCGCTTCTCAATGACATTGCCGTTGAAAACCCACTTGAACGTAACGGGTAGGTCTCCGTGAATGACCGTACAAATGACTTGGAAGAATTCATCCACAAAGGTTGGATTATCTCCGGTGTTCACCACGGATATCTTCGGTGGGACTGCGGATTAGTTAAATCAAAGGGTGGGATGATAGGTGCTTAGTAATTAAGTTCACCCTAATTTAGATACCGTTAAATTTAAGTTTTTCAGTGAGATCTGTTATGCAAACACACGATTCAAATGGGGAATTCTCCGGACATAACGCTACACTGTATCGAAGCATAGTTTCCATAGATCATCAGGTCTACATCGTCGTGTGACAGAAAAATCTTGGAAGGAACTGAGGTTCATGGGTTCTTAGGAAGTAGCTTAAAACCTACGACAGCGCTTACTTAAACTAAAACAAACCGTTTACGATCAATTCATCGGAATGGGAGGCGGAACTTGCGCGATTCGTAGCTCTACAGGTGTAGTTTCCAGCGTATCGCGCGTCTACGCTGTCAATGGCCAGGGCCTTAGTTCGTTTGCCAAAAACTGCAATTTTGACATTATCGGAGAAAGTGGTTTGCGCAATCGGAACGCCGTTGAAGAACCACTCGATCATTATGGGCATGTCGCCGGAGATGACGCTGCATTGAATCGAGGCAGAATCACCATAGTTTAAGGCTTCCTCGCCGAACATGAAGGGTGCAATCTTTGGAGGGGCTGGTTATGGAAGGAAATGAAGAAGCACAAACAATAAACATCAACCGATACCGATGACAACTAATCGCGCAGTGTAGTTCGTGAATCCAGCCGGGTTCGATGCCCGGCACGTGTAGTTTCCGGCGTAGTATTCGTTTATTCCGTCAATGGAGAGCGATTTGGTGCGTTTGTTCAGTGTAGTGACGCTGATACGATCTAAGGTATGCTGGATTTCAATAATCGGTACTCCATTGAGGAACCATTGGATCATAATGGGAAAATCTCCGGAAGTTATACCGCAGTTGATGGACACGGACTCCTCGTAGTTCAGGGGTTCATCACCAAAGGTGAACGGTTTAATTTTGGGAGGGACTGGGGATAAAATGAAAATTAAAACACGAACCATTCACGAAAAGTTCTGCAGATTGTGAAGCCGTCTCAGCTTGATTCGTAGCATGACAGGTGTAGTTTCCGACGTGCCGCTCGTTGACTCCATCGATCTGAAGTGCTTTGGCCTTCTTTCCAAGGTATGGCTGATTGATGTTGTAGAAAGGATCTAGTTCATCGATTGACACATCATTTAGGTACCAACTTATTCTAATGGGAAAGTCACCCGATGTTATACTACAATAGATGAGAACGGAATCTCCGTAGTTGAGCGGTTCGTCGCCGAACGTGAAAGGGGCAATCTTGGGAGGAACTAGGGAGCAAATAAAAAGCAAATAGCAAACGATCAACAAACCGTTTACGAAGAGTTCAGCGGTGTAGGATGCCGTCTCAGCGTGATTCGTAGCCTGACAGGTGTAGTTGCCGACGTGTCGTTCGTTTACTCCGTCCATCGAGAGGGCTTTAGCTTTCTTCCCGAAGTTGGCCTGGTTTATATTGTAGAATGGGTCCAGATCGTCGATGGACACTCCATTCAGAAACCAATGTATAGTGATAGGGAAGTCACCGGAAGTTATGCTACAGTAGATAAGAGCAGAGTCTCCGTAGTTGAGCGGTTCGTCACCGAACGTGAAAGGGGCAATCTTGGGAGGAACTGGAAGGAGAGGATTAAATCAGGTAGATTCGCATATCGTTACCGTTCACAATCAATTCAGCCGAGTGGTAGACACTGTCCGCTATGTTTGACGCTTTACAGGTGTAGTTTCCTGCGTATCGACCGTCTACGTCATCGATCGATAGTACTTTGGATCGGCGTCCAACGTCTGCAATGTTGAGTTTATCCATTTCGGATACCTGTTTGATCGGAATGCCATTGAACAACCATTCAATGAATACTGGCATGTCCCCCGAAGATACACTACAATACACGGAAGCCGAATCGCCGTAGTTCAGAGGCTCTTCCCCGAAGGCAAACGCAGTAATCTTTGGAGGAACTAAGGAAGGGGAAAAGGAAACTCATATCAAGTTCTACGTCTAAAGCGTACCGTTAACTATCAATATATCGGTATGCTCTACCGAGCTGGCTTCGTTTGTCGCTACGCAGCTGTAGTTTCCAGCATATTTCTCATTGACTCCGTCTATCGACAGGGCTTTCGTTCGTTTACCGAAATCCGCTACATTCAGTCTATCCAAGTCGACTCTATTTGCCAGTGGACTGCCGTTGAAAAACCACTCAATCTGCACTGGTAAATCACCGGATATGATATTACAAGTTACCGAAGCGGACTCGCCGTAATTCATTGGTTCATCACCGAACGAGAAGGGAGAAATCTTCGGGGGTACTGAAGGGAAAGGAATGAAACAAACAAATAACCTTAAGAAACTCTCACCGTTAACAATCAATTCCGCACTGAACAGCACGGACCCAGCCCTATTTGAAGCTTTGCAAGTGAAGTTCCCAGCATACTGCTCGTTAACTCCGTCTATCGCCAGTGCCTTGGTTCGCTTTCCTACGCTGGCAACCGTAATTCGATCGAGTGTGTCCACTTCCGTAACCAACACCCCGTTGAAGTACCACTCGACCAGGATCGGAAAGTCACCGGAAACGATACTGCAGTGAACCGAGGCGGACTCTCCGTAGTTCATGGGATCTTCGCCGAATGAGAACGGTGTAATTTTGGGAGGAACTGGATCGGATGGGATGGTAAGTGAAAAAAGAAAGATCTTAATCTAACCGTTGACAAGCAGTTCCGCAGAGTAGGACACCGTAGCGGCTTTATTGGACGCTTCACAGGTGTAGTTTCCTGCATGGCTACCCTGAACTGCATCGATGCTTAGCACTTTCAACCGTTTACCGATGTTCGTTATGGTTATCGTGGGGTCCAGGATCAGAAGATCGTTGATGTACCATCGAATTTGTAGCGGAAAGTCACCGGAATGGACGTTACACTGGACCGAGGCAGATTCCCCGGAGTGCATCGATTCTTCGCCGAAGCTGAATGGGAGGATTTTGGGAGGGACTGGAAGGATAGCCAAAAGCGGTCGGAAAGTTAATAAGTATACCGTTGATAATCAGTTGATCTGAAAAGTGTACAATATCGGCTTTGTTGGAAGCTTCGCAGGTGTAATTGCCGGCATGCGAAGCAGTCACCGAGTCTATGGTCAATGCCTTGGACCGTTTTCCTATGTTTGTGATGGCAACTGCAGGATCATTGATATCTTCTCCGTTAAAATACCATCGGATACCAATCGGTAGATCGCCCGACGGAACGCTGCACTGCACCGATACTGAGTCGCCGTAGCTCATTGGTTCATCGCCGAAGTAGAACGGGAAGATTTTGGGTGGAACTGTTAGGATCAAGGGAAGGAAACGTGCAGTTAGTAAACTAGGGAGACAACCACCACAAACCATTGACAACAAGTTCTGCAGACTGTTCCGAACTTCCCGCTTGGTTCCGTGCCAGGCAGCTGTAATTGCCTGCGTTGATAGCTCGGATCGATTCCAGCGTCAGTGTACTAACCCGACGGCCTGAGTTGTGAATGACTATCCCGTGGTCGTTGTTTCTCGGGATTAGCGCACCATTGTGAAGCCATTGGAACATAATCGGCGTATCACCCGTGATGACGGCACACTGCACCGTAGCCAAGTTGTCGATGTAAGATGGTTCTTCGCCAAAATTGAACGGCAGGATCTTCGGGAGGACTAGACAAGAGGGACAGGGTTTTGTAAAATAGCGTGCAAATGGGGTCATGCTGCTAAGAGAGAATATTATCATCGAGCGGTGTAGATACCATTAACGAACAGTTCAGCTGACTGATTCCGAACTCCGGCAATGTTTTTTGCAATACAAGTGTACAGTCCAGAATGATTGGCACTGACAGAGGGAATGTTCAGTGAACTAGATCGTTTGCCAATCGAGGTTATTTCTATGTTCGAGCTAATTCGTAAGGGTTTGCTGTTGAACAGCCAGGTGATCTCTATCGGCAGATCACCTTTCGAAACGTGACAGGTAACCTGAACACTTTCCTCCGAGTCAGCCTCTTCTTCGAAGTGAAACGGATTGATTACCGGCAGAGCTGAGAATTAGGGAAAGGAAGTGTTTAAGGTGTGTGGATAACTGAGCAATACGACTACGTTATTCAGTGTGATATTGTACCGTTGATCACCAGTTCTGCCGAGGAAACCGTTTCCGCAGCACGATTCTTCACGCGACATTCGTAGATACCTCGATGGATCGGCTGAATCGCTTCGATACTCAACGAGCTGAGTTTCTCGGTTAATTTGGTCACCACGATCCCTTCGTTTTCGGAGGATATCGGAGCTCCATTTAGATACCACCGAATCTCCAGTGGAGAATCTCCCTTGACTACCATGCAGTTTACGGCGACGCTGTCTCCAGTATTGAGAATTTCTTCGCCGAAACTGAACTGCATAATTGTGGGGATGACTGTGGGCATGGACAATCGTTTATAGTGAGTTCGGAATGGAACAAAAAAGATGTACTTAAGGATCTATTTGTGATATTCTGGCGTTGATCATCTGCCTTGTTTTCTACTCTGCATCTCTGCATGTTGCTCAAGGTTTTTATGGCTAATGGGATCAATATTACCACCGAATTTAGCGCATCTTAACCGCAGCTGAATTAAGTAATGGAGGATGAGCCTGGAGTACAGGTCGACACTGAGTGGATCATGGACGGAGGAAGTTGATGTAAAGCAAGCTACCAAAAAAAAAGCAACGTAAACAAACCAAGAACTTTCAATTGCGAAGAATACGACACTTCGCCGGCCTTGTTTCGAGCCAGACAGCTGTAGTTGCCTGCGTGACCAGAGTTGACCGATTCAATCGTCAGCATACTAACCCTGTGACCACTTTTGGTGATTATTATTCCATCACCTGTGATAATTGGATTACCGTTGAACAGCCACTGGATTCCAACTGGAAGATCACCCTTGGTAACTGCGCAGTTAACCGTCGTCATACTGGCCGTATCGAAGGGTTCATCGCCAAACTCGAAAGGCATTATATAGGGGATGACTGGGGACGTTCAGGAGTTGGGAAAAACAGAAGCATGTAAATAACAAACATTAGAATGCAATTCCGACCCATCACTTTCAACTCCGACGAGTGCTCCACGCTTCCTGCGCGGTTTTTCGCTACGCAGGTGTAGTTTCCTACGTGCCGCTGTTGAACGGATTCGATCGATAGTAAACTAGTTCGTTGCCCACTTTTGGTAATCAGAATACCGTCGCTGGTGAATATACGATGGTCGTTGAATAGCCAGAAGATTTCGATTGGAGTGTCCCCTTTGGTGACCGTGCAGCTGACCGTCGTAGCACTGTAGATGTCATACGGTTCTTCACCGAAGTCGAACGGGTGGATTATGGGAAGAACTGGATCGAGGAAGTTTTGGAAAGAAAATAATCAATGATGGTTGATCGCGATTCTTCATCGCGAACGGTGCTTCTCAGAACTTGGTAGATTGACCTAACTTTCTTTGACAAGGAGGGATGGACAGGAAAAAAGATACAACTCATCAAGTAGCTTACCAATAACCTTAAGTTCTGAGCTATGCGCTACTTGCCCAGCTCGATTTCTTGCCACACAGGTGTAATTTCCGGCATGCCTAGATTGTACCGATTCGATCGACAGCGTACTGATTTTTTGCCCGCTTTTCGTGATTAAAACTCCATCGTTTGTCGAAATTGGATTCCCATTGAACATCCAAACAATGGAAATGGGAGTGTCCCCCTTTGTAACGCCACAGCTGACCATGGTCGAGCTTGAGCTATCGTACGGCTCATCACCGAACTCGAATGGAATCATGACGGGGATGACTGTGGACGGGGATGTTGGAGGGGATTAATAAACGGAATAACTATACGTCTAGATACCAATAACTCTAAGTTCCGAACTATGCTCCACAAAACCGGCTTTATTGTGCGCTAGGCAAGTGTAATTCCCAGCGTGTCTAGGTTGGACAGACTCAATATACAGAATACTCATTTTGGGACCACTCTTGGTAATGACGATCCCATCATCCAATCGGATTTTCGTTCCGTTGAACAGCCAATCGATGTAGATCGGCGGATCACCCTTGGTAACCGTGCAGCTTGCCGTAGTGGTGCTGAGCATGTCGTACGGCTCTTCACCGAATTCAAACGGGATCATTACCGGAGTCACTGAAGAGAAGTTAGAAGAAAACGGTCGGATTGGGAAGGATTGGAGAGGGGATGTAAAATGTCTACGTAGACTACATGCAACGGTTGAGTTTACCAATCACTTTAAGCTCTGACGTGTGCTCGACGAATCCTGCACGGTTTCGCGCCACGCAGGTATAATTTCCAGCGTGACGTGGTTGAACGGATTCTATCGAGAGCATACTGATCTTCTGACCACTTTTGGTAATCAATACGCCATCGTTTGTCTGAATTGTACTACCGTTGAACATCCAGTTGATGTCGATTGGGATGTCACCCTTTGCTACGGCGCAACTAACCATGGTTGTACTGGCCATATCCGCTGGTTCCTCGCCAAACTCGAACGGAAGTAGAATTGGAGGTACTTGGATAGACGGGAAGGATAATAAACTAATGAAAACATCTGCATGATCTAACCTATAACTTTAAGTTCCGAACTGTGTTCAACGAACCCAGCTTTGTTGCGTGCCACACATGTATAGTTTCCTGCATGCCGAGGTTGGACTGATTCGATTGATAGCATGCTGATCTTTTGACCACCGCTCATAACCAATATACCATCGCTCGTATGCAGCTTGCTTCCGTTGAACATCCAGTTCACTTCGATAGGTGTATCGCCCTTCGCCACGGCACAAGTTATCGTTGTTGAACTCAACATATCGATAGGGTCATCCCCGAAGTCGAACGGAATCAGAATGGGAGGTACTTGGATGAGGATACAAACAAAAGCAAAACATCGTTACACAACTAACCTATCACTTTCAATGCGGAGCTGTGCTCCGTAAACCCAGCCTTGTTCCGTGCAACACACGTATAGTTGCCGGCATGTTCCGGCTGAACACTTTCAATGTACAGGAGGCTCATCTTCTGACTAGACTTGGTTATCATAACCCCCTCGTTGAACTCAATCATCTCCCCGTTGAACATCCAGTTGATCTCTATCGGTGCATCGCCCTTTGCAACCGCACAGCTCACCGTAGTCGTACTCAGCATATCAGCCGGCTCATCGCCAAACTCGAACGGAAGTAGAATTGGAGGAACTTTGGTCGTGGTAGGGGGTAGGGTAGAACAAAGCAGAAGACAAAAAAAAATGTATCGGAGAATCTAACCTATAATTTTAAGCTCGGAGCTGTGCTCCACAAACCCCGCCTTGTTCCGCGCTACACAGCTGTAATTGCCGGCATGCCGAGGTTGAACCGATTCAATATAGAGAATGCTCATTTTCTGGCCCGATTTGGTAATTGTTACCCCGTCATTGGTGAAGATGCTTTGACCGTTGAACATCCAATTAATGTCGATCGGAGGATCACCCTTGATAATCGCGCAGCTAACCGTTGTAGTGGTAAGCATATCGAACGGTTCATCTCCGAATTCGAACGGCATGATCGAGGGAATGACTTGATGGAAAGAGGATACGTAAGGTCAACTGAAAAGGTAAAATCTACAAGCGAACTAAAGATCGTTGTGCTATGGTACCGATAATTTTCAATTCGGATGTATGGTTAACTTCGCCTGCAGCGTTCCGCGCCACGCAGGTGTACTCTCCGGAATGATAGGCGCGAATGGATTCGATCGTTAATACACTAATTCGTTTTCCGCTTTTGGACAGCAGGATATTCTCATCCGGGGGTAGTTCGCCACCTTTGAACAACCACCGGAAGCTGATTGGGAGATCGCCTTTGGTAACTGCACACTGAACGGTAGCCATATTGGATTCATCTAGTGGTTCTTCTCCAAACTCGAAAGGTAGGATTACGGGAAGGACTTGGGACAAAACAAACTAAGCATTAGCACTACAATCTATATCTCATCTACCCATAACTTGCAGTATGGAGCTATGTTCGACAGCTCCAGCACGGTTCGCCGCGTGGCACGTGTAGTTTCCGGCGTGACGCGAGTGTACCGATTCGATCGTAAGCATGCTCACTTTGTGGCCACTTTTAGAGATAAGAATTCCATCATTCGAAACTATTCGCCGTCCATTGAATAGCCAACTGATATCGATTGGCGTGTCACCTTTGGTTACTATACAGCCGACGGAAGTCGCGCTGCCAGTATCGAATGCTTCCTCACCAAACTCGAACGGAAGGATAATGGGGACGACTGAGGAAAAAGGCGGGAGATCCGGGTTAGGAATAGAAAAAGCTTGTTAGTTACCTATGATTCGGAGTTCGGATGTTTGTTCAACACTTCCAGCACCGTTCCGAGCGTGGCAGGTGTAGTTGCCGGCGTGTCGTGAATGCGCGGATTCAATCAACAGGATCGACATTTTCTGTCCACTCTTAGTAATCAAAACGCCATCATTCGTACTTAATCTACGCCCGTTGTACAACCAGCTGATGTCGATTGGAGTATCCCCCTTGGTCACAATACAGCTGACCGATACAGTGCTTCCCGTATCGTAAGCTTCCTCCCCAAAGTCGAACGGGTGAATGATCGGGACAACTTGGAGGGACAGTACAGGTTTGGGATGGAGGATAGAAAAAGTCTGTTAGTTACCTATGATTTGCAGTTCGGACGTCTGTTCGACACTTCCAGCACCGTTCTGGGCGTGACAGGTGTAGTTGCCGGCGTGCCGGGAATGGGCAGATTCGATAGATAGGAGTGAAATTTTCTGCCCACTTTTAGAAATCAAGACTCCGTCGTTTGTTGTCAACCTTCTACCGTTAAACAACCAGCTGATGTCGATTGGAGTATCCCCCTTGGTCACAATACAGCTGACCGATACAGTGCTGCCCGTATCGTAAGCTTCTTCCCCAAAGTCGAACGGGTGGATTATGGGGACAACTTGGAGGGACATTGCAGGTTTGGGATGAGGGACAGAAAAAGTTTGTTAGTTACCTATGATTTGCAGTTCGGACGTCTGTTCGACGCTTCCAGCACCATTCCGGGCGTGACAGGTGTAGTTGCCGGCGTGCCGGGAATGGGCTGATTCGATAGATAATATTGAAATTTTCTGCCCACTTTTGGAAATCAAGACTCCGTCGTTTGTTGTCAACCTTCTACCGTTAAACAACCAGCTGATGTCGATTGGAGTATCCCCCTTGGTCACAATGCAGCTGACCGATACAGTGCTTCCGGTATCGTAAGCTTCCTCCCCAAAGTCGAACGGGTGGATTATGGGGACAACTTCGATAATCGGGATTATGGAAAGGGGACAAAAATAGATAAAACAAAAATCTCAATCACAAACTTTACCGATAATTTTCAGCTCTGAACTATGCTCAACCGTGCCGGCTGCATTGCTTGCCCGGCACGTAAAGTTACCGGCATGCTTAGGTTGTATGGACTCTATGTATAAAGTACTCATTTTCTGGCCCATTTTCGAAATAGAAATACCGTCGCTACTGTCGATCATTCGACCGTTGAACATCCAACCGATATCGATCGGCGTATCTCCCTTGCTTATCACACATTGGACCGATACGGTACTCGAGGAATCGAACGGTTCTTCACCGAATTCGAATGGCATGATCAGTGGAACGGCTACGGTGGATTCGGGAGTTCAAGGAGTTTGTTTTTGGACAGGGATGGAGATAAAGCATATTTTTAATATTCATGTATACCGATAACTCTTAGTGCAGACGAATGCTGCACTTCGCCGGCTCTGTTCCGAGCAATACAGCTATAGTTGCCGACATGCACTGACCGTACGGACTCGATCGCTAGCATACTGATTCGTTGACCGCTTTTTGTTACCATTACTCCTTCGTACCCACTTTGAACCGGTTCGCCATTAAATAGCCAACTGATCGAGATAGGTGTGTCCCCCTTGGTAACTGCACAATTAATGGTAGCCATACTCAGCGTATCAACTGGCTCCTCACCAAAATCAAATGGAAAAATAACCGGCGGAACTGGATGGAAGGAAGATACCTGATTAACGAAGCGCACGAATATATGAAGTCTATTTACAAAGCGCGGAAGCGAAGCGTAGCGTACGGATTACCCACTACATCAAACACCAGTATTACCGATCACTTTCAGTTCCGAGCCGTGCTCAACCAGACCCGCCATGTTCCGAGCAAGGCAACTGTACTTTCCTGCATGTCTCGGTCGAATGGATTCTATGTAGAGGGTACTCATCTTCTGACCCATCTTGCTGATGGTGATTCCATCGTTGGACGTGATTCGTTGGCCGTCGAACAACCAAACAATTTCGATTGGAACGTCGCCTTTTGAAACGACGCAGTTGATTGACACAGTGTCCATGGTATCGACGGGGTCCTCACCAAAGTCGAAGGGGAAAATCAGCGGAAGGACTTTACGACGGGGGAGTTACGGATGGAAGGATAGGAAAAAAACGAAAACTATGAACAATTACCAATCACTTCGAGGTGTGACGAATGCTGTGCTGCTCCCGCTTTGTTTCGAGCTACACAGCTGTAGCTTCCGGCATGTGCCGGTTGTACCGAATCGATCGTTAGCATACTGATCCGTTGACCACTTTTGGTGATGGTTATTCCGTTGTGGGAATCCAATATCTCTACGTCGTTGAACAACCAACCGATGTCGATGGGCAGGTCACCTTTAGTTACCGCGCAGCTGATCATGGTAGTGCTGAAGAGGTCAAAGGGATCTTCGCCAAATTCGAACGGCATGATGACCGGGAGAACTGAGGGGGGGAAGGTTAGGATTCGGGGACTACTAAAATACTACTTTTTTCAGAATGTGATCTATTGATTTCAGTCTTTGAGTTACCGATAACCTGAAGTTCCGCTGTGTGCCGGGATTCACCAGCTTTGTTGCGTGCGACACACGTATAGTTGCCCGCATGTCTCGATTGGACCGATTCTATTGACATCAAGCTGATTTTCTGGCCAGTTTTAGAAATCAAGACGCCATCGTTTGAAGTTATTCGGTTACCGTTGAACAACCACTCAATCATAATCGGTGTATCGCCCTTTGAGACGACACAGTTGATCGACACTGTATTCATCAAGTCGACAGAATCTCCTCCGAAATCGAACGGAAATACGGACGGTAGGACTTGTTGAGGAAAGGAAGGTCAAAACAAAATAGAGCTAACGTTATTTACGAACCATTAACCAACAACTGTGCTGACTGTTGAACGCTGCCGGCCGAATTCGATACCGAACACGTATAGTTGCCACTGTGTCGATCCCTAACCGATTCGATACTGACTACGCTCAGTCGCTGGTTTAACCTATTGATCGAAATACCGTCGCTGGTGTACATCCGCCTTCCGTTCAAGAACCACACGATTTCCATCGGGAGATCACCCTTGCTAACCGTACAGTACGCCGAAACGGTGTCCATGGCATTGATGGACTCACTGCCGAAGTCGAACGGGGTTATGTGGGGAAGTACTACGTGTTGAATCGGGGATACATGGAGGAAGGAAACATAACGTAATAAAATCAACTGAATCCGAACCGTTGACAGCGAGTGCGGACGACTGTTCGACCTGCCACCCCCCGTATTCTATGCTACGCATTGTACAGTATTGGACAAAACATGTTCAACTCAAATCGAGCAATCATAAAAAGCATCAGTAAACTTCAATGTTTCGAAATCGAAATCGAGCAGGTTACTGCAGTTGACGGTTCAGGAGTCTTGGCGTTTGCTACATGATTATTGCAGCAATCAGCTGTCAATTAAGAATTCACCGGCAGTGTTTTGTTGACAAGAGTCATTTTCCGCTGGTCAAAACAAGTGCAACTTCTCGCTTTCTTGGACTTATTCCTCTAGAAGTGTTTAAAAAAAAGGTGGATAAGGTTTCGTTTGTTGACAAAAGTGTACCATAAAAATGTAAATTTTGCTTGATAAACATTGAGAAAGGTCAATACTCATGTTTTCATTATATTTACGAAATAGGACTCCAAAATAGCCCCTGACAGCCTTGGATTGGAACTACGAAGGAAAATGATCGATGATTACAAGAGCGGAATGTCACAAGAAAACGATTTGTGACAAATACCAGGCGAAAAAATGGACCGCCTTGAAGGCTGTGCTCAAAATTTCGTGCAATCGGGAAGATTTCTGTGGACAATAGAAGTGGATGATCACGGTCCACCACGTCAAGAGAGGACTCTATGATCGTCAGATGCATTAAGAAGGATCCTTCCAAATCTTCCTTCAAGGTGCAAACGGATTTACAGTTATCTGTATCGGACCGGAAAATCAGACAAATGTGTCGTTGAGGCCGGACCATTCTCTCGGTGCCCTGCGAAGAAACCTATGATTTCACTTATGAACCAAAATAAAAGACTCCTGCAGGGTGGCCACACAGTCTTAATATAAAAATTACCGCATTTTTCCCAAATTTTTGCCTTATTTTCCCGACTGTTAAGATGAGTCAATATAAATTACTCGTAGCTAAATCTGTGAGCTCACAAACTTTTTCCAGTTTGATTTACCACCAGACACTTTCCATTTATTTAAAATACGCCTTTTTGTGCGACAGGATGAGCCAATTTTCAACAAATGTTGTCAAATTTGGTAGCTCCTTCTTGGTTCTAGCCAAAATTTATCCAAACCATTTTCTTTTCTCTGGAATCCGGCAAACAACCTCAGACGGCATTGAGCACAACGCAATTCACCACCTCATGAAGGATAAGTTCATTTCTGGCCTCACCTGTTACAGCCGCGTAGCCAGATCTTCTAAGGGCATCTTCAACGGTGGATCAAATCGTGGTTTGGATTTATTTGTTTAGACCAAACGCAAAAACATCGCTGCATCGCTGGTGTTTGTAAATTTTGTTTCATCCCGGATCTATTTTGCATCATTTCAGAACTTTTATAAGCTTCTGAGTTTCTTACTGAACGCACTCTTTAAAAATTTAAATTAACGAACTTCAGAATATCTATGAAGACTGGGTGTAAATATCTATAATGAACATGCCAGAAGGTGATTAAACTTCTCTGCAGTTGAATAAAATAATTGGAAGTTTCCAGAATAATCATGAAGTTTGCTCGCTGTCTATCGAGAAGAAAAATGGTGGAACTTTAGAGAAGTTCATTGAATTGCCGAAAAATTATTAACGTTTCTGAAAACTTGGATGAACTTCCAAAAAGTTTGCTGATCATCCATGGAATAGAAACAACTTTCTAGAAATGACGGGAACTTAGAAAATTAGATTTCGCTTCCCAGAAGTTGTTTTAACATCCAGCAGGTACATATTTATATATATATAAAAATGGATTTCTGAAATTTATGGGGCCTGAAAAGGTTCTTATGATGGTTTGAGACCCCTCCCTTTTCTGGAAAGGGGAGCTCCCATACGAATGAAACACTCTTTTTTACATAACTCAACAACTAATCAAGTAAAAGAACCCAAATTTAGCATGCAGAAGTTTTTGGAGGCACAAAATGTTAATATGGTAGTTTGAGACCCCTCCCCTATCTAAAAAGGGAGGCTCTCATACATATGAAACATAAGTTTCGGCATACCTCAAGAACTAATCAAGCAAATGGAACTAAACTTAGCATGTGGGGTTTTCTGGAGGCAAAGAATGTTTCTATGGTGGTTTGAGACCCCTCCCTATTTCTTGAATGGGGGCTGTCATACAAATGAAACTGAAATTTCTGCATTACTCTAGATCTAATAAAGCAAATGGAACCAAATTCGGCTTGCGGGGATTTTAAAAGCAATAAATGTTTCCACGATAGTTTGAGACCCCTCCTCTCTCTCTCTGGTAGGAAAGGGGGGGGGGCTCCCATACAAATGAAACACAAGTTTCTGCATTACTCGAGAACTAATCAAGTAAATGGAACCAAATTTGGCAAGTGGAGGTTTTTGAAGGCAAGAAATGTTTCTAAGGTGACTCGGCACCCCTCCGCCCTATGTAAGAGGGAGGCTCGCATACAAATGAAACACAAATTTGTGCATAACTCGAGAACTAATCAAGCATATGAAACCAAATTTGGCATGAGGAGGTTTTTGGAGGAGAGAAATGTTTCTTTGGTAGATTGAGACTCATCCGCCATCTGGAAGGGGGCGGGAGGGGGGTTTCCATACAAATGCAACACAAATTTCTGCATAACTCGAGAACTAATCAAGTAAATGAAACCACATTTGGCAGGTGGAGGTATTTGAAGGCAAAAATGTTGCAATTGTGGTTTGAGACTCCTCCGCTCGCAGAAAGAGGGGTCTCTCATACATATGAAACACGAATTTCTGCATAACTCGAGAACAAATCAAGTAAATGAAATCAAATTTTGCATCTGGAGGTTTTTGAAAAAAATTAATGTTTCTAAGGTAGTTTGAGACCCCTCCGCCTTCTGGAAGGGGAGACTCCCACGAAAATGAAACATAATTTTTAGCATAACTCGAGAGCCAATGAAGCAAATGAAACCAAATTTGGTATGTGGAGGCTTTTGGAGGCAAGAAATGTTTCTATGGCAGTTCAATACCCCTCCCCATTTAAAGGGGGAGGGGGGCTAATCAAGTAAATGAAATCACATTAAGCATATGGGGGTTTTTGGAGGCTACATTTCTATAAACATAAACATGAATTCCTGTCTGTTTGTCAGACACTTATATACTCGGAAAGTTCTGAACCGGCCAACGTGAAAATTTGTATGAAGGGGTTTTTGGGGCTGGGAAAGGTTCTTATGATTGTTTGAGACACCTATTTTCTCAGGAAGAGCGGCTCTCATATAAATGAGACACAAATTTCTTCATAACTCGAGAACTAATCAAGTAAATCGAATCAAATTTGGCATGTGAGGGGTTTTGAAGGCAAGAAGGTTTCTATGGTGGTTCAAGACCCCTCCTCTTTCAGGAAGGGGAAGGATGCTTTCATACAAATGAAACTCAAAGTTGTGTATAACTCAAGAACTAATCAAGCAAATGGAACCAAATTTGGCATCTGGGGGGTTTTGAAGGCAATGATTGTATGGTGGTTTGAGAAACCACCCCCCTTTGGAAGGAAGGACTCCCATACAAATGAAACACAATTTTTTACCAAAAATGAGAATCATCCATGTTACTTAAACACAAATCGTGTATTTCTCGGGTAAGAAGCATTTTTTGATAGAAGTTGGAACCCCTGCTTTTTAAAAAAGAAAAATTATCGAGAAGTGAGAAGTTTAAGTTCTTCTTAAAACTTAAATACCCTGAACTTTTGGGATGTTTTCGGAACGATTGGAAAGTTTCTCGATCACCTGGAAAGTTCCTTGAAGTTCTAGGAAGCTCCCTAAACTTATGGAAAATTCCTTTGAATGTTTCCTTCTGAAATTCTGGAGTTCCCCGATCTTGGGGGAAGTTTTCTGAAATTCCTGGAAGATCGCAGGACTACTGAAAAATTTCCTGAATTGCTGAATCCTCTGAGCATCCGGAAGTTTTTTCGAGCTTCTGGAAAGTTCCCTGAACTTCTGGGAAATTTTCTAAATTTCTGGGACGTTCTCTGAACGTCTGAGACGTTTGCTGACCTTTTGGAAAGTTTCCTGATTTTTTGGGGAGTTCCATGATTTTAGTGAGCATTTACTGAAGCTCTGAGAAGTTTTTTGAATTCATGAGAAACCATGAGAAAGTTTTTTGAACTCCTACATGTTCGCTGAACTTCTAAGAAGTTCTGTATATGTCTAGCAAGTTTCATGAAATGCTAAGAAGTTCACTAAACCTCTAGGAAGATCCGCAAACTGTTGAAAAGCTTCATGAATTTCTTGACTGTTTTCTATTGGAAGTTCTCTAATTTTCTGGAAAGTTCCTTGAATTTTTGGGAAGTTCCCTGAACATCTTGAGTAGTTCTAGGAACTTCTGAAAAAATACCCAAAATAATCTGATAAGTTTTCTAAACTTCTGGAAGCCCCCTGAATTTCTGGATAGTTACTTGAACTTCCATGGAGAACCCTTTACTTTTGGAAACTTCCCTAAGCTCGTGGTAAGCTCCTTGAATTTGTGGACAATTCCCTGAATTTCAACCGAATTTTCAACAGCTGAACGTTCGGTAAACTGATTTTACGGATTTCGGTGAAATTTTACAGATATCTGTAAAAAATTTACCGGATTTCGGTAAAATTTTACCGAAATCCGTAAAATCGGATTACCGAACGTTCAGCTGTTGAGAATTCGGTAAAACTTTACAGATTTCTGTAAAATAATCTTAGTGTGTAGGAAACAATCTGAATTTCAGGAAAGTTGTCTGAACTTCTAGGGAGAACCCTTAATTTCTGGAAAGTTCCCTGATTTTATGGTATGTTCCTTTGACATCAAGGAGAATAGCTAAGCCTCGGGAAAGTCTAAGTCAAATCTAAAAAGTATACCGAGCTTCTGATAAGTTCCCTGAGTTTCTAAGTGCACTGAATTTACAAGATTGTTTTCGAACTTTTGGGAGATAATTTTTGTCCATCAGTTTCTTAACCTTTTCCGATATTGTGGGCGTAAATACTGCGGGCCGTAAGTCTTAAGGAAAGATTTGCAAAAATTCTTCAAGGTCACCAACCCCCAAGTTTTCGTCGAGAGAACTAGCTGAGGACATACGCCAACATCCGTTAAGCTGTAGTGCACCTATGTAACACTAAGGCCAACGTATCCAGCTGCATCGCAACAGCTGGAAAAAGTCATCAGTTGACTGCAGTTGTCGCATAATGTCTAGGATCATATCCCTTGGCATGATGAAACGTCACAGAAAGTGCTTCTTGTCATAGGTTGGCGTGGCTTTATCTATCACTATCAGCACTTTCCAATATCGTTTAAATGAGATGTATGCATTCACACACTCACCACCACTCAATCCTCGGTCTCTGAAAAAAAAACTTATGATCTCTGGATATTGTAAGATTGACAAGATGATAGGTGTTGGTGGGTTTAACAACAAGAAATACTACACCGGTGCGGGGAACGCAAAGTTGGTCTGTTTTAGCTGGTTCTTTTTAAGTTTGCTGATCAACTATAAAGATGTTAAAATAGACCACCGCTGAAGATGCTCTAAGCGGTACGTTTTGAACAGGCTGAACAATGAGATCGGTGGACCGAGTAAATGACACTACTCAAATCATTTGAAAAAGCTGTGAGTATGGTTCTTTCCATATGACAAAAATTCCCGATGACTTTTGAAATTCCCGCATTTTTTCCCGCATACTTCCCGATGACTTTTGAAATTCCCGCATTTTTCCCGCATTTTCCCGAGTCTGTGGCCACCCTGCCCTTGTTTGCTCAATCTCACATTGGCTGCAGAAATGGCGGACGGTTCTGTTCAGAGATGAGTCGAAGTTCAGCATCTTCGGAAGCGACGGGATTTACCGTGTACGTCGACCGACTGAAAAACGCTTAGACTCACGGTACTGCCAGAAGTCGGTGAAGCATGGCGGAGGCAATGTGATGGTCTAGGGATGTTTTTCTACGAACGGCCTTGGTCAAATTCACCGAAACGATGGAATCATTGACCGTGTCATGTACAATAACATCCTGAAAGATGTTATGCCATTAAAATGGATATTCCAACAAGATAACGACCCTTAGCACACCGCCAAAGTGGCCAAACAGTGGTTTAAGGATAACCAAATAATGGTGATGGACTGGCTGCCCCAATCTCCGGATCTCCGGAACCTGTGGGAGATCGTGAATCACCGAATTGATCGTGAAGTTGTTCGAAATAAGGATCAGTTGTTTGCACAAATCCAAAAGGCTTGGGCAGCAATTTCACAAAACTTCATTGACCACCTGATCGAGTCTATGCCTAGCAGAAGCAAGGCCGTAATTGAAAGTAAAAGATTCGCTACGAAATATTGAAAGCCTAATTGAATTTGGTAAACAACACGCGAAGTTGCACTTGTTTTGTCCAGGAGAAAAACATTGACTTTTTATAAACCTTTAATGTAGAGTTTCATGATTGCGATTGACTGGTTGCAAATGTTTTGTCCAATACTGTATAGTTTCCGGTATCTCGATCACGTACTGGATCGATCGTCAGAAGGCTAATCCGACGATTGGTTCGGCTGAGCGTGATGCCCCTCTTTCGGATGCGATTCGCCTTCCGTTGAAATTCCAATGGATGTCGATCGGGAAGTCGCCCTTGTTCACCGTACACGAGGACGTTGGAAAAGATCGTGTCGCTACCGAACGTAGTCGAACGGAAGGATTTACGGCAGTGAAAAAAAAAGAAAATGGACGTAACCTCACTTTTTATCAATGCTCCGACATTCAAGCCCAGGTTGAAAAAGGCATTAAATTGTCTAGTTCACTTGAAATCTGTTCATGGCAGATAAGCTTTTGATTAGTGTTTGTGTTATGACAGTCAGTGCACATTGAGGTTAAGGCGAACAAAAGATATTTTGAAGAAATCAGTTGAAGAATCAGTGGACGAAGTGTTCGTGGATCTCGTTTTATAAATCTACCAAGAGGACTGGATGGAAAAGGGAAAGCTAAAACAGTTACTGCTCACTAGCTGCTAACCTTTCACTAGTAAGGGTGCAATCAATTCTACGTTTCCGGCATGATTCGTGGCCAAACAAGTGTAGTTCCCGCTATGCCGATCCCGTACTGATTCTATACTAAGTGTGCTGAGCCGTTGATTCGGTCGACTGATTGATATGCCGTCGTTGGAGTAGATGCGTTTCCCATTCTGAAGCCAAGTTATCTCAATCGGTAGATCACCTTTGTTTACCGTGCAGGTGGCCGATACCATATCCATTGCGAACACGGCGTCTTCTCCAAAATCGAACGAAACTATCTGGGGAGGAACTGGATAGGACAAAACAAATTCACTTCAAGGCTGCTATGACAAACCATTGACGAAAAGTGTTGCCGTGTGCTGAACTCGTCCGGCTTTGTTCTCCGCCGTGCAAGTATAGTTGCCGCTGTGGACGTCTCTAACGGATTCTATGCTCAAAACGCTGATGCGTTGATTCGTTCGACTAACGGAAATGCCCTCACTACTACCATCAATTGGCTGGTTGTCCCTGCTCCAGCGGATTTGCATCGGTAGGTCACCCTTATTCACGGTGCAGTACGCCGAAACCATATCCATTGCATTGATAGACTCGGCGCCGAAATCGAAGGGAACGACTTGCGGAAGGACTGTTTTATATGAAAAAGAGTGAATTCCTACTTCGACAGCAAACTTTGGGAAGATTGGGGAAGAAACAGGGGGCTAACGAACGAAGCTATCTAAGACAATAACCGTTCACGGATAGGATGGCGCTGTATTCGACTGCCCCGGCTTGATTCTTCGCCTGGCAGGTATAGTTCCCACTGTGTCGATCCCGAGCCGAATCGATACTGAGCATACTGATACGAGAGCTGCTGCGACTTATGAGAACTCCATCGCTCGTTTGCAACCGGTGTGGCGTACGCGGTTCCATCAGGGATGACGCAAACTCCCAGCTAATGTCGATTGGCATGTCACCTTTGTTTACGGTGCACATCGTCGAAACCATATCGTACTGGTTGACCTGTTCCTCGCCGAATCTGAATGGCACAATTTGTGGCAGCACTGGATAGGCCGAAGGGTCCCACGATGATACGACGACGGATAGTGCGAGCGCGCGCGATCGTATTTACTCATATGACGTATATATTTGCTTATCAACTAACAGAAGGTTGGATTGTAATGAACTGTGTTTGATTGTTCGGAAGAGGTTTAGCACGGCTTTAAGATAGAACATTAACAAAAATAGTGCATTCAGGAGATGGTTTCGTAGAATTTTCAAATGATTTACGGAAGTCCATAATCTGACGTACAATAGTCTACAGATCGGACGCACATTATGAGTTAGGGGGGAAAGAGGCATAATGAGCATACGGGGTGGTTGAGCACCCCCTTTTTCTCTGAGATTGAAAATTTAATGAGACAAATAATTATATCGTGTACTAATAAAGGATGCAGTTACGCAATTTTGAAAATTGGAAAATATAAGCCATATACAAAAAACTTGATAACTTCATTTTGTTCCCACTGTATGTGTAACCATGAAATAGTAAAATATTTCACCTATGTTAAATAAGCTTTTACCAATTTGTACTATTGAATTTACGAAATCTAAATACTAGCAAACAATATCTACAGTCAACGCCAAAATAAAGTGCCCACCTTTCTCATGAACACGCTTCATCTCTGAAGTCATTGAAAAACTCATTATATCGTATTGATATATTTTTCTAAGCATGATAGTATTATTATTTTAAAGATGCATGTGTATTTATGCAAAGGATAATACACATTTTGGCAAAATTATTTTTTGAACCATACGTGGTGTAAACTTGGTGTGTCATAATAAAGTGCCCTATTGAAAATATATTATGTGTATGTAATTTTTACATCCAAACGCCCCTCGTATTCAATTTTTTTGACGTTTCCAAGTGTTTGTTGATCTTCTTACGGATTTCAGTTGTCGGTCAGAAAGATTCATCTAAATAACCATGGATAATAAGGTGGCAAGCAAAACTGTTCCCTTGCAGATCCGAAAATGTGTTATTCGTTACATCGAGAAAGGTAAATCGCATCGCAAGATTGGTGAAAAGTGTGGATACAGCAAAGCAGCGGTTACCAAACTTTTCGCAAAGTACAAAACCTATGGCTCAGTAGCTGATCGCCCAGGAAGGGGAGGGAAACGTAGAACAGATTCCCGAACAGATGCGAGAATCATTCGAGAAATTAGGAAAAATCCGAAGGTTACCCGCAAGGAGATCAAGGAAGTGAATCAACAACCGATCTCGGACAGTACTCTACCACGGTATGAAGAGCGGGTTTTGTAAGAAGTTGCCTTTTATTAGCAAAGTCAACAAAGCGAAACGACTCAAATTTGCTCGGGAACATGCTATAAACCTTTAGAATATTGGAAGACTGTTTTGTGGACTGATGAGTCCAAATTCGAGTTGTTCAACAGCAAAAAACGAGCTCGTGTATGGCGTAGACCTGGAGTGGCGCTCCATGATCGACATATCCAGGGCACATTTAAGCATGGTGGAGGGAACGTAATGGTGTGGGGGTGTTTTTCTTGGGCGGGTGTTGGTGCTGTGGTAAAAATCGATGATATTATGACAGCAGATTCCTACATCGACATATTGCATGAGAATTTGGAGGTTTCAAATGTGTGTTCCAGCAAGATAATGACCCAAAACATACCGCGAAGAAGTCAAAGGCATTCTTCCGTTCCTGTCGTATTAAACCTATGAAATGGCCCCCACAGAGTCCAGATCTGAACCCAATAGAGAATCTGTGAACCATCTTGGATTCACGAGTTGATAAGGCAGGAGTTACCAACAAACATAACTATTTTCAAGCTCTTGATAACGCCTGGGAAGATCTTGACCCACAACACCTGAAGAATCTGGTGGATAGTAGGCCGAAACGTTTGCAAAAACTGTTGACGGTCAGGGGAGGACACATCAACTACTTATCACTCAACAGACTGGATCTACAACTTGTTTTTTTTTAAAGGAAAATACGAAGTGGGCACAATATTTTGACATGCATAATTTCTACTATAGTTTGATCTTTCTTGAAGAAAAAAATGAATTTGCAGGAAAAGTGTTTTCTTAGAATCTTTCACTTATTTTAAAGTTTGCTGCACAAAAAGGAGAAACTGGGGTAGGTGGGCACTTTTTTCTGGCGGTGACTGTATATGATTCTTAAACATTTGAAGTAAATAACAGTATACTTCATTTTATAATTCAGCAATAATCAATTTTAACTAGGCGTCTTATGCGGGGTGGAATGAGCACACCATGACGGGGTAAAAGTGGCACAGCAGCAGCTTAAGAACATAAACCATAAGGAAAAACAACGAGCTGTCATTATTAATATTTCAAGTGCGATAATGGTCCGGAATTATAAACGCCTTAGGGCATCTTCAACGGCGATCCAAATCGTGGATTGGATTTATTTTTTTAGACCAAACGCAAAAACATCGCTGCACCGGTGTTGTAAATTTTGTTTTATACTGGATCTAGTTTGCATCATTTCAAAACTGGTGTATGTTTTGATCTATTCTTGCAGCAATTTGGAACAAGAAAAATGCCGTTCCAAAACACTATGGGCTACTCGATAATACCAATTATTGAGTAAAATTTCAGCTTTTACTAAACAATAACTCAATTCTAATTTGCGTGCATGCAAATAACCATTTGAGTATATTCTGGGTATATTTGTGAGCCGAAAAGTAACCGTGTTTGCTGCGTATGATGCTGGCGACAGTTGTGTTGCTAGCCTCGGATGTTGATAATTACCTCTAGTTGCTCCCGGTGCTGGTGAATTGCCATTTCGTTTCATTTTCCGGAAAACGCTGACTAGTTAGAAATGCGGAGGTTCCGAGATTTCAAATAATATTTCGATTGTTAGGAAATGAAAAGTAATGAAGTCTACAAAGTAAACAATCTGTTTATTTATAGATTGGTCATGATAAGCACTTGCAAATAGCTCATACAGATAAATTTTGGATAAGCCGCTAGTTGACTCTAGTTGTCGCATAATGTCCAGGAACACCTTCCTTGGCATGCGGAAACGCAGAAAGTGCTTCTCGTTGTAGGTTTGCGTGTCGCTAAAGTAGTCCTGAAACAGCTTCAGATGACCGAAACGGAAATCACGGTCGACGTTGGGGCGTCATCCAGAATGTGACCATCTCCGTTCCGACTCTTGTTTATTCGCTGCCAAACCACGAATCAACATTAACCTATATCGTTTTAATGAAATACATGCATTCACACACTCCCCTTCAGCCAAACGAAAGAACAAGTATTCCGTGTCGCTTGCTAACGCCGCACTATTGGCATTAAAAAGTATTTGATCAAACAAATCAAAAGCAAAATGTTTGGAAAAATCTGCGATTTCTGAAAAAAAAACTTCTGATCTCTGATGTTGAATGATCGACAGGATTACAGGTGTTGGCGGGCTTAACAAGGTTGGACTATTTTAGCTAGTTCTATTCGAGTTTCGCTGATGCAAATCTGGTGTAAAGTTGATCTAAAAATAGACCGCCGCTGAAGATGCCCTTACGGATCGCCAGCGGTGGACAAACGTCAATTTGACATCGGCAATGAGAGCGGTCAATCACGATGGAGTGTCAGTGAAAAGAGCCGCCAAGGAACATGGTACTCCACGACAAACTCTTGCAAGATATTTAAAGCTTGTGCCGCAGCAGAAAGTTAGACTCGCCGGGTCATATTCCACCGTATTTTCTAAAGAAGGGGAGGCTGAGCTAGTACAACACATCCTTAAACTGAAGTCAGAAGCCTGGGAGAATGGGAAAGCACACCCCTTCAGCAAGGAGAAACAACTAGCTGGAGTCGATTGGCTTATTGGCTTCCGAGAGAGGAACCCAAAGCTTTCATTCCGTTCTCCAGAGGCAACATCAGCTGCACGCGCTCAGCATCATCCTTCACAAACACAAACACATAATCTGCGATAACCAATACAAGCGGAGTTTGAAATTCGCGAGATTTGTTTCTACCCGTGCGTAGACACTGTGTTTGTTTTTATCTGACCGGAAACGGAGAGGATCTAATGTCGTTTTCGGTTTTAAACGTGGCTCAGGTCTGACTCTGACTCGCAATTACCGAACGAAAGCGGATCCAGAGTCGAGTCAGTATGAAGGTGTTAGTGCAAAACATAAACATAAACAAACATAAACCTTCTATTTTGACAGTTCATGTTTGTGTATTGGTGAATCCAGGTTGGACCTCGAAAAAAGTTGAGAGCGAACCTCATCGATGTTGGGTCGGATCCAGTGCGGATCCAGATCCGACCCGATTGAATAAAAAAACGTTTTGACAGCTGTTAGGGCGGACCTAGGGCGAACCCAGTTCCGCACTGGCAATAACCGAAAACGACAGAAATATGTCAGTGCGCAAAAGTGATCTTGTGAAAGTGTTTCTGAATTCCAAGTCGAACAGTGATGACATTAAAGAGAGTATTGCGTTGATAGAATCTCGGTTCAATACTGTATTTGACGCACAAAATTGACGTAAATTGTACTGCTCGATATCAAGATTGAAATCTACATTTATAAAGCTGCATGATGAATGCTGTCAGAGAAAGACTGACAGGTTCTATAAACATCATAAACGGTGGCTTGAAATTGATTACAAAGTTCCTGTCACAGTAAACATGGTCCCTACGGTTTCTGAACCAGCCGTAGTTCATGGAGGAGGTACACCAAGGCTCCCGTATGAGCTTCAATCAGAGAGGTCCAGGAGGCGAACTACGAAAGTTTTTGATAAGAATACCAACTTGGCTCTCGATACGGCGCGGTATGTGGCGGCGAGAAATGGCAATGGAGAGGTAGTATCTGCTTTAAAAACTATAAAGGACACGCAAAATATTGCCAAAATCGATTGTGTTTGAAAAAGAATCAGCCGAACTGACTCGACGAACGAAGGAGGAATTCGAGCTTGAAATTTCCAACTTGATACCTACTTCATGTAAAATCAGAGCCAAGACGTTGACCGTTAAGTGCGTTTTTTTTTCTGACAATGCTGGATGGAAAATGTCTCATGAATATCTCGGATGTTAAATCAAGCTCAGTATGCTACATTTGTGAATCCCCGCCATCTAAAATGAACAATTTGCAGCAAGTCAGGAATTTTCCAATAAATGAAGATATGCTGAACAAAGGTTTCTCCGTTCTTCATCTGTGGATGAGGCTTTTGGATGTTGTTACTAAGATTTCTTATAAGTTGCCGGTAAAAGAGAAGGTACGAGGTGAAGAAAATAAGAAAATAGTAGCAGCACGCAAAAAGGAGATTCTGGAACGATTTTGGAGCGAACTACACCTAAGACTCGATTTACCACGGCCATCAGGAGGAACAAGTACTACAGGTTAGTAGTTAACTTGAGTATTTCTAATATTTTTTAACCATCTTTTTAAAATTTCATAGGCAATGTTGCAAGGCGAGCTTTTGAAAATCCGAAGAAACTCGCTGAAATTCTTGAAGTTGACAAAGCCCTTCTTACCAATTTGCAAACTATCCTAATATCGCTAGCTTGTCAGTTGCCGTTGAATATCTCAAAGTTTGAAAAGCTTTGCGATGAGACCGCTAAGTTGTACGTTGCAAAAAAAAGATTGGAAGCCAATGACACCAACTTTACATAAGGTTCTCATCCACGGCGGAGATATTTTGAGGAAGATGCCGCTACCCGTGGGACAGATGTCTGAGGAAGCAGCTGAATATAAATAAAAATGCTCAAATAAACTATTCTTAATTCCTCATAAGCCTTCTTTTATCGTTGAAATATATTAAGGATTCAAAGCTACAATTTCTAGCGATTTGTATTGTATAGATAGATGTGCTCATAATACCCCACAGGGGTGCTCAATTAGCCCCCCGTACCTCTACGAATGCTATCATTTCCATCCAATCATAACAATTGTATTGTAATGGTCCAAAATGGCTAATTTCATACTTTTTATTATCACTGATGAAAAGAATTCTATTGAAATTTAGCAGCGAAACACATGGAATTTGATTGCATTTAGTAACAAAAAACTTATGCATTGCTTAAGGTGCTCATTATGCCCCTTTCCCCCCTACATTTCTCCGGACGCTCCTAACAGTTGATTGATCGAATACAGTCTAATAAATCCGAATGAAAATCTGAGTCAAAATGTGCCATGCAACGGCAGATCTACTAAAATCTCAAAAAGACTGATTCATCATTCTGATTGTCACTCAAATAATTACCATCTCTTCGAAAATCGCGACGTGACGAAGCGAAAACAAACCGTTCATTACAATCCAACATATCTGTGTACTTTCCTCAACAAAAGAAACTTCTCCACTTACCCATAACAGCGACTTCCAGTGTACCCCGAGCGGTGTAGCCTTCCGAATTCTTCGCAACGCAAGTATACGTAGCCTGATCGGAGTTCCGTTCCACATTCTCGATGATCAGCGTTCCGTTGGGAAACACCTTCTGCTTACGATTGATCGGCAGCTGTCGGTTGTCTAAAAATCAACAAATGTCCACTCATTACCAAACCTCTTCCAAAATTAGTAAAAAACCTACCCCGTTCCCACACAATTGAATCGATCGGATAGCCAGCAACCGGACACGTCACCATCAGCGTTTCGCCGGCCACAATCGATTTCTTCTCCATAGTTCGCACGTACGGTAAGCCATAAACGTTCAGTTTGGCTGAGTGTTCCGCAACGCCAACCTTGCTGCTGGCGATACACTTGTACAGACCTCCGTCGTTCGAATGCAGAGACGTGATGTTCAGATGTGACACGACATCCCCATTGACTGTGACGTACTGGCCAACCTGATACCGATCGCTGTTGGTGATTTTCTTCCCGTCCAGTTCCCATGAAATTTCCGGCGTTGGATTACCCCCAGCAATACACTTCAGAAATACGGAGGGTCCCGGGTGACGCGTTTCCTCGGGAAAGGCTTCTCGAATCACCGGTGGGTCAACTATTGAAGATATTAGACGCTTTAAACCATACAAACCCACCTGACACACACGCAACACTTACATCGTCCTCCCAGCTTCAGCTCAGCACTGGATTGAGCGCTTTCCTGGTCATTACGGATGAAGCACTGATACATGCCCTTGTCCTCTTTCTTAACCGACTCTATCCGCAAGACGGCATCGCTGTGTCCCAATGCTTTTCCGTCCTTCATCCAGCTGACGGTCTTGATGGGATTGCCGGAGAACTTACAGGTAAATACGGCCGGTCGTCCGAAGTCGACGGTTTGCGTGCGGGGTTCAATCTTGGCTGTCAACGGAGCCGTCACCGTCAGCACAGTTTCCACGCTTTCCCCACCGACCGAGTTGTTCACCACGCATAGGTACTTGCCGGAATCGTCTACCACGGCATCCTTGATGATCAGCGTTCCGGAGACCTGCTTCACGCGATCGTTCAACACTACGGCTTGCTTGCGGGTTGTTCCTTCGATGTATTTGTACCATCTGAAAAGGGAGCGGGAAGAAGGGACAAGGGTTAATGCATACACAAAGGGGCATTGTTTCCATAGCTCATTAATGGGTCAATGTGGGGCGGGTGGAACAAAAACTGGGAAGCAGTGTTTTGAAAGCATCTTCGAAGCATTGGGAATTAAGGAGGAACAGGAAAGATTCACGTTGACGCACTAGCTAATGGAGAACATGGATCGAATGACTGGATTATTTTGGTAATGATTAAGCGGTTTGAAATGTCATTTTATACTTACCTTTCAATGAATGAAATGAATGTATGCTCAGTGAACCATCTTCTTTGAGTTTAACAGTTAATATTGAGTTATCATAGCTTATATGAAACCTGAACTTTGTTTAAAACAGTAAATAATCAAGGACGGATAAGTGTACTGCTCTAAAGAAATACTCGGATGAAGGAAGAACTTCTTGGAAGGAACCAGACGACTGCTGAGCATGTTCATTACATTCATTGTGGATCATATTGGATGAACGACAATTGACTTAACGATTTCCCTAAATAGGATGAAACTGGAAGGAGAATTCTGGAGCGAGGAAATTTTCAACTCCGAAATATATCCTGAAGATTATGTATGACTTTGTAGGAATATTGACATATTGACATTGTTAAGTCAAAATCAGTTCACGAACAACCTTAGAGAATAATGTGAAACAATTACCATTTGAAATTATTTTTTTAGGTTAGGAATCTTTCTAAGATTAAAGATTCCTGCCGGTTTTTTGTACAGGAAGGAAAATCTGCAAACATACTCTTGAAGAACTCAGAGGTTGGGATTGAGGGTGCTAACCTCTCGACCCACTGAAAACCCTTCTAAAGGGCGAACACGAAATTATTGCGACACCGAAAATGCAATGCCAATTTTCTTACAATGTTTAGAATCATACCAAAATTTTAGGGTAGTTTTATACATATATTTACTTCAAAAATCAAAAGAAAAGTTAATCGATGAAGCCTTGAGTGTAAAATTGAACGCATTTTCGCTTGATGCCCTCCATCAAAGTCTTTACAGTGTCATCCGGTACCAGTTTCTCAGTTTTTTTTCCATTTTCTTAACATGTCCTTCTCGTCTTTGACTGTCTTCTTGCTCTTCCGAAGCTCCCGCTTCATCATTGCCCAGTACTGCTCCACTGGGCGCAGCTCCGGACAGTTTGGCGGATTCATGTCCTTTGGAACAAAATGGACAGAATTGGCCTCATACCACTCCAGGACACTTTTAGAATAGTGGCATGCTGCCAAATCTGGCCAAAATAGCGGAGCTTCGTCGTGCTGCTGCAAGAACGGCAAAAGGCGCTTCTCGAGGCACTCAGATTTGTAGATCTCGCCATTTACTGTGCCCTTTGTCACGAAAGGCTCACTCCGCAAGAGCAGATGGCCTGCCAAATGAGATATTCGGAGGCGAACTTCGACATTTTCTTCTTCTTAAATTTGTGGTCTACATAGAACTTGCTCTTGCCGGTGAAAAACTCCAACCACGGAATTTGCTTAAAATCGGCTTTTATATACGTTTCGTGTCCATCACACAGCAGCCATATTTTGTCAGCATCTTCTCGTAGAGCTTCCGGGCCCGAGTTTTAGCCGTCGATTGTTGCCGCTCATCGCCGTTTGGGAAGTTCTGTACCTTGTATGTATGTAGTCCAGCTCTCTTCTTTGCATTCTGGACGTAGCTCTGCGACATGCCGATCTTTTTAGCCAAATCACGGCTTGAGACGTTGGGATTTGCTTTAATCATCCGCTTCACCTTTTTGTTCTCCGGTCCCGGTTTTCTTCCAGCTCCTTTGCCGTGGTCCAACGTCAACCACTCCTGGAACCGCTTCAACACTCTGGAGACGGTTGAATGGTGAATGTTCAATATTTTTCCCAACTGCCGGTGCGACAGGTCAGGAAATTCCAAGTGTTTGGAAAGAATTTGTTCTCTCGACTCGCGTTGGTTCATCTCCATTTTCGTTGAATCGAAAAACACGACTTCGAGTTTGACAGCATGTAAACAATACACATCAATGAGAAAGTGTGCAAAATTTGGTTGATTTTTACCCAATAGTAAACAAGTTATGCCCTGTTGAATGTGTCGCAATAATTTCGTGTTCGCCCTTTATGACCCCAGCCTTGAGCATTTCCAGAACCACCTCTCGGTATTAGTTCGGAGAAGGGAGGTGGGGTTGTGCGTCGAGCACACGCTACGTCTAACTACTTAGGGCATTAGAAGTTAACTGGCCCCTTTGACCTGCCGCTGCTCATTACCCCATTTGTTCAGAAGCTCTAAGACAATCTGAGAGGCTGCTGTGCTCTAGTTGTCTCGGTCTTGACACATCTTCTGGATAAGGTTGCTATACCGTTTCTCGCGCCGTCGAAGCGAGGACATGCGAAGAAATTTGATCTGCGGTTCCCTCTGCATCCGCACCTCCGGGACACACGAAGGATCCGCACACCTGGGCCTGACAGGATCTGCGTCAAGTGAAAGTTTATCTCGCCGATCGGTTCTGGAATTTGTCGATAGTCTAATGACCTTTCGTAGTTCGATTCCTTCCGCCACTTGACCATAGAGATTCGGTTCTAATGATCTTCCGGATACCTCTCGTGCCAAGTTGTTTGAAGCGTCTTCTACGTATTCTACCTCTTCTGTTATTATGATGCCTATGGGCATCATCCCAGGTAAGACGCAGACCGCGTCGCGTGACATTGTGCGGGTTACGCTGACCACTCTTAGGCGCATTAGTGTCTGCGTACACTCGAGGTTACCTAAGCAGCTTTTAGTACTTAGAGCGGTGGCCTGAGTATGCTCTCTTGCACCGCCGAGCTATTCGACGTCATGCGAGATAATGCCGATATAGTAATGGAAGCTTTCTTGTAGGCGTTATCTATGTGACTGACAAATGACAGCTTTTCGTCGGTAATAACCCCCTAAGTACTTCATGGACCGCTTTGAGGACGCCTGTTACTTCGATTTTCTGTTGCTGACCACAGTAATCGCCGGTTTGTGATGGGCTAGCTCTAGCTGTTTGGAGCGCAGGGTAAAGTCGTTCGCGGAACAGACAATATTTACCCCGTTGGGGAACGAAAGCCGCAACTCTTCGCCATACATCGTGTTCCAGAGTTCCGGGCCCATGATCGAACCTTCCGGAACTCCCACGCTGACTTGGACACATTCCTGACCCGCTTCTGTACACTAGTACTCGATTCTGGAAGTAGTTTTCTAGAATCCTGTACAGGTATTCAGGAACCCGGAGGCGTTGGAGTGAGTAACCGATAGCTACCCAATTGGCACTTTTGAACGCGTTTCTCACGTCAAGGGTGACCATTGGAGAGTAGCGGACTCCCCGTCTATTACGCTGGATTCCCAAATCCAGTCCATCTCGGTGACGGACAGTATGGCATCCACAGCCTGTTGAGGATTACCCTCTAAAGCACCTTACCCACCATGTACAACAGGCATATCGGTCGATATGCCGATGGATCACCTGGGGCTTCCCTGACTTGGGTAGCAATACAAGTATCTGGAGTTTTCAGGCGTCCGGAAAGGCACCCTCAACCAGACATCTCTGCTTTATCACCCGGAACATTTCGGGAACCAGCAGAACAGCCGTCTTGATAGCCAGGTTCGGTATTCCATCTGGTCCTGACGCTTTGTTCACCTTGAGCGATTTTCCTTTCACGATGAGTCCTCAGGTGCCTAAAGGGATGGATCGATCTATCATAGTTGCCTTTGGAGCTCCGCTTTCGTAGCGTTCCCGCAGTTGGTTGCTGTGGCTGCGAACTAATCCGGAAAGCACACATTGTACATTACTTAACCCCCACTAGTTCCACGACAACTCCAGGAACCCATGTCCAATCATTGCCTTGGTGCATTTGGGCGTACACTTGGTCCTGAAGTACTTCCTGCATACCAAATCGGCTGAAAATCTGGCGTAGGATGACGATGGTAGCAGACGTCGTGATTCGTTTAGTAGGTACTACCTCGGGCCACTTGGACAGAGAATCTACTGACAAGAGATAGAATGTTCCTTAGATCGGCCCCGCAAAATCTACATGAACCCTCTGCCATGGTTTTTCGGGGATGGGCCACGACTCTAGCTTCGTCTTGATATCAGTCTCCGCGACGGAGGCACATTCTGAACAGGATTGGATCAAGGCGAGAACGTATTCGTCGATGTTCGGCCAATAGACGTAGTTGAAGCTTCCTCGGCACCACAATCCACTCTCTGTATATCCGATCTTTTTGCGCTGCATACAAAGAGTCTCGGCGGGCGAAGAACTGCTGTACCTCTGGCCCTCCAGAGATGGTTTTCTTATCGCTAGGCCAATCGTTTATGACATATTTGAGGACTTGCGGCAATGTCTTGTCTGGTTTAGTCTCGGCTGCTGCCATTTTGTGCGATACTGGGAGATATTCGATGGATTGGTCGACGATGTTGCAGATTACCTGGTTCACCTCGAGCGACCCTATTACGTAGTCCTCATCCGGCTTAATGTGGCTGTTGACCAGATGAGATAGAATGTCTGCGAGTCCGAAGTGATCCGTGGATATATACTCGAGTGTCCACCTCTGCAGGCGGTTTGCGCTGTACGATGGAATCCTTCGTTTCATCCCGAAATGGCCAAAAGGGGCATGTGGTCCGTCTGCAGGCTGAAGAGTCTGCCGTAGATCATTCTATCGAACTTAGTAACGAGGCCCAATGCCTCTTTCACGACCTGACTGTAGCGGGATGCGGCTGGGCTCAAGCTTCGGGATGCATGGTATACTGCTTTTTCTGATCCATCTGGGAACCGATGAGCAATGCGGGTGCCGATGCCCACGTTCGATGCGTCCGCTGACACCACCATCGTAAGGCGAGTATTACAGTGAGTCAGAAAGAGGGGTGGCTGCAAGACGTCCTTGAACCGATCGAAAGAGCGTTGATACGTATCTGTCCAATGGAAACTGGCTCCCTCCTTGAGAAGCTCGTCTAGCGGCTGGAGAAAATTCCGCATTTCCCGAATGTATTTGCCGTAATAATTAATTGCACCTAAATACGATTTCAGCGTTCGTATGTCGTGTGCCGAAGGCATGTTGACTATTGCTTTCACCTTATCCGGATCGGGTTGGATGCCCTCGGAATCCAGAAGTCGGCCCAGGTACTTTACCGACGCATAAAGAATCTGCAATTCTCAAACTTCAACGTAAATCCATACTCCTGGATGCGCAGTAAAACTAGATGCACATTTCGTCTGTGTTCCTCCGTATTTCGACCACCGACCAGGATGTCATCGAAGTAAGGTCCATGGCAGAGTGCCCATGATTTGTTGGAACACTCCCGGCGCGTTCTTGATTCCGGATGAGAGCCGATTGAATTGGTACAGTCCCTTGTGTGTGTTGATGTTGATCAACTTGCGACTTTTCTTGTCAACTGGGACTTGTAGGTAAGCGTTGGATGGATCGATATGGCTAAATACAGTGCAGTTTGCCATTCTATTGTCCTCCAAATATAGAAGTGGATAGTTGTTCGACTCCAGAACGCTGTTCAACCTAGTGGAGAAGTCGGCACATATGCGGACGGAGCGGTCCGGCTTACGTACTACTACAATCAGTGCTGCCCAATCTGCATACGTAACCGGCGTAATAATACCCAGGTCTTCCAGGCGTTTCAGTTTGTCTTCGACGACCGCATCCATTCCGTACGATACCGGTCGCTTAGGCTTAAATACCTATCGGGCTTCCTCCTTGAGCGTCAAATGGACTTGCGTTTTTATACAGATGCCCATGGGTTCCGTGAAAACGTCTCGAAACATAGCCCTCAGCTCGGTAATCTGCTGGTCTTCTTGTTTGGCACCGACCAGCTTGCAGAAGGACGAAAACGAAACGTTCCACAGGCCTGCTACCGGAAGCTGTCTGCACTTGACAATCGGGCGGTGACGCCTGGGGAGCCCCGACCTTGATTGAATTTTGCTTGGAGATAATGGTTATGTTAGATCCGGAAGCCAGTTGAAGGTTGACTGGCACTCCTTTGATGTTGGTTTCCACGTACCGCCGGCTTCGTCTCACTTCCGTTACTTCCACGATCTTTTTGGAGTGCCTTGATTTGTACTGCCCAGTTGGACTTCGGACGCTGCTTGAAACACCCGCAGTAGCCTTCCTTGTGGCCCGTTCGACCACAGTACCGGCGACAGTGGATGCGGAAGGTTGACCCCCGATGAGCACCGTATCTTGCTTCAGATTTATGAGGCTTTTGTACTCCTCGACTACTTTCTCCAGTGTAATGTCGTTCGCTTCGTTGATCATTGACAGCAGGCGTATCCGGATGTCCGAGTCTTTAGAAGATTTGAGCCCACACACGAAAACCAGGCATTTTAACTGCTCTTCCTTAGCTTCTGCAACTAAAGTCGACGCTCGATTTACCTTGCAGGAGTAGCTGATAAAGTCCTCATTTTCGTCCTATATTGTCTAGATGCACTGATGGCGACGATGAAAACTGAATACTGGCGTGCCAAAAATCCAGGATTCTCATCGGAACAAAAAGATTAAAAGATTGATATGATGTGGATGCCTCAATCGACTCAGAAGACTTTGCAGCTATATCCAATCGCGGTGATTTGGTCACAGCGTTCATAAAATGTTTTACACTTTTTTGACCATGCAAGACTTTTTTAGGTCTCCGTGAGCTAGTTTTTTGGTCGTTGTATTTTTCCAATATCTCTCGTGGTTTGAACAGCTGAAGTGCTGCCTCAGTTAGCGAAAGTGCAGTAAGTCTGTTTTCTGAATTATTATAGAGCCCACGAAGGAAGGATTCGCGAAGAAAAGGTGATTGAACCGTAAAGTCAACACGATGCTGGTCAAGATTGTTCTTCTGGTGACCCTGGCAGTGGTCTCGAGTCACGCGTTACGAATCTCTGTGCCCGGACAGTGCCAAGTTTATCAACGAGCAGCTCTATCCGACGGAGAAGCAATTGCGGGGCAACTTGAAGTTCGTTCCGTTCGGCAAATCCAACTACCGGACCCAGGGTTCGGAAACGCTTTTCGAGTGCCACCATGGACCGAACGAGTGCTACGGCAACAAAGTTCATGCCTGCGCATTGGCCAACATCGAAGGTAACTCATTCCAGCCGATCAACACCAAGGAAGCGCTAACCTTGGAGGACATCAACTGCTTGATGGAGCGTGCTGGGTTCAAAAGTGGCGAGTTCCCCGGAAAGGCTTGCGCCGATCAGTTCGAAATCAACTGGGAAAGCAATCTGCCGAAGAACTACGGAGATGAGACCAACAAGCTGCAGCAACCGCTCAAAAGCGTTCCCACTGTTGCATTCCGTCAGATCTTCGACAGCGACATCCAGAAGCTGACCGTGGATAACTTCCGCGCTGCTCTATGTAAGAATTTGAGCCCCTCGCCGGTTGAGTGCCGTATCGGCCCAGGAGGCGGTGTTTCAGCCCTTGCCTCATTAGGACTGCTCGCTGTTGCTGCTTTGATTGTCACCCGTCTGTTCTAATGTTAAGACTATGTAGGTTTAAATTACCTTCCGTTAACTCGATGGAACCAAATCCACCCAACCGTCCACTACCACCTTTCACATAGTGGATTTAGATGCTACGCAATTATTCCGCCCAAGTACTTTTAAAAAGACGTTGTCTTTAAACAAGGCAACTTGCGGCAGGAAATCGAGAACAGCTGATCCGCTGAAGACAAGGAAGGTGCTGAATATGTAAAAGCCATGACCGAAACTTCAATCCCCGAAGTGGCGAAGAAGGCGAAAGTTTCCATCTGGTTTGCCGAAAGAACAATGAAACGTGCCGGTCTCCACGTATACGAGGTCAGGAAGGGACCAAAGCGTAACGACAAACAAAACACGGTAGCCAAAACATTGCTTAACATTGCATTGGAGGGTGTGATTCGAAGAGCTGGGATAGACACGAGTGGCACGATCTTCAGGAAGGCCTTCCAACTATTTGGCTTCGCCAACGACGTTGATATCGTAGTTCGTAACTTTCGAGACGATGGCGGAAACGTACATTAGACTCAAGGCTGAAGCTGGTAGGATTGGGCTTGTGATTAATGCGTTGAAAACAAAATACATGAAGGGTAGAGGCACACGAAAAGACAAAGTTAGCTTCCTAGCACGAGTTCAGATCGAAGGTAATAGACGAATTCGTTTATCTGGGCTCACTGGTGACCGCCGATAACGACACTAGCAAAGAAATACAAAGGCGCATTACGGCTTGCAATGGTGCCTACTTTGGACAACGATGGACGCTAAGATCGAACAATGTTCGCCGAGCTACAAAGTTGACCTTCTACAAGACATTAATAAGACCAGTAGTTCTCTACTGGCACGAAACATGGACATTGCTCGTGGAGGACCAACGCGCCTTTGATGTCTTTGAACGGAAGGTGCTGCGAACGATCTACGGTGGAGTGCAGATGGAAGACGGAACGTGGAGGAGGCGAATGAACCAGGAATTGCATCAGCTGCTGGGAGAATCTCCCATCGTACACATCTCTAAAATCGGTCGACTACGATGGGCTGGGCATGTCATAAGAATGATGAACGGCAGCCCTGTTGAAATGGTTCTTGAATACAAACCGACGGGTACAAGAAGAAGAGGCGCGCAACGAAGAAGGTGGATCGATCAAGTAGAAGGCGACCTGCGGGCACTCCGCAAACAGCGAATCTGGCGAGGACAGCTTTGAACCGATTACAATGGAGACAACTTCTGTGTACAGCAGAAGCTTCACCGGCCTTGGTCTGATTGACGCGACACAGTATCCAAAACCCGCACCAGGATGCTGTACCGATAGTGGCTGACGAAACCAAGGTGTGTCGTGATGGATGATGAGAGTTACATCAAGGCGGACACAAAGCAATCGCTGGGGCAGGAGTTTTACGGTGCCACATCATGGTTGGCCGTTCCTAAGTAGGTAAGGAAAAAGAAAGTGAATAAATTCGCCAAAAAGTTCTTGTTTTGGCAGGCCATCTATAGATGTAGAGAAATGAGCTACCCATACATCACGACGGGTACCATGCATGGGCAAATCTACCGAGACGAGTGCCTCCAGAAGCACCTGCTGGCCTTCGTGCGATCTCATGAAGTGGTACTTGAACTTATGAAGAAGAACCATATTGTTGTCGGTTATTTGTGTCTCATTTTTTCCGAGACAATCTTTAACGGCATAAACTATCCAGTGCTGCCAAATATATCTGAATCGTGTTTCGCAAGCATGAGATAATACTATTTGAAATTTCCTGCAAAAATTCATCACGCACCCTATATTTTCTAAGATATTTTCACTGATATCCAGCATAACGCCAACAACTCAACTTTTTCCGCTGTCAAACGTCCATTCATCCAACATGATCCAACTACTTACCATCAAGCCTGAAAGCAAAGTATCAGTATTATTCAAACGAAATCAATCCTGTCAACCGAATCCTGATGATACCTATAGACCGGAACGGGAAACGCCTGTCCGTTGCAAAGACCGACAAACGTCATATTGACGCCAATCTCCTTCCCTTCAAATTTACTGTTCACTCTGGGTTTCACAAGTCCAACGGGTTCTTAACATAGACAGAGAAAACCCAGTTCAAATCAATTGGTTAACAAACATGTCTGTCGTGGCCTGAATGTTGTGGAAGGTCATTTCGATTTCATAGAGTATTACCTAAAACTTGGCATCGGGTACGACTGCCCCAAGCAGAGAATGGCAAAGTCATGACCAAGTCGAACCTTCATTTCTTGCAGTAAACCGCCCGATATCTTCGGAGCAACGCTACCGATTGGCTCTGTTGAAATTTAAACATAGAGATACCCGCAATTAAACGATGAAGCTTCTGAAAACCTAATTGCCTGAATGTTCGAAGGATCGTGAAGCCTTCAGTGGAAGATTTACCTAAAACTAGGGGTCGGGTACGACTGTCCAAGACAGAGAATGGCGAAGTCTTCAGTTGCCCTGGCATTCAAATCTTGCAGGTGGTGACCAGCGATTTTCGGAGCAACGCTACCGACGGGTTCTAAGATTAAGAGATTAAATCGTACGGTTTATAAACAAGTGCATTCGTTTTCATATAAACTGCCTGAATGTTGATGCGATCGATATGAATATTACCTAAACACGGGAACCGGAAATGATTGCGCCGGACAGATTATGGAGAAGCTTTCGTTTGCCCGAATAACCATCTCCTGCAGACGACCTCCGGATACTTTCGGGCCTACGCTACCAAGTGGTTCTGTGAGGAGTTAAATGTTGATTTCCCGTCTTACTTTAGTACTTTTTTTTGGCACAAGGTTAGCATAATCAATTTCATCGATTGTTGGGATAGTAAATAGGTTTATACTTAGATACACATAAGACAAGGTGAAATTAAATATGATGCGTGTTTTCAAAACTAGCCAATTAAGCAACAAAATCACAAATCATTGTTAACAGGTCTCGAACCGTGGTCTGCTAGTTGGACGCCATTGTTGCAAACGGTGGGATATCCCTCGATGATAATTTGTTCAAAAATTTCGATCAACCATACTCTGCCTTGACTGTCAATCTAAGAGGTATATCGCACCCTGGCGTCCAACGTCAGAACTTACGGTCGCTTGGAATCCAGATCTTCCGGGTAAATATTTCAGAGAAAAAGAAATAAGAAGCACAATCGACAATCACCTGAAGGCCGGTGTTGGATAGGCTTGAGCAAGGCAGAGCATGGCAAAATCCTGCGCATTGGTTACACTCATTTCCTGAAGGCGGTCTCCGGAAATTTTCGGTGCAACACTGCCGACAGGTTCTGATAGGGAAAAAAAAGAAGAGAAAAAAGAGAAAGAGACAATTGATTTTAGGTTCTGGAATTAGTTCAAACATTGGATCTGTGTGTGTTGGTGTGCGGTGGTGATTTGCGAGATGGAATTTGAAATGTTCAAGAAAACCAAATCAAAACAACAAAACACATTCTGCCTGATACGGGTTCCTATCCAAATGGGCCTTCGGTGATAATTTTCGATTTGCTTTCTTTATTTCTTTTTTTTTTTTGAATTCTAGAATTTCGATAAAATGGTTGATGAGTTGAGAGAATATAAGTGGCTTACCTCATGATTGGTACGGGAAATGCCTGTGCCTGACAGAGCAATGCAAAGCTGCTGTTGGCTGGTTTTTCAAAAATGCTACCCTTGGATTCGGAGGAAAACGTCGGCGGTTTGGAACCAACGGGTTCTGTTTAGGGGTGATCAATGGTATGGTTTTAGTATGGTTGTATCGGGTTGCCAGAATGTTGGGTAAGTGGGTCTTACAAGACGTACAACGATCATAATCTACAGGCTGACGTTTAAAGGTAGTCTACATTATAACCGAAGACATCATGTCAATAACAACTGACAATAACTCCAAATCTGCTGTATCTTCCACTTGGACTGTTGCAAAGTTATCAGTCGTCTTGATATGATGTCTTTTCTAAAGCGTGTTCCGATCAAAATTTGGTCGACTTAAACTTGACGCATTTCCTTTCATCGCGCATCAAAAATATTTGCACACCCCTCATTTTGAAGATGTGTGCGTCATGGCTTTATTTTTTTTTTGAGATTAGCACTTCAGTTATCAAAATGTCGTCGAAGGAAGAGAAGCAACGCATCAAAATTTTGCACGTGCATGGCGAAAATCCAAAGATCTCTCACGCCAAGTTGGCGAAATTGTTGAGTGTGGCTAAATCAACTGTTACCAACGTATCCGTCGGAGATGTTGCAAAGAAGCTGGGAGTTGCGCCTTTAACCGTGTATAGAGCTAAAAAACGAGCTGGACTGTCGACTTACAAGAAAGTGGTGACTGCAAACCGCGACGATAAACAAAACACGTTGGTCAAAGCACGATCGCGAAAGTTGTACACGACGATGCAGACGAAGTTAGATTGCGTGGTACAGGACGATGAAACTTACGTCAAGGCAGACTTTCAACAACTTCCTGGACAGGAATTTTATGCGGCAGCCAAGCACATTAATTTGTCAAAGTTCGCGATGAAATATCTGGTGTGAGAGGCCCTTGTACCTGTGGCTTGAAGAGCAACGTTTGCATTGCGACCGGAACCGTCAACCGGGAAATTTATCTGAGCGAGTGCCTACACAAACGTCTACTACCTTTCCTGAAGCGACACAATTGTTCCGTTCTATTTTGGCCGGATTTGGCATCTTGCCATTACGGAAAAAAGGCCATGAAGTGATATGCTGGTAACCCTCCTAACATGCCGGAGCTCCGCCCAATCGGACAATATTGGGTCATCGTCAAGCGGAACCATAAGAAGACTCAAAAAGCTGTTATGAGCGAGAAACAGTTCAAGGCAAACTGGCGTTCTGTGGCGAATAAAGTGGACAAGGAGACTGTACAAAACCTTATGGCAGGTGTTAAACGAAAGACCCGGCAATTCGCATTCGGTAAAAAGGAAGCTTAGCTGAATATTTCTCCTGTGTTCATTGACTCATTAATAACAACTTTGATCGACTCACATTACTGTTCGACAAAATTTTGATCGGAACACCCTTTATAATGGACAAGCAGTTTATTCGTCACCTTCTTCCAGCGAGTATTGAAAATTGATCCTACAAATACTTTTCAAGAAGACAAAACCTCAACATAATGTTTAAATTCGTATTTCTAGTGGTAGTAAAAATAGCTTGGACCACTGCACAAGATATTTTCGTATATGTGAGCAACAGACTTTTTGGCACTAGCAGTGCAATTTAGTGGAAACCGAAAAACCACATGACATCCATAAAAACTGTTTCTACAATTTGGTTCGATAAATCGTTCCATTGATACTTCGCGAACTTGTATTCAGATCCCAATATGAACTTTAGTATTTTGTCCAGTAGCTCCTATCCCGTCATATGATAATTGGGAAGGTGGAGGACGCAGTCTATCCCAGAATCTGTTCCCCAAGCTACCTTCAATCGAGACTATAATTATTTGTGTTTGTTACTGAAGTAAGTAGTGCAACCCATTGTTTGAAAGTATCGAAAAATATGCCTTAGATGGCGTGGTAGAAACTGAGATATAAAATTATTTACCCCAAAGATTATGTGCTCATACCGTTATCAATGAACCCATTTATTACGTTCAGGGTTGGCTCATAACTATAGTTAGTACACACTACCAAAAACTCATGTAAATTTCAGTGCTCTGAAACCGTGACATGACGGCGGCCCTTAGGGCATAAGAATCAGCCTGTAGTTTAGAGTGGTTTAGAGTTAAGAGTAGTTTAGAGTGTTTTTTGTTATATTTTTATCGCTGTTAGAGCATCTTCAGCGGTGGCATATTTTTGGAACAACTCTATACTATACATTAATTGTTATTTTATATATTCTCCGTGCGAGGAGTAACGATTATGATGTTGAAGGAGATGTTCGCTCATCACCATGAGGCACCAAGAGTGAACAACAATGTTTTTGGCTAGAATTGAAAGATATGAAGAGAAAGTTTTTTGATAGTTCCGCTAGTGTGCGGCAGGCTCGGAAACATAGCAGATGTTTTAGGAAAATTGAGCGAAAAGGGCATGTGTACAGTGGTACTCGAACCAACGACATTTTTGCCTAACATCCCACTGCGGGGTAGGTTAAAGCACGGACTAAGTCCGCCACTTCAACAGGCCTTAGTCCGTGACGGCGGACTAAGTCCGTGCTTTAACCTACCCCGCAGTGGGATGTTAGGCAAAATGTCGTTGGTTCGAGTACCACTGTACACATGCTCTTTTCGCTCAATTTTCCAAAACATCTGCTATGTTCGAGCCTGCCGCTACGCTAGCGGAACTATCAAAGACTTTCTCTTCATATCTTTCAATTCTAGCCAAAAACATTGTTGTTCACTCTTGGTGCCTCATGGTGATGAGCGAACATCTCCTTCAACAACTCTATACTAGATTTGCATCAGCAAAACTTGAATAGAACCAGCTAAAATAGACCAACTTTGCGTTCCCCGCACCAGTGTTGTATTTCATGTTTTTTTTTCCAGAGATCGCAGATTTTTCACAAACTTGCCTTGGATTGGTGTGACCAAATAATATTTACTGACAGTAGTGCGTCGTTAGCGTCTGGGTGTTGGCGTCCGGTTTCTCAGCTGGTTCGCTCGACGACAATATGGAGATTGGGGAGTCAACCAGCCTGCTGACCCTGAGGAATTTTCGCAAAGCTTTCCTGGAGACTTACAGCCCGTAGTATTTGCGCCCTCCAACACTGAAAAAGGTGTGTGTGATGAACGGAAGTGTGAGTGATGAACGGAAATGTTTTCCAAAAGTTCTAAAATACATCAGAAATTTCAAGCATTAAGTATCAGAAAATCAACTGCTTTTCTAATGTTTCAAAAATTTCGCGGAATTTCCGCCGTATCACAACCTTCTGATTCTGAAAAGTTCTCGTACGATTAAACAACATCTCGGAAATGCTAACTATAACAAAGCAATTCCACCAACTTATTAAAAGTTTTGAAAATCGACCAACCACCCAGATTTTTTCTATTCCTCGAAAATTATTGAAATGATTATTTGTAAAGTTCTTCTTTTCATCATGAAAGATGTACCAACTGGAAGTCCAAATTACTTCTTGGAAGCTAAACCTGCTTCTTAAAGTTCGGGTTATTTCCAAAAAGTTGCATCTACTTCATGCATGATCAGCAAACTTTTTGGAAATTCAAATGTTTAAATGTTGAGAATTTATCGGCAATTCTATGGACTTCTTTGAACTTTCACTTCTTCTCTTCTTAAAAGAGAGCGAGCAACTTCATTATTATTTTGAAACTTCCGATGTGTTTATTTCAATTTCGAGATGCGTTATCAACTTCCACCCAATCTTCATAGCTATTCCGAAGTTCAAAGTAATTCAGAAAATATTGTTTTAAGTGTTCTTATACAAGTAGCTTATACAAGTTCTGACCGATGCATTTAACTGCCGAGAAGTGCATAGGATTGACGAAAAGCTGTAGCCTTCTCCCAGAAAGTTTATCAAAACTGCCATAGTGAAATGTATTCTCCCAACCCCAAAGTTGAATCTGTCTGTTTCATTCAGAGAGCCAAGGGCCGGGAAGGACTGCATACGTACAAAGTGCAGAAGGCTCCAAATCGTGACGAACGGCTAAATACGATGGGGAAGTCACGGGCCCGTAAACTGTACACCCAGATGCTGACGAAGACTCATTGTCTCATCATGGATGATGAGACTTACGTCAAGCCGGACTTCCGGGGCTTTGATGTTCCGCAGGAAGTAAGGAAGCAGGAACTTTCAAAGCTTGATTTATTGTATAGATTTGGCAAGCGATCTACTCATGTGGCAAACGGTGTGCGCCGTTCGTGACTACCGGGAATGTAAACAGGGTGATCTACCTCAAGGAGTGTCTGCAGAAGCGTCTGATTCCTCTGTTGAAGCAACACGAGGGCCAAACGATCTTCTGGTCGGATCTAGCTTCGTGCCACTATTCCAATGTTGTCCTGAAGTGGTACGAAGCCAACGGGGTCACTTTCGAAGCACATGAACTGGTTGACTGAACTGGAACAATGGATCAAGCGTTAGCACATCCAAAGTAACTTTTCCAAAATCATCCAGCTTTATTGAGTTTTATTAAAGTTTTATGAACGCCACTAGAAATCAATTTGGTTTTATTATGGCAGCAAGAGGTGCCAATAGGTTTCAGATTTTAGTCAGGTTTATGAGAACGTACACAGCTTTTCTACAACGATCTTAAAACCTTGTCTTCTAAAATTCTAAAGGTTTTATTTTGACTTAATGAACTCGTAAAATGCTGTTAGGAAATGCCGTTTCAGGACTCATTCATATCATCTTATTATGATCACTTGAAAAAGCATTTTAGAACCATTTTGCATCCAGTAAATGCATTAATCGGAAAATTGGCATTGATGGAAGTCACCAAATGACCAAATAGTTTTATTGTAGCAATTGCGAAGATAAAGGGCATTTTTGGCAAAAATGTGATTTCCTGTGGATCGTCATATTGAAATATAAGAAATCATTGAAATGTGAAAATACACCAAATTTTCAATGTAATGCAAATGCACTGTAGATCAGAGACCGATATGGGATTTTTTTAGGTAACCTGTTTGAATTCCATCAGTTTTAATGAAATTCATGAATAATTTTTCGAATATATTTGTTTCAATTTTTTTTAGTCGTAAATTCGCATAATTTCCGAGGCGCATTAATTTTCGGCTCTTATCGTGCCAATATTCACCATAAAATTAATTGTCGTATGATTAGGAGCTAATAAGCTATAAAAAAAAACCAATTTGTTTTAGATTTTTTGCTATCAAACAAAATTTCCCGAACACTAGAGCTTTTTCTTCGATACTATTTGCTGTTAAATGAATCAGAAGAGCATAGAAAAAAGCAGTACAATAAAACCCAACCACCATTACAGTGCAGTTTGACAGCTGTGGCCATTTGGACTTATGCTGGTTTTCATGGAAGCCAATAGGTTTAAAGAAGGTAAGGGATCATAACTAGCTCATTTTCAAAATCTTCATGGTCGTATAAAGGTTTTGTTAACTTGTTTTCACAACCATCTATAGAGTGGGCCACCTTGTACAAATTTCGGCTTTAAAGAAGCATAGAGGAGGTGTTTGTAGAAAAAAACATTATTCAATGTAGTTTCATCAACCAAGCCGGGAGGAGTGCTATACGGCTGGAATAAAACTGAAATTGTTACTAGTATAGGCAACTGTATTTAAATTCAAGTCGTGGACACATGGCTTCGTGAGAAGAATGTCTCGACGAACAAAATAGCGAAACGTTATTGAATTAATCACGACAGCGTAAAATCAGTCATCAACAAGGTCGGGGAATACTAGTATGAGCTGCCTATGAGCTTTCAAGAAGAGGAAGAAAACCAGGTTCAGCTGACCCAAAATTTGAAGCTAGTCATCCTTCGGAACAGATCGATGTCGATTCGTGATTAGGCCGAAAAGGCTGATACCTCCTTCGAAATGGTGCAAGGGATCAGGAAGCGCAACAACGTGAAAACTTATAAGACGAAGAATATAGCAAAACAAAGTGCTGAGCAAATATCCAGGGCGAAAACCAGAGCCAGAAACTTATACTGCCGACTTTTGCAACGACCATCTGCCTGCGTTTTGATCGATGTGAAAGAGGACTTCAGAGTGCTTCCAGGATCGCAATTTCAATCCAAGGTCATCGGCGAAGATTAGAGCATCTCTGAAAATTCATTCGAGGTGGAAAAAATGGCGAAAAGGTTCTCGTATGGCAGGCAATTGGTTCCTGGAGCCGAAGTCATCGGTTTTCTACACTAAAGGTACGATAAATGCCGAAGTTTACTGTACTGAGTGTTTGCAGAAATGGATGCTTCCGTTATACAAGCAGCGCCAGGCCTACTTTGTTTTGGCCTGATTTGGCGTCAGCCCACACCCAAAAGTTAAATAGGTAGCAAAAAATGCAATTGCAGATTTTGCAATCATATCTTGGGAAATCCGCATAATTCAGAAAACGCAATCATCATGAAAGCTGTTTTTTTTGTGAGCCATTGAACTTCTGGACTCCAATCTTATACTCAACACTAATACACTGCACAACCTCACTCACACATTGAATTTTTTATGTTGATGCTGCTTTTTTTCCCAAGACCAAGTTTCTCCAAGTTACGATCCATTACGAGAAATGAACCCAAATCATGCGAAATTGCATTACAATCTTGCATTTGACTGATTCCACGCCAAATCGGTCGGTCACCAAACTCAACTATCTTCGATTTTGATGAAACTTGGTACACGTCTTCGGTATGTTGAAAAAAAAAAATCCACTGGTGTTAAGATTATTTGGATTCAAGAGTAACTTTTGAGATGGGTGTATGTTTTTTTTCCAACATTTTACTTGAAAAATCGTAGTTCAAAAACCATTACATTTAGAGAAAAACTTTATATGGGGGAGTTGTAGAGATCTAAAAAGGCTTTGTAAAAAAAATGTACACTGAAAAAAAAAATTTTTTTTCATAAAGAAAAATCGAAAATAAATACTAAAAATCAAATATAAAGAAAACATATTTTTAATATTTTTCAAATTTGTTTTGTGGAAATTTGAGAAAAAAAGACACGTTTTGAAAAAAACTCTAGGATGGACGCTCTTATAATAAAAAAGTTTTCCGAAGAGCGAACTTTGGTGCATATTTCAAATTTTGGTTATTCATTATTATAAATGAAAATTAATTATACAATATGATTTTGGAGATCATTAAAAACAATAATGATCATAATGATAAATCACCTGAACGCAACCGTTTTCGAGATTTTTCGGATTTTATTCCAATAGAATGAAAAAACCTCAGAAAATTCGCTCTTTTCTTAAGTTAATCGAGATTTCCACCAGAAATGATAAATTTTCCAAGATCTTCATATTATAACGTTCACATTACTCTAATGTCCTCTTTTCTTTTGATATCAGGATGACAAGAAGACTCATTTGAAAAGAACAAGATAAATAGCACTATTGTTTTAATATTGCAATCAATATATTTATAATTGTTTTATGGCTGTATCGGTCGGGCCGCTCCGAGAATGAAGGGAGCGAATTTGCTAAAGCGATGAAAGTAACAGCGAGATAGATGTCGCAGGGGCGACAAGTGTGAAATGGACAGATGATGAAATTATGCGGAGGATCATATAGAAGAAGCATATTAATCGAACTGCTGACTATTTTGCCAAGCTCCAACGATGTTAGAAGTCGGGTGTAGTGTGTGAAAACTACACTCCGAACAGTTCGGTGATGTAGCGATGAAAGTAACACATATTGTTTAAGGTAGGTAGACAAATAGCAGCTATAACGTATGTCAGGTATATCTTCTCATAAAAAAAACAGCTAATGTACGCTGCCTGTAAACTACCAGAGATGTTTTATACCTGCATTTCCAAAGGTACCACAGCCAATATATATGCTCATACATAGTCGCATTCATCAGTAAAATCTATCTGAGTGAACTGAAAATGGAGTTTAACATGAAGAAGTGTTGTATGTCGTTTCCCACTAAACGGTGCTCAAAAAACCTTCGTAAATTAACCGAACAAAATGTCAAAAAAACTCAAGTTTATGGGCAAAACACATTTGGACACTTCTTTGATGATTTGTGATAATTGTCGTTTGCATTTAAATAGAACGGAACAATCCCATGCTGCAATTTCGGAGCCTAGTGAGAAACCATCAATTACTAACATTATGGATCCACAACCATCTACATCACGGCAAGTAGACTTGTATGGTCTCGAGGAAACGCCATCGGCAATATCATTAATGTCAGTGCCATCTGATAGCAGTGTGCAAGATTATTCAAGGCGCCATAATATTGAGCTATTTAACAAGGGCGTAGCTGGAATCAACGTTTCGCCAATATCGGCTAAAAAGTTCCTGAACGTAAATTATGCCCGCAAAAAGTTCAAAGATGTTTCAAACGGCATTCGGACACACATATTTGGGGATCAAGCGGAGGAGGATGACCTGGAACAATTGAAAGTGAAAGCAGCCGAATATGACGAAATAATCGCGCAGCTAAAGGACCGGTATGCTGATCCAGAAACTTCGAGGGACGATCAAGTAAGGATACTTTCGGTTTTACCACAATCTTGGACAAATCAAAGAGTAATGGCAGAATTTGGAATAACAAACAAGTACATCGTATCACAAGCTAAATTCCTTGCAAAGCACGAAGGTGTTTAGCTGCCCCTAACAAGCTGGGACACGGTCTGAACCCGGAAATAAAAAACCAAATTTTGCAATTTTACGACAGTGATGAGATTACACGAGCAACCCCTGGTATGAACGACTACGTTTCAGTGAGGAGTGAAGGTAAGAGGTTCATATTCAAAAGCGCCTTTTAGTTTGTTCATTAAGAGAAGCTTTCATTAAATTTCAAGAGATGCATCAAAATGCTGTTGGGTTTAGCTCTTTTGCAGCACTAAGACCAAAGCATTGCAAATTACTAGCAGCACTAGGTTCTCATAACATTTGTGTTTGCACCATTCATGAGAACATTAACTTGATGCTTCATGGTCTTAGAAAATATTCATTCGAGAATGATTATAAATTGTGTTTGAAGAAATATTATGTAGCTCATCAACTAGAACTAAAAAATGTTACCTCCGTGAATGCGAACGATGTCCAGGCTTTTCAGATTTTGAGAGTAGTTTAACAGACAAATTAGAAAAACGTGGTTTAGTTGAAATATCTTTTGAGCAAAGGATTTCAACTGATAGATGTAGTTTAGAGACACTTGTTAAACCAATTGATGAATTTATCGCTTATTTTTGTGAAAAGTTGGAACAATTAGTATCCCACGATTTTGTCAAATCTCAGCAGTCTAGTTTCTTGAGAGATTATAAAAGTTGTCTTAAAGACGGCGAAGTAATAATAATTTGTGATTTTTCTGAAAATTATTCATTTGTTTTTCAAGATACTGTTCAAAGTAGTTATTGGAGTAATGAGCAAGCCACTAATCACCCTTTTGTCATTTATTACACGGAATCTGGAATACTTAAAAATATAAGATAATAATAATAGATAATGGAATACTTAAAAATATAAGATAATATAAGATAATATAAGATAATATAAGATAATATAAGATATGCAAGCCTTGCTGTACAACATGAACACCCTATAAAAAGTGCATTAGAGTTATTCGAATGGGCGAACCAAAAAAGTGATGATTGTTTAACAAAAATGTCGTTTTGTTATGTATCACATGAAGAGTATGAACAGGGGGTAGCAGAATGGAATGAAATTTACCGACAGACTAAAACGATTGCAGGTACACAAAAGTACCACTCATTCGTTCCAATTTCAGAAAACGAAGTTTTTGTAAAACTGTTTTCGAATGACGAAGAAGGCAGGATTCATAATATATATATAAAAGCAATCAATAGTTTATATAATGTTTATGTAATATTATCAATGACCGAGACTAATAAATGGTATATATAAATATAAATCCAACCATAATTCATTATTTTTGTCTTATAACTTTAAGTGAAGCTTTTTCAATCGACGAGCTGTTAAGAGTAAGTAAGAGGCACATACATGTGTTTTAAAAAGGCTAAAAACACAAGAGAAACAATCGTTAGCTATTGTTGTTTCAATATCACGAGTAATTTATGAAAAGGGCGTATTTTTTGAGGTTTTGAAATTTTATTGAAAGAAAATCAGAAATATCTTGAAAACGGTTGCGTTTACGTGGTTTATCATTATCATCATTATTGTTTGTAATGATCTCCAAAACCATATTGTAACATCAAAATTTATTTATAAGAATGAATAACCAAAATTTGAAATATACACCAAAGTTCGCTATTTGAAAAACTTGTTTATTATAAGAGCGTCCATCCTAGAGTTTTTTTTAAAACGTGTCTTTTTTCCTCAAATTTCCATACAACAAATTAAAAAAATATTAAAAATATGTTTTTTTAGATATTTTATTTTTAGTAATTATTTTTGATTTTTCTTGATGAAAAAAAAAAATTTTTTCTGTGTATATTTTTTTAAGAAAGGCTTTTTAGTTCCCTACAATTCCCTTATATAAAGTTTTTCTCTAAATGTAATGGTTTTTGAACTACGATTTTTCAAGTAAAATGTTGGAAAAAACACATACGCCCATCTCAAAAGTTACTCTTGAACCCAAATTATCTTAACACCAGTGGAATTTTTTTTTCCAACGTACCGAACTCATGTGCCAAGTTTCATCCAAATCAATGATGATCGGGTATGATTTTTGGGATTTCCGGCACATTCTGGATGGAATCCCTCATTTCTATTTTGAGTGCATTACACGAAAACCACAGTACAATTAATGCAAGAAAATGGAATAGATTTCGTTGAGAAAGACATCAATCCTCCCAATTGTCCACAGCTTCGTCCAATTGTACGCTACTGGGCTATCGTCAAGTGCACCTTCAAGAAGAGGGGTGAGGAGTGCAAGCCCGTGAACGAAATGACTTGCTAAGAAACTGTCTGTAATTGGTCATGAAAAAAAAACATATTTTCCGATCACTTTTTACATTACTTTTCTTAAGCTTCCGCTTCATTATTGCAAAAAATCTCTCGATGAGCTGAAACTGCGGGCAGTTGGGTGGATTTATGTTTTTATCGATGAAATCTACGTTATTATCGCGGTGCCACTGGATGACTTCCCTGCTGTAGTGCAAACTCGCCAAATCTGGCCAAAACCTCACGGGGCCTTTATGGGCTTTAACGAAAGGTAGTACCCGGTTTATTAGTCATTCTTCCTCGTACAGCGTCGAGTCCATCGTCTTATTCGTCATGAACACTTTGGTCTTTGCTCCGCAGCTGCATGTCCCTTGCCAAATCATCAGTTTTTTTTGGCAAATTTGTCCATAAAAGCAAACTTCGCAGGAACATCTCCTCGTGCCGTCGGCAAGTAGAATTTTTGGCCAGGAAGCTGTCCGAAATCTATTTTGACGTAGCTGTCATCGTCGATGAGCAGGCATCCTTGGTACTTCGTCAAAACCTGCTGGTACAATTTCCGAGCTCGAGTTTTGGTAACGAAACTTTGCTTCAACGTTCTGTTTGGTTGCTTGTTGGCTTGATAAGAACGAACAAATTTTTCGAACGGTACTGCGAGCAGCAGTGTATTTTTGTGCGATTTTATTAACTGATAGTCCAGGGTTTGCTCTGACGGTTCTCAACACCTTCTGGTTCAGTTTCCGGTCATATGTTCCACTATGACGCTTACCTTGAAGCACTCGATCCACGCTTTTTCGCTCCCTAACACGTTTGAGCACATCATACAGGGTTGATTTGGCGATTTCCAACGTTTTTGCGATTTTCATTGAGGACCACGTTGGATTATCAACGTGGGTGTGCAGATTTTTTTTTCTCCGGTCGGCTTCCACCTGGAATAACTTTGGACTCACTGCAAAATTTTGATGCATTGCTTCTCTTCCTTCGACGACATTTCGATAACTGAAGCGCTAATCTCAAAATCAAAAGAGAGGCATGATGCTACACACACACACCTTCAAAATGAGGGGTGTGCACATTTTTTTAATGCACGATGAAAGGAAATGCGCCGAGTTTAAGTCGACCAAATTTTGATCGAAACACCCTTTAATAAGATGATCCTAAGTCACCCTAGCTTAGCAATAGCAATAGCATGGTTCAGTTTGTTGAAGGCAGCTGACAAATCAGTATAAATGACATCTACAGGGTGGCCACACAATCTTAATATAAAATTCCCGCATTTATCCCGAATTTTTCCCGGATTTTTGCCTTATTTTCCCGACTGTTGAGATGAGTTAATATAAATTACTCGTAGCTAAATCTCTGAGCTCCCAAACCAGTTCCAAGTTTGATTAACCACCAGACACTTTCCATTTATTTAAAATACGCCTTTTTGTGCGACAGGATGAGCCAATTTTCAACAAATGTTGTCAAATTTGGTAGCTCCTTCTTGGATCAAGCCAAAATTTGTCCAAACCATTTTCTTTTCTCTGGAGACCGGCAAACAATGTGAGACGGCATTGAGCGCAGCTGCCCAAATTCTTCTTTCACCAAGTGTTAACACCCTTACAAACGCAATTCGCCAAACTTCAAACACATTCGCCCCCACATGAAAGATAAGTTCATTTCTGGCCTCACCTGTTACAGCCGTGTACCCAGATCTTCTAAGGGCATCTTCAACGGTGGATCAAATCGTGGTTTGGATTTATTTGTTTAGACCAAACAAAAAAACATCGCTCCATCGCTGGTGTTTGTAAATTTTGTTTTATACCGGATCTATATTGCATCATTTCAGAACTTATATAAGCTTCTAAGTTTCTTACTGAACGCACTCTTTAAAAATTTAATTTAATGAACTTCAGAATATCTATGACGATTGGGTGTAAATATAGATAGATGAACATGCCAGAAGTTGATTAAACTTCTCGGCAGTTGAATACAATAATTGGAAGTTTCCAGATAATCATGAAGTTTGCTCGCTGTCTTTCGAGAAGAGAAATGGTGGAACTTTAAAGAAGTTCATTGAATTGCCGAAAAATTATTAACGTTTCCGGAAACTTGGATGAACTTCCAAAAAGTTTGCTGATCATCCATGGAATAGGAACAACTTTCTGGAAATGACGGGAACTTAGAAAATCAGATTTCGCTTCCCAGAAGTTGTTTTAACTTCCAGCAGGTACATATTCTGTGATAAAAAGCAGAATATAACACATATTTAAATAACTTACGAGAAATTGAAAAAACAATCTTGGAAGCCGTGGAATTTATGTGGAATAGTTAGCTTTACCGAGATGTTGTTGAACACAAGAAGTACAAGAACTTTTTATGATCTCCAAGATTGTGAATAGGTGGAAATTCTATAAAATTGATTAAAAAGTAGTTGGTTTCTTTATTCTAGTTTTGGTTGGGTTAGAAAAATTATCGAGTAGTAAGAAGTTTAAGTTCTTCTTAAAACTTAAATACCCTGAACTTTTGGGATGTTTTCGGAACGATTGGAAAGTTTCTCGATCACCTGGAAAGATCCCTGAAGTTCTAGGAAGCTCCCCAAACTTATGGAAAAATCCTTTGAATGTTTCCTAAACTTTTCGAATGCTCAAAAAATCCAGTTTCCTGTTTATCTGGGACGTTTTCTGAAATTCTGGAAAGTTCCCCGATCTTGGGGGAAGTTTTCTGAAATTCTTGGAAGATCGCAGGACTACTGAGAAATTTCTTGAATTGCTGAATCCCCTGAGCATCTGGGAGTTTTTTCGAGCTTTTGGAAAGTTCCCTGAACTTCTGGAAAATTTACTAAATTTCTGGGACGTTCTCTGAACGTCAGAGATGTTTGCTGACCTTTTGGAAAGTTTCCTGATCTTTGAGGGAGTTCCATGTTCTTTATGAACATTTCCTGTAATTCTGAGTTTTTTGAATTCATGAGAAACCCTGAACTTCAAGGAAGTTTCTTGAACTCCTACATGTTTGCTGAACTTCTAAGAAGTTCTGTATGTGTCTAGCAAGTTTCATGAAATTCTAAGAAGTTCACTAAACCTCTACGAAGATCCGCAAACTGTTAAAAAGCTTCATGAATTTATTAACTGTTCTCTATTGGAAGTTTTCAAATTTTCTGGCAAGTTCCTTGAATTTTTAGGAAGTTCCGTGAACATCTTGAGTTCATAGAACTAAACTTCTGAAAATATACCCAAAATAATCTGATAAGTTTTCTTTCTGGATAGTTACCTGAACTTCTGTGAAGAACCCTTTACTTTTGGAAACTTTCCTGAACTCGTGGTAAGCTCCTTGAATTTGTGGACAATTCTCTGAATTTCTAGGAAACAATCTGAATTTCAGGAAAGTTGTCTGAACTTCTAGGAAGAACCCTTAATTTCTGGAAAGTTCCCTGATTTTATGGTATGTTCCTTTGACATCAGGGAGAATAGCTAAACCTCGGAAAAGTCTAAGTCAAATCTAAAAAGTATACCGAGCTTCTGATAAGTTCCCTGAGTTTCTAAGTGCACTGAATTTACAAGATTTTTTTCGAACTTTTGGGAGATACTTTGAGATGCATATATTCACACACTCACCACCATTCAAACCAATCCATGGAAAAAAGTTTGCGAAAAATCCTCGGTCTCTGAAAAAAACAAAACTTCTGATCTCTGGATCTTGTATGATTGACAAGATGATAGATGTTGGTGGGTTTAACAACAAGAAGTACTACACCGGTGCGGGGAACGCAAAGTGGGTCTGTTTTAGCTGGTTCATGTTATGTTTGCTGATGCAAATCACCTATAAAGATGTTAAAATAGACCACCGCTGAAGATGCTCTAAGCGGTACGTTTTGAACAGACTGAACAATGAGATCGGTGGACCGAGTAGATGACAAAAACGGTACTCAAATCATTTGAAAAAGGTATGAGTATGGTTCCTTCCATATGACAAAACATCCCGATGACTTTTGTAATTCCCGCCTTTTTCCCGCATATTTCCCGATGATTTTGGATTCCCGCATTTTTCCCGCATTTCCCGATTTTCCCGAGTCTGTGGCCACCCTGCATCTATTTGAGCTCGGTCATTCATGCTATCAATTACATACGACGTGGGACAGAGCAAATTGGTGGTAGTGGAACGACCTGCTATGAAGCCATGCTGATGATCGCTCAAGAAATGCTTGCAGAATGTAGCGGAACTGTCATGAAAAGCAAATAGCTTCAATAGCGCGCTCAGTACTACTACGAACTGACAAATGGAACACATGGCTGAGCGGTATCAATAAGGAGTCGATGGTTTTCTTGAGAAAGATGAACGGGATTCCATGGGGTCCTGGATAACAGGGAGATTTCGCCCAAAGTGTCACCATGCATAGGAACGTTCCTCGGTTAGGCTCTCGGCTCTCATCGGTGAAAACCTTGGAGAACTTTTGAGAGAAGAGTCGGCAGATCCTCTGAGTTGGTGATGCAACTTCACCATCACACACCATTGACGATAGAAGACCGAAATCCTTTCGCTTCTCGTTCACATAGTGCCAAAACGATTTAGGGTTTGATTTTATCCTGCGCTGAATCCCATGTTGATATCGCGAATAACGTTGCCGACTGGTTCCCCAGTCGATACTGGAAAGCAGGTCAGCAATGGCGCGGAAATCTGCTTTCCGAAAATCGTAGGAAACAAAGTCCGGTGTAATGTCAAAGTCATGAAGCAACTTGCTCTCAATAGCCAGAGCCAAAGGAGGGTGATGAGGAGTCTGCTGGTGCACAAAAGATTGATGGAGCAACGTCCAGAGTCTACGTCTACGTCAACGTCTTCCTAAATTCGAGCTTAATTGGCTGCGAACTCGACCTTCGCGGGCCCTTTGAAGGTTCTATGGGAATTCCCAAGGGAAACCCAGAGTCAGGGATAGATTTGGAGTCAATTGGATAGGATGGAGCTGAATCGATACTTTGAACCATCCTAATAACCAAGCAGCACAGAATCGTTAAAATTGATGAAGTAAATTGATTTCGTCTAAAATAAGTTGCAAACAAGTTGTAACAACTGACTAGCAACAAGTGTGCTTTTAGGGAAATAAAAATCGCCTTGGCATAGGAATTGGACTTGTATGTTGCAATTCCTCAGTTATTAGTGTGCAATACCGGCATACCAAACCCAGTTAAACCCAGATACCTCATGGCTCATGGCTGCAATTAAGAAGCCCTACTCTGCTCGTTTCTTCATCTAGGCTTTCTGAATTTCTAGAACGAAACTAACCTTGTAATCGGAACCGGAAACGCCTGTGCCTGACAGAGCAGGGCAAAGTTACTACTGCTCGGACGGCGGAATATGCTGCCCATCGAATCCGACGAAAAGGTCGGCGCTTTCGATCCGATTGGCTCTGTTTGTTTTACGAAAAAAAAACATAACTTTCAACTGTGCTTCAACATGAAACGAAAACCCATAAACAAATTGCCTGAATACGTTAGATTTACCTAGTGATAGGGACGGGATAAGCCTGAGCTTGGCACAACAGTGCCAAGCTGGAGTTGCTTGGCTTCATGAACATACTGATCTTGGAATCGCTGGAGAAGGTCGGCGGTTTCGATCCGATAGGTTCTGTATGAGGCGGAAATTGTTGGATGTAACACGCAACTATAACTGTACCTGGACAAATTGCCTGAATGATTTTGATTACCTATTTATGGGAACCGGGAACCCCTGTGCCTGACAGAATAACGCCAACGTTTTGTTGCTGGCTTCAACGTAGCTGATGCTCCGTGCAGTTGACGGAAAGGATGGTGCTTTTGATCCGATGGGTTCTGTTTGGAAATCAAAATCTCACATTCAACAACATCCCATTCGGTCTAGATTTTCTACATGGAACAAACTGCCTGAATGTTATAGTTTGTAATTGTTAAATACCTTGTAATCGGAACCGGGAATGCTTGTGCCTGACAGAACAGTGCAAAGGTCATATTGCTTGGATATTTGAACGATCCACTAAGTAGAGCCGAGGGAAACGTTGGCGCTTTAAATCCGATGGGTTCTGAAATTCGATTGATCGCGATTTTGTGAGTTTATATATTCATGACCAGAAAGCTGAACAAATTGCCTTTTGTTGGGAAAGTAGGTACTCGTGTGCAAGCAATGATTACCTAGTTATAGGAACGGGGAACGCCTGTGCCTGACAAAACAATGCAATGGTGGAGGTGCTTGGTAGCTTGTAGGTACTACTAAGCGCAGCCGATGGAAATGACGGAGCTTTCGATCCAATAGGTTCTGCGGATTTTGAATTAGTTAGACTAACTATGAGGGAAGATCCTTAATAGGGAAACAAATTGCCTGAACGTTAACTTATTTTCTAATCTGAGTACCTTGTAATGGGAACCGGAAAACCCTGTGCCTGACAGAGTAACGCAGTGCTAGAGCTGCTCGGTTCGATAAATGAGCTCGTGCGGGACGCGGTCGAGAAACTAGGAGCCTTGGATCCAATTGGCTCTGGAAGTGATAATTTGTTAAAAAAAAATCATTGAAAGTAACCCAACCTAGTTGAAACAAAGTGCCTGAATGCGGTTAAACTTGGCCTTTTCGAGCCAACGATTTGCTACACAGAGTTTACCTCTCGCAAATGATCCTAGCTATTACCTCGTTATCGGCACCGGAAAACCCTGAGCCTGACAGAGCAGAGCAAAGGTCGAATTGCTAGCCTTCTTGAAGGAGCTGGTACTCGAGTCGGATGGAAATGTCGGAGCCTTCGATCCAATGGGTTCTAAAATAATGTTCAATGCATTCATTTATTCCACCCCCCAAATGACGAACTAAACAAGAGCCTGAACGATGGGACGGAATCTGTGACGGAATGCCTTTTCGGTATTTAAACTACAGTACCTCGTTATCGGAACCGGGAACGCCTGGGCCTGACAGAACAACGCCAAACTGGCGTTGTTGGGCTTGACGAATGTGAAAGTTTTCGACTCAAAGTTGAACGTCGGGGCTTTCGAGCCAATGGGTTCTGAAAATGTTAGATTAGAACAAATCTCGCGGTGATTTTCGTCGAAGGTTGACTATATTCAAACTGTGCCTGATTGTTGGGAGTGTCAAATTTGTTGTAGAGAAAATTACCTCGTAATTGGAACGGGAAAAGCCTGTGCCTGACAAAACAGTGCCAAATTGGTGTTACTCGGTTTCACGAAGGACAACGTTTTGTAATCGAAATTGAAGGTCGGTGGTTTGGAACCGATTGGTTCTGGAAAATTATTGAGCTATAATTCACAAAATTCACGAAATCAAAAAGCCTGAGTGTCGGGCAGTGGTCAATTTTAAGTTTGAACTTAACACGAAGATTACCTAGTAATTGGTACCGGAAAAGCCTGTGCCTGACAGAACAATGCTAAACTGTGATCGCTAGGTTTGACGTAGGTACTACTGCGGGCATCGTTCGAGAAGGTCGGTGGTTTGGATCCGATGGGTTCTGAGGGGTTGACGGTTATGAAATTTACGACATCAATATTGTTATTGCTCAAATCGGAACAAATGTGCCTAGAATGATGGGACGGATTGAGTACCTTGTTATTGGAACCGGAAATGCCTGAGCCTGACAGAATAATGCCAAGCTTGTGTTGCTCGGTTTCACGTAGGTGATGCTGCGAGCATCGGACGGAAACGTGGGTGGCTTGGAACCGATCGGTTCTGGAAGTGGTGAGAGAAATTTAAATTGGAATGAATCCCACAAGAATGCCTGAATTGATGAGATCTATGAGTACCCTATATTGGATACGTTTATTTTATCCTTTCTTGGCATTTGAAGCTCATGACTCATTGTAATTAGCGGCTTTTTACTTAGTGTTCTACATGCATTTCTACAGTTATTATTTCGCACTAAGCATTTGATGCTAGTGACACACGGAAAAAAATCCATGCCAAGATCCGTGAACTGCATTTATGAGTTCGAGAACAAGTTAAAATACACCGTTAACTAAATCACGTTATCAAGAACTAAACAACGTTTAAAGAGAAAAATCCTGAAAACGTGAACTAGTTCACGGTCCGTTTTCATTTTTGGTAGAGCTTTTTTTCCGTGCAGTAACAATAATATACATTGATGGACAATAAAATAAGTCCAAAGCTCGATTTACACACAAAAATGACTTTCTTTTCTCCGTGAATTAATTTTGCTGGAATGTAGGTTATAGCCTTGAAATAACCTGAATTTTCATCTCTAACAAATGTCACCCTCTTTAGAAGTAACAGTCATCACTTACGACAAAACAATAAGACAACCTTGCAGTTCCATAATTTAAGGGATGTAGATGCATTTGAATTACACCAAAAATCAAAAAATAATTCTCCAATTTGAGCGTTATGTATGGAGATCAAAAGGTGGTTCTATTGTTTTGTCGTAAGCGGTATCTGTAACTTTTCAAGTGGTATATACAATTAAAACTCAGGTTACTTCAAGACTAAAGGGTGTTCCGATCAAAATTTGGTCAAACAGTAATGTGGTCTTTCGTTTAACACCTGCCATAAGATTTTGTACAGCCTCCTTGTCCACTTTTTTCGCCGCAGAACGCCAGTTTTCTTTGAACTGTTTCTCCTTTACAACAGCTTTTTGAGTCTTCTTAAGGTTCCGCTTGACGATGGCCCAATATTGTTCGATTTGGCGGAGCTCTGGCGTGTTGGGAGGGTTCTTGTCCTTGAGCACAACTTGAGCGTTGTTGGCAGCCATGGCCATTTTTCCGTAATGGCAAAATGCCAAATCCGGTCAAAATAGAACGGAACAATTGTGTCGCTTCAGGAAAGGCAGTAGACGTTTTTGTAGGCACTCGCTCAGATAAATTTTCTGGTTGACGGTTCCGGTCGCAATGTAAACGTTGCTCTTCAAGTCACAGGTACAGATAGCCTGCCACACCAGATATTTCTTCGCAAATTTTGACAGTTTTATATGCTTGAAAATATCTGCCACATTTCCCCGTCCAGGAAGCTGTTTTAAGTCCGCCTTGACGTCCTGTACCACGCAATCAAACTTCTTCAGCATCGTCGAGTACAACTTTCGCGATCGTGCTTTGGCCGACGTGTTTTGTTTATCGTCGCGATTTGGAGTCACCACTCTCTTGTAAGTCGACAGTCCATCACGTTTTTTAGCTATATCCACGGTTGAAAGGTGCCATCCAGCTTCTTTGCGACATCTCGGACGGAGAGGTTGGGGTTCCGCTCGAAACAGCGGGCAAGACTTTTTGTGGCCTCCGACGTTTGATTTCCCCCCGATCCAGCTTTCCTGGTTGTCGACAAACGTTCACCGAACACTTTTAATACGTTGGTAACAGTTGATTTAGCCACATTCAACAATTTCGCCAACTTGGCGTGAGAGTAGTTTGGATTTTCGCCATGCACGTGCAAAATTTTGATGCGTTGCTTCTCTTCCTTCGACGACATTTTGATAACTGAAGTGCTAATCTCAAAATCAAAATAGAGGCATGATGCTACACGCACACATTTCAAAATGAGGGGTGTTCAAAATTGTTTAATGCACGATGAAAGGAATGCGTCAAGTTTAAGTCGAGCAAATTTTGAACGAGACATCCTTTATAGCCGAAATTGTCAGCTCAAACAGTTCATGGGAAAATAAAGACAAACCTCGAAGCATGACAGTATTGTAGGAAAATCGGGCCTAGTCTTATTTGAATTTGTAGTTGTGTAGCAAGTACTACCATACTCTATTTACAAGGATTTGATAAATTTTTCTAGACGAAATTTTTCATAGACCAGAACAGAACGTGGCGTAGGCTGATGAGCTTCTCGTACACACCACAAGAATCGGTCGACTACGGTGGGCTGCATACATCTTAAGGGTGTCAACCCAGTAACCCAGACAACCCTGGGAACATAAGCTGACTCTTCAAGAAGAAAAGACACTCAAAGGCCAAGGTGCGCCTATCAACTTGAAAACGAGACACCGAACACTATCAACATTGTCTTTCGTTTATTTCAAAGTGGGAGTCTATCTAAATATGAAGTCGAAAGCAATAGATCCTTTGGTTCAGTCACAAGTCATCGAATTATGGGAGTTCACCGCGGACACTACCCCAACACAGAATTTTCGAAAATCGGCACAGAAACTAGATTCAGGCCCTGCGATCCACATCATCTTCTACTAGCTTCTATTGACAGCGGTTGAAGCCGTTGACATTCGTGCGAATTTGACCGTCAACTTTCAAAACGTTCTGACTCGAAGAATCCAAAACAAACAAGCTGCTTCATGCAATACTTGATCCACCGCTGCGACTGGAATTCCCGCACCGTGAAGTACACTAATTGCCAAGCATCTGGAAGGCTGCAAGCATCTCGTAAAAGTAGATGTGCAAGTCCCAAATCGATATGGCTAATTCGCGTGACTACAACCTGCCTAACCTGGACTGAAATTTCGACTAAGACGTGCAAGGATGTTTGCCTCTTAACGCTTTATCAGAACAGGAACTTGCTGTAGCAGAGTCCTTACTGTCTGCTGGGCATATGCAAATCAATCACCTGGTTAACAAGAATGGTAAGCTTGTCGATCTGGTCCTCGTCAGTGAAACAGACTTCATACAGTTGTTTGAACCACCTTCTGCCACTCTAAAATTAAACCGTCACCATTGTTGGCCGACTTTGGCATCTTGCCATTACAGAAAAAGGCCATGGAGTGGTATGCTACCAACAACGTTCAAGTGGTGTCCAGGACAAGAACCCTCACAACACGCCAAAGTTCCACCCAATCGAACAATATTAAGGGCCATCGTCAAGCGGAACTTTAAGAAGACTCAAAAAGCTGTTGTGAGCGAGAAACAGTTCAAGAGCAAACTGGCGTTCTGCGGCGCATAAAGTGGACAAGGAGACTGTATCAAATCTGATGGCACCTGTTAAACGAAGGACCCGGCAATTCACATTCGGTAAAAGGAAGCTTAGCTGATTATTTCTCCCTGTATTATGTATTAACTGATAACTTGATAACGACAAAGAATTTGACTTATTAATAAGAACTTCGATCGACTCAAACACATGACTGTTCGACCAAATTTTGATCGGAACACCCTTTAGTATTAAAAGTTGACACCGGTCGGCAGTCTATTTACCATCACTGCTTACTTTTAATTACTCAGGCGCCTCTAGTAGCCGTAATGAGAAGCATCTGACAACGCAGTGATCCGGAAGGTTTGTTTACTCAGTAGTGAAAATTTCATCAGTATTGATACTCTCAAACATTAATAAACCCTCTGGGAATTGGGTGGGACCGTCAGGGCACCCGATTGAAACGATTTAGATGGGAAGAGTGCGAATGCCAACTCCCTGTTATAAGCCTTTCTAAGATAAAGGGCGGACTCTTCTACCCGCACATTGTTTCAGGTCTGTATGTATTGTTTACATCCTGTATGGCTTCATTACCCTTCGAGCACTCGCGCCCTTGTACTCTTTGTAAAACACATTTTCCTTCCAATTTTTATGCAGAAGCACCTATCGATGTAAAAACAAAGTGTATTCCTCCAAAAATTCGTTCGGATCAAACAGCGTATTCCTTGATTACAGAAATCACTCATATAGCGCGGTAGAATGCGATATTGATAGAAACGTCTGCTCAAGTTAGAGTGCAAGTAACGAATGAAGGTTTATTTGAAAATCAAAGCTTACTATAAACAGTATTCAGATGCAACGCTTACTATAATCTCACATCCCCCGCTTAAGTGGTAGTGTCTGAATGCCCAACGTTTTCATATCTTCAAGCAGCTTCGAGTTTGAAATCGGTTTCGTGAAAATATCTGCTGCCTGGAGATTCGATGGAACATGATTCAGGGAGATGGTCTTGGCTTCAATTTGTTCTCGTACATAATGGTGCCTTATATCGATGTGCTTACTTCTGGAAGAGTAGCCTACATCTTTCTCCGCCAGACTGATTGCGCTCTTGTTGTCGCAGTTGATCGGAACGGAAAATTTGCCACCATGGAGCTTTTGCAGGAATCCCTTCCACCATGCCACTTCCTGGGTGGCAGAAGAGAGCGCCATATATTCGGCTTCGGTAGTGGACAGTGCTACGGTAGACTGCCTCTTCGAGCTCCAAGAGATAGCACCTCCACTCTACAGGAACACGTAGCCAGTAATGGAACGCCGAGTTTCAACGTCGTTTGCCCAATCCACATCGCTGTATTCTTGGAAGTCCTGCTTGGAATCGGCCCGATAGGTCAGCTTGTAGTCCTTCGTCCCCTTTAGGTATCGTAGAATTCGCTTGGCCGCAGTCCAGTGGGCAGAACCCGGTTCGTTGTTGAAGCTGCTGACGACACTCACCGCGTGGCTAATATCTGGCCAGGTGCACTGTGCCACAAACTGCAAACCACCAACGAGGTCCTTGACCGGAGTACCTCTCATCTTCTCCTTCTCTTCCGCAGATTCTGGCTGCATCGCTTTCGTCAACTTTTGGTTCACGTCCAGGGGCGTCGACACGGAATTGGATTCCTCCATTCGGAATCGCTGCAGGAGTTTGTCGATGTAATGCTGTTGGTCTATGGCTACCATGCCATCGGATTCGGCTGACCCGCAGTCCCCCGAAATCTGCTTGACGTCTCCCAGGTCCTTCATCTGGAACTCAGCAGACAGTTGATGCTTGACTTCGTCCACCAGGGCTTGATCGTTGGAAAATAGCAGGAAGTCATCCACACAGACGGAAATGATAATAACCTTCCCGCCGCCGAACCAGAAGTACACGCAGGAGTCGTAGTTGGATCGCAGGAATCCCATCGCCTTGAGCTTCCGATCCACTTTCTGGTTCCAGAGTCGGCTCGCCTGCTTCAGCCCGTACAGGGCCTTCTTGAGTCGACACACCTTCTTCGGTGCCCGCGCGTCCCGGAACCCTTCCGGTTGTTCCATGTAGATCTCCTCTCCATGAAGTTCGCACTGCAGGAATGCAGTCACCGCATGCATTTGGCACACCAGGAAATCGTGTTTGGCCGCCATCGCCAAGAGGTACCGCGCCACCGGAGAATACGTTGCGTCGTAATCCTCGCCTTTGACTTGCGAATACCCTTTTAGCACCAGTCGGGCCTTGTGTTGCTCGATGGATCTACCCGTACCCGTCTTCAGCGCATACACCCACTTGTATTTGAGTGCTTTCCGTCCCACCGGTAGATCGACGAGTTACCACGTGTCGATATTGCACAACGACCGATGCTCGGACTCCATTGCGCCGATCCAGTCATCACGGTCCGATCGTTCCAATGCCTGCTGAAGCGTCTCGGGTCTGCCAGTAATCTGTGGAGTAGAGGATGGCGGAAGCACACCGCTGCCAATCGAATTATTGCTCGACTTGCCTCTGACTGGGCGCTCCCAGTCACTATGCCCAGCATCGTGTTGCGGTCCAACAGCTTCTTCCTTTTCGTGTGACGGGAGCGCAGTGATGAACGTCGCTGGCCTCGCCTGGCCATGATAAATCCGAGCAGGCGCTCATCAACAAGAAGGATGTTTCGGATAGCGTTTTTGTGGCCAACTCGACTGAAGTTCCTGTCCCGGTCGTTGGCAGCGTCAAATTGGATGTCGATGTAGGTATGGAAGGTATGTGCAGTACTCTAGAAATTGCTGATGTTTTGCTCGTTCCAGACCTGACGGTCAACTTGCTCTTGGTGAGCCGTATTTGCAAGAAGGGGTTCCGCGTCAATTTCTCGAGGAACTCTTGCGAGATAGCCAGCGAATCCACCGGTGAGATCATCGCGAACGGTACGGAGGTGGATGGGCTGTACAAGCTGAAGCAGTTCAAGCAAACCAGGGCGTTCGTTACCGTCCGGGACAACCTGGAGATGTGGCACGAGACGGTTCGGCCACCTGAATCTGGACGAGTGTGAAGCGATTACCGTCAATGGTTGCAGAGATCGAAGTCCGTGGCCAGGGCACACGCAATGTGCGTCGAGTGTGCTGAAGGTAAGCACCACAAAGCAACCGTTCAAGTCGGTGGGTAGCCGATCCACTGAACTACTGGAGCTGGTCGCTTTCGGACCTATGCGGACCGATGGAGAAGGCGTCGCTAGGAGGAAGCAAATACTTTTGTTACCTTCATAGACGAAGTCAGCCGGATGACGCCACCTACTTTCTGAAGTCCAAATCCGAGGCGTTTGATGCATTCGTGGAGTTCAAAGCGTACGTCGAGAAGAAGACAGGCAAGTCTATCAAGCGTTTGCGGACCGACAACGGAACCGAGTATGTCGGTAACAAATTTGAGCAATCCCTGAAGGCAAACGACATCCGTCACGAGACTTCGGTGGCCTACAATCCGCAACAAAACGGACTTGCGGAAAGGATGAACCGCACGATCGAAGAACGCTCCAGGTGTTTGCTCTTCTATGCTGGGTTGGACAAGCGGTTCTGGGCTGAAGCGACGTCAACGGCAGTGTACCTGATAAACAGATTGCCAACAAAAGGGAAGAAGATTACGCCAAATGAAGAATTCACCGGAAACAAGCCAGATGTTTCAAAGCTTGCTATCAACAGTATTCAGATGCAACGCTTACTATAATCTAACATCTCCCTCTTAAGCGGTAGTTTCCACCGGTGAGATCATCGCGAACGGTACGGAGGTGGATGGGCTGTACAAGCTGAAGCAGTTCAAGCAAACCAGGGTGTTCGTTGCTGAGTCGTACACTCGGTAACCTTTGGAACAGTCAGCATACCCAACCAAAATCCAGTCGTCCGTCTCCAGCTTCGGTTTCACGAACGCCATCAAAGCCGTTTACTTCCCGTGGAATCCTTTCTCGGGTTTCGACTTCGGCTTTACATGGCACTCGGACGCGTAGTGCCCAAGCTTGTCGCATTTGAACATTTCACGGCGGATTTGTCCTTCTTCTTCTGGAACTTCCTTTCACGAGTCGCTAACACCCCAGCAGCACCGCTTGATTTGACATCGGTATCCATGGCGACGTCTCGAAGAATTTTTGATTTCACCGTATCCGCCGTGAGCTTGATACCTGAGGCGTCCAATCCCATGATCATGGGCTCGTAGCATTTCGGGAGCCCCATGAGCAAAATCAACGACAGCCATTCGTCGTCCAAAACGAAACCAATTTCTTCCAGCTTGTGGCTCGTGGACATGATCTCATTTACGTACTCTTCAACGGACGAGCAATCGTCCAGCTCCAGCCTGGTCCTCAGCAAGCCAATCTTTCGGTACCGTCCGCAGTCTTGAAACGCCGTTTTCAGACTGTTCCAGGCCTTTTGCGCAGTCTTGGCCGCTGGACAAGGCTGTAATTGTACGGTTCGATACTGAGGCAGATCGACTGGCAAACTGTCAGACACCTTCCGGTGGATCAACTGCTCGCCAGATTCCCTCACGGATCATCACCATCCGCATCGCAAAGGTCCAGGGCACATAGTTCTCCCGTCCTTTGAGCTTCTGCACCGACGGAAGCGAAAAATTGCCGGTCGGAATGTGCTCCCCGCTCACCACCGGCGCAGTCTGATTTGAAGTGGCACCAGATTGGCCTGCCGGCTGGTTTCCTTGAGGTCCCAAGTTTTCTCCAGAACGCCGTGTCTTTCCTCCTGCCATCTTCGGTGTCTTGAAGAAAAAAATTCACATTCGGCCGGTAACAACAGCCGTAACTATGGAAACTTGGTGACTATTAGTAAGGAATTTTATCACTAAGCATCGCAAGTGTGCATGTAAATTTATTTAAAATGCCTTATCATTAGATCCTGACCAAATGCATGGCTTCAGTCTTCGACAAAGTTGTTCAGCAGATCAAGGTCTTTTGATCGTGTAAGTATATCTTCCGAAAATGCTATATCTTGGGACCCTGGCCATAGAAATTACTGAAATCATTTATCGGAAGACAACATCTTTCCAAATGGTCAGGATCTCCAGCTATAATATCTTCAGGAAATACAGGGTCGCACCAGAGCCCACCCATTTTTGGCATGACTTGGCATCTACACAAAGCAAGTGCTGAGACGGTACAAGGAATATAAGGTCAACTTCGTACTCATAGACCATAATCCTCCAAACACCGCAGAGTTATGACCAATCGAAAAATATAGGGGTAACTTGAAGCAGGAATTACGCAAACATCCTAAGACAGTCAAAACAGGTAAAGAATTGAAGAAAGCATAGGTCAATGTAAAAAACCATTCTTATGTCGTACAAAATCTCATGGAGTGTCTCAAGATAAAAGTATGTAAAATCTTATTTGGAACGCAAGTTGAAGAAAGTGAACTTGGCAAATATAAGCAAAGACGTTTTATTTGATGTTCCGAAAATTTCAAGATAATTGGTTGAAAGACGGATTTTTGGTGAATCGCTGAATGTGTTGCAATTTTCACGTGGACAGCCTATAGCAATGGTCTAGGAGTTCGACATACACAACTAATACAACGCTCCTGGGAGCGTCTACGTAATGCGCTTTTCAGGATATTCCAGAATAGAAAAGTAGAAATCAAGCATGACAAATCAACCAATGAATCCTCACAAACTCTTACCTAGTAATCGGAACTGGAAAAGCTTGAGCTTGACAAAACAGTGCCAAACTGGTATTGCTAGCTTTGGTATAGGATCTACTGTTTTCATCCGACGGAAAAGTAGGGGCTTTTGAGCCAATGGGTTCTATGCATTGAAACAGAATTACGTGAGAATTGCTCTAAGCTAGATTGCTCCAAATTTTGTTGGGAGGGTACCCTGGATTCAACAAAAACTTATAAACATAGAAAATGTCAATTACCGATACACGGGAACCGGGAATGCCTGAGCGTTGCACATAAGGGTCAACTGTTTTTCTTGCTCAATGCTGACAACGAACAGGGCTGCATCGTTGTTGAACGAAGGTGACTTAAAACCGACGGGCTCTGGTTAAAGATTCGAAATATTTTGAATTTTGATAATGTTTTTGCAAGAACAATAGAGGTTCCACATGCTAAGGTAATGGTTGTCTGTGTGAGAGAAGCCTGATAGTTGGGATAGAGCATAGAATACCTGTAAATCGGTACGGGAAATGCCTGAGCATTACAGAGCAACGTAACGTGAGTTCCTTGTCCACAGTTGGCTGCGTACTGAGTGGCATCATTGTTGAAAGCAGGTGCTTTCGATCCGATGGGTTCTGTGTGGGATCCCAACAAGGATTTTCGTTTTACTAAGGAGTGTATCGAAAAGTAGTTATAAACATTCGATGCGTTATTACGCATAAACTACTGTATATATTTTTAGCGTGTAAGCGCCATTTGCTTTGTTTACATGTCAAAAATGATTATTCGGTTCATTCATTTCCGTTGATAAAGTTGTATTCAAAATGTCGCGAATTGAATTTGAGACTAAAAGAAAATTCTGCACACTTGGTGCACCGAAAAGGGTGTTACTTACAACCAGATTGCGAAAAGAGTAAATGTTCACCCGGCAAGTGTAAAACGCATCATCGAAAAGTTTGGTAAGGAGTGCTCCCTCAACGATTTACCAAGAAGTGGCCGGAAACCCGGCTCCAGCAACCCCGATTTGGACCAAAAAGTTGTGGATTATATTCAACGGAACAAATCTGCCTCTACTCGCGATCTAGCCAAGAAGTTCAGGACCAGCATCGGAATGATTCAACGAATCAAGCGCAGGAATGACTTGAAGACGTACAAAAAGCAGAAAGTGCCCAAACAAACTCCGGAACAAAAGTCTCGTGCCAAAACCAGGGCTCGAAAGCTGTACAGCTGCATTTTGGACAATGTCGACCAGTGCATTTTGATGGATGACGAAACATACGTTAAAGAAGATTCAAGAACACTACCGGGGCCGCAGTTTTATACTAAATCTGTTGGGAACGTGTGCCAACCGCAGATACGACTGTTGCGATGGAGAAATTCGGTCAGAAGGTGCTCATTTGGCAAGCTATTTGCACATGTGGCTTGCGTTCTTCAATTTTCTATACAAAAAGGAACTATAAATGCTGAGATTTATCAAAAGGAATGTTTGAAGAACAGGTTGCTACCATTGTATAGAAAGCACCAGTCCCCTCCTCTCTTCTGGCCAGATTTGGCATCGGCACATTACGCCAAATCCACTCTACAGTGGCTGACGGAGAATAACATCAAGTTCGTAGAAAAAGACATCAACCCACCAAACTGTCCCCAGTTGCGACCGATCGAACGCTATTGGGCAATGAGTCAAGCGTATATTTAAGAAGGATGGTACAGTGTCCCAAAACATGACCGATTTTAAGAAAAATTGGGCAGCGGCATCAGGAAGTGCACAAAGGTCACTGTGCAGAATTTGATGGCAGGTGTCAAATCAAAGGTACGGACATTCTACAGAAATGAACATGATGACTAGTTTTTCCGTTTGGATCTTTTGTAAACATGTTAAGCTATAATAAACTGAAATAGTATGTTAATTTTAACCATGTTTTCATGCCTATTTTATTATTTGGAAGTTTATAACTACTTTTCGATACACTCCTTATCTTCTAAATACTGAATTGAGTAACAATTAAACAGAAGGACAGACTACCTGAATATCGGAACCGGATACGCCTGTGCCTGACAGAGTAATGCCACACTAGTGTTCACGGCAGCGTCAACGTAGTTCATCGAATTGGTAGCAAACGATGGGCCTTTACTACCAATCGGTTCTGCAGAACATTGAAAATTAAAATCAAACTAAGAGATCAATCTACGCGAATGACATTTTGCCTGAACCGTTGGGAATCGGAGACACACTGTGGCTGTTGATCGACTTACTTGAAAATGGGAACTGGATAAGCCTGCGCCTGACACAGCAGTGCAATACTGGAATTGATGGCCGTATCCAGATAGGTCATGATATTGGACCCGAACGAGGGAGCTTTGCTACCGATTGGTTCTACGGCAGGGGCAAATAAGAATGTAAGAAATCGTGTCGAACTGAGCCTCACTGGGAATTAGGGTACCGTCTGTTGCTTCGAACACTAGTTTCAATTCCAAACTATAACTTACTTGTAAATTGGAACGGGGAAAGCCTGCGCTGGACACAGTAAGGCCAGTGTACCGTTAATGTTAGATTTAACGAAAGCCATCGAATCGGAGGAGAACGATGGGGACTTGCTACCGATTGGCTCTAGAGAAAAAGGGGATAAAAATAGGGATTCAGTTCACCGACCTAGCAAGATCACTGAACAAACGCCTGAACGTTGGGTTGGGTTGGAATCTATCTCAATCTCAACATACCTGAAAACCGGGGTCGGGTAACCTTGAGCCTGACAGAGCAAAGCAATGCTATCGTTTGTCGGTGCCATCATAATTGTGATGACCGTTGTGGAGGAAGATGGCGCTTTACTGCCAATGGGTTCTGAAAGAACAAACACCGCAAGGTTCATGAGACGTCCAGCGAAGTTGCGCTAATAGGCCTGTGTTGGAATGGTGGATTTGGTCCTCTGGTTGGTTGGTTTACTGTTTTAATCAATGCAGCTGCATAAGTTGACAAAGAGCATTTAACCGTTGCAATACGGATGGGTCATACACACAAGATCAAAATTTGCTGCCAGAATTTGGCTTCTAGAGTTACAGAGGAACTTTGTTCTGCAACCTTGTTTAAGTATACTAGGGAAAATCTTGAACAATAAACTATCCTTGAGTTCAGATCTTGATGTTGTGCATGATCAACAAGGCTATATAAGATGTCTCCCCCATCTTATGAGTTGAAATAACCCCAAGGGACATCATGACCCTGTAATAGACATGTTGCAGTATTTCCAGAATACCTAAGGTTCTACAAACAATCCTTGAGTTTAGGTCATGATGTTCTACATGATCATTAAGGCCATTTACGATGTCGACACCGTACTTATGTGTTGCAATAGTCCAAAGGGACATCATAACACTGTAATAGACTTGTAATAATATTTCCAGAATACCTAAGGTTCTACGAATTATCTTTGAGTTCAGATCTTGATGTTCTACATGATAAAAATGGCAATATAAGATGTCTCCCTAACTCATAAGAAGGCGAAATAGCTCCACGGGACATCATAACACTGAAATAGACTTGTTATAATATTCCCAGAGTACCTAAGGCACTACAAACTATCCTTAAGCTCAGATCTTGATGTTCTACATTATTATTAAGGTTATTAACGTTGTCTCGCCCTTCTTACGAGTTGAAATAGCTCCACGGGACATCATAACACTGATATAGACATGTTGCAGTATTTCTAGAATTTCTACGATATTCCAAAATTTCTTTGAATACAAATCTTGATGTTATATATGATATACGATGTTTGCACCTTACTTATGAGTTGAAATAGTCCCAAGGGACATCATAACACTGTAATAGACGTGTTGTAGTATTTTCAGAATACCTAAAGTTCTTTAATTTGTAGAACCTTCGGTATTCTGAAAATACTATTACAAGTCTATTACAGTGTTATGATGTCCCTTGGGGCTTTTTAAACTCATTATTACAATGGAGACATCGTGAATAGCCTTGTTGATCATGTAGAACATCAAGATCTGAGCTCAATGATAGTTTGTAGAACCTTAGGTGTTCTGGAAATACTATAACATGTCAATTACAGTGTTAAAGGGCGAACACGAAATTATTGCGACACATTCAACAGGGCATAACTTTTTTACCATTGGGTAAAAATCAACCAAATTTTGCACACTTTCTCATTGATGTGTATTGTTTACATGCTGTCAAACTCGAAGTCGTGTTTTCGATTCAACGAAAATGGAGGTGAACCAACGCGAGTCGAGAGAACAAATTCTTTCCAAACACCTGGAATTTCCTGACCTGTCGCACCGGCAGTTGGGAAAAATGTTGAACATTCACCATTCAACCGTCTCCAGAGTGTTGAAGCGGTTCCAGGAGCGGTTGACGTTGGACCACGACAAAGGAGCTGGAGGAAAACCGGGACCGGAGAACAAAAAGACGGAGGGAAAGGTGAAGCGGATGATTAAAGCAAATCCCAACGTCTCAAGCCGTGATTTGGCTAAAAAGATCGGCATGTCGCAGAGCTACGTCCAGAATGCAAAGAAGAGAGCTGGACTACATACATACAAGGTACAGAACTTCCCAAACCGCGATGAGCGGCAACAATCGACGGCTAAAACTCGGGCACGGAAGCTCTACGAGAAGATGCTGACAAAATATGGCTGCTGTGTGATGGACGACGAAACGTATATAAAAGCCGATTTTAAGCAAATTCCGGGGTTGGAGTTTTCACCGGCAAGAGCAAGTTCTATGTGGACGACAAATTTAAGAAGAAGAAAATGTCGAAGTTCGCCTCCAAATATCTCATTTGGCAGGCCATCTGCTCTTGCGGACTGAGGAGTGAGCCTTTCGTGACAAAGGGCACAGTAAATGGCGAGATCTATAAATCTGAGTGCCTCGAGAAGCGCCTTTTGCCGTTCTTGCAGCAGCACGACGAAGCTCCGCTATTTTGGCCAGATTTGGCATCATGCCACTATTCTAAAAGTGTCCTGGAGTGGTATGAGGCCAATTCTGTCCATTTTGTTCCAAAGGACATGAATCCGCCAAACTGTCCGGAGCTGCGCCCGGTGGAGCAGTACTGGGCAATGATGAAGCGGGAACTTCGGAAGAGCAAGAAGACAGTCAAAGACGAGAAGGACATGTTAAGAAAATGGAAAAAAAAAACTGAGAAACTGGTACCGGATGACACTGTAAAGACTTTGATGGAGGGCATCAAGCGAAAATGCGTCCAATTTTACACTCAAGGCTCCATCGATTAACTTTTCTTTTGATTTTTGAAATAAATATATGTATAAAACTACCCTAAAATTTTGGACATTTTCGGTGTCGCAAAAATTTCGTGTTCGCCCTTTATGATGTCCCGTAGAGCTATTTCAACACATAAGAAGGGGGAGACATCATAAATTGTTGACCATGTAGAACATCAAGATCTGAACTCAAGAATAGTTTGTAGTACCTTAGGTATTCTGGAAATACTATAACAAGTCCATTACAGTGTTATGATGTCCCTCGGGCTATTTCAACTCATAACTACGGTGGAGACATCGTATATAGCCTTGTTGATCATGTAGAACATCAATATTGAAACTCAGGGATTGTTTAGAACAACTCAAATAAAAACATTTGTTCGTAAATTTTATTTTTTTAATAGCTTTTATCACTTGTCCAAGCATGTATAAATTATGTTGAAACCAGTGGCGTCTCGTGAGAAAATTACCCGGTTGTGCACTTTCTTTCGAACCCGGACGTCAATTTTGCCAACAATATCTTGCTCCATAGTTCCTCCTTTACCGAGTCTCTTGTGACATGCCACAAAAAGTACCTTGTCAATGTCCCGAAGCAACCGAGTAAAATTGCAACTAGCCAGTGAGTAAAACTACTCTGTGCAGACCACAAAGTGCACAAAACAGACACTAACTCATCGGCAATCAAGTTATAGGAAATAAAAACATCTACAAACGATCCACGTGTGGTATATACAGGATCAGGTGCACCATTTGAAATGCCCAGTCTGCGAGTATTAACGGAGTATTAAATCGATGAATTTGATAATATATGAAATATACAATTTTAGACTGCGCAGTGCACGCGGTGCACATATGGACGAGACGCCACTGGTTGAAACACGAAGTACAAAAAATCCGTATTGAATCGGCGACAAGCGAACAGAATTTAAGAAAGTATGGAAGCATCCTCGGAAATTCGGAAATATATTTGTAGGATTTCTTTGAGAAAAGACGTTGGCAAATTTCAGCAAATTTTTCGTCAATGCTTCCGTGAAATACATAAAATCGAATATAAACAATGTTTTTCTGTCTTTTTAGAAAAGACTTTCTAATATAAACGCACGCTAACATATGTGCTTCAGTAATTCCCATGTGCCATTTCCAACAAGGAGAGATTGTAGCGATTCGGAAAAATTGTTAGTTTTTGAACACCGATGGAGTTGTCTGAAATCCTTAGTCTACCATTTTTAATATATCTTAAACTAGCAGGTGGCAATGTTGTGAATGAGCCATATCACACATTTCCTCTCTACGTATGCTCTCTGTATCTCTTTGATTTTAGGAGAAAATTGAATCTTGGGTCGATGAAGGTAAATGCGTAAATTTAGCGTATTAAAGGATGTTTCGATCAAAATTTGGTCGACTTAAACTTAATGCATTTCCTTTCATTGTGAATTAAAAATTTTTGCACACCCCTCATTTTGAAGATGTGTGCATTCAATTTTGATTTTGAGATTAGCAAACTACTCTCACGCCAAGTTGGCGAAAATGTTGAATGTGGCTAAATCAAGTGTTACCAACGTATTAAAGGTGTTTGGTGAACGTTTGTCGACCGCCAGTAAAGTTGGATCGGGGGACATCGAAAGCCGGCCGCCACAGCGACAACACAAAGAGTTGCTCGCGGTTTCGAGCGGAATTCCAACCTCTCCGTCCGAGATGTCGCAAAGAATCTGGGAGTGGCGCTTTCCTGGGCAGGAATTTTATTCGGCTACCGGACGGGGAAAGATGGCAGATATTTTCAAGCACATTACACTGTCAAAACTCGCGAAGAAATATCGGGTGTGAAAGGCCATCTGTACCAGTGCCTTGAAGAGCAACGTTTACATTGCGACCGTCAACCAGGAAATTTATCTAAGCGAGTGTCTACAAAAACGTCTACTGCCTTTCATGAAGCGACACAATTGTTCGGTTCTATTTTGGCATCATGCCATAACGGAAAAGAGGCCATGGAGTGGTATGCTGCCAACAACGCTCAAGTGGTGCCCAAGGATAAGAACCCTCGCTACACGCCAGAGCTCCGCCCAATCGAACAATATTGGGCCATCGTCAAGCGGAACCTTAAGAAGACTCAAAAAACTGTTGTGAGCGAGAAACAGTTCAAGGCAAACTGGCGTTCTGCGGCGAATAAAGTGGACAAGGAGACTGTATAAAATCTGATGGCAGGTGTTAAACGAAAGACCCGGCCATTCGCATTCGGTAAAAAGGAAGCTTAGCTGAATATTTCTCCTGTATGCTGTATTAACTGGACTTGAAAAAGAGAAAGAATTTGACTTATTAATAAAAACTTTGATCGACTCACACACATTATTGTTTGACCAAATTTTGGTCGGAACACCCTTTACTCGTGAATTACTATATGGATCACACATAACTGATGAGTCACAACAAACAACTTGTAAGAACATTTGATAACAAGATGGCAAACAAATTTGTTAAAATACTCATATTAATTGATCCATGATAAGCAGTGGAATCCTGATGCGAGTTCGCCCGTATTAAACAAATTTAGTCATCATTTTCAGTAACTTTGGCCACGTGACATTACCCATTCCTCCTACCTAAACACCGGTACCGGGAAAGCCTGAGCCTGGCATGTGAGCGCCACAGTTGAATTGAACCCGGTTCGCAGCACGGCAATGGCTTCCGACGAAAAGCTTGGCGCCTTACTGCCGATCGGTTCTGAAAATTACAATCACATAACTTTCCTGAATCCTTCCCATTCCAGGGTTGTAAAAGTAAATGTTCTGAATGGTGAGATAGGGTTACCGGTCGTACCTGAACACCGGCACGGGAAACGCCTGTGCTTGACACGTCAGAGCCGTGCTGGAATTGCTGTGGCTTCGAACCGCTACGGTAACGGCATCGTTCGAGAATGACGGCGATTTACTGCCAATCGGTTCTGGAAAGGTTGTTTTCTTAAGTGATTGAACATTGGTCAAACATTTAGGGTTAGGATTCCTTATGGCGTGTTTTGTTTGATTAATTTCTAAATTAAAAATGATAGTCGAACGCGTACCTAAACACCGGTACGGGAAACGCCTGTGCTTGACACGTCAGAGCCGTACTGGTATTCTGGTGCGTTCGAACGCCCATGGTTACTGCTTCACTTGCAAACGAAGGAGATTTGCTACCAATCGGTTCTGAGAGGAATAAATTACGGAGACATGTTCATGAAATTCAAAATTTTAACAACCGTTGTACGCAAAATGTTGGGATAGGATTACCTGAACGACGCTACCGGATAGGACTGAGCTGGACAGAAGAACACGATACTGGTGTTACATCGTCGCTCCAGCCAGATCTTCTTGCTATCGATCGACAGAACTGGCGGTTTGGCACCGATCGGCTCTGAAAAGTAAAACGTAACCGATTCGGTTGACACTTCCCCACTCCAAGTGATCACAACAAATTGGCCTGAATGTGGAATCTATCCCCGGTTCTCACCTAAAATTTGGTGCGGGATATCCCTGTGCGAGGCACAGCAGTGCTGTATCCGTTCTCGGACTGACCTCGACCGGCTTCTGCATGAGCGACGGGGTTTTGGGCGGGGTGCTTGAAATGGGTTCTGGAGAACGTTTCAAAACAGTTACTTAGGTGGATCCAGAGTAATACGTGAATGTTGGGATAGGAACTGAATGGCGAAATTGTAACCGTACCTGAACACTGGAACCGGAAAGGACTGCGCCGGACAAAGCATGGTTACATTGTCGTGGGATTGCACCAGAAGTTTACGGCTCTCGTCACCCGAAGTAAGTCTAGGAGCGACGCTGCCAACCGGTTCTGGCGAGTAAGAGAGTAAACATGGGATATTTGATCAACAGAATGTAAACTAACCGTGTTGCTGAATGTTAGGATGAGGTTTTGGCGGTTTCTACGCACTTATATTTGATTGTGTGGATGTGCCCTATAATTGTGTGCATATCAAGAATTCGACGGAAGTTTCGTTGGAAAAACTTGATTTTTCTGGTCTACTTTTTAAATTTTCTCATCCATCAAGATGACATTAAAAAGTATCGTAGAGTATTAAAACGAAATATAGCTGCTGAAATTGGAATCCGCATTGCATTGACACGAAACACACTCTCAGTATCCTGAATAAGAACAATGATGAGCGAGCAGATACATACAGAGTTCAATTCGAAACTAATGGAATCAAGGATAATTTTTTTTCGGAAGAATCACTGAAGCAATTGTGAAAACGGCAAAGCTTTCCACTTTCGATGGTATTCCAAGCAAATTGGGTTACAATTAGTAATGCTAAAAGCATTATGGCGCCGGTGGTTGCCTCGCACCTCAGCCGATCTGGTATCAATTCCAATCGACACGTAATACCTCAATCTGAGATGAGAAAACTTCATTTGTTCTTATACGAGAGCAGCCCAATAAGTTATAACACTAACCGCCAGATGGTGCCCTATATCGCTGGATAAATTTACTTCATTATCGTAGACGGCAACTGTCAAAATTGCAGCCGAATCGTAGTCGATCTTAGACCGAGGATTTTACAGGGTGTCTCACAATAGGTGTCACTAAAACAAAATGGAATTCCAGCAAAACAAATCAACCGAACCATAGCATTTATTTTTCATTTGAAAGATAAATGTTCAAGAAATTAACCATGTTAACTCAATTCGAATATCTCGGCCTTTTGCGCAAACGCTTTGTAAACCGAAGCGATGGCTGCCACGCACGATTTCCTGTGGAATTCGGTCCCAAATATCAACCAAATGTTTCTTGAATCGATCTAAAGTAAGTCCTTTCATAGGGCCTATATGTTGAAAACCCCAAACAAAGTAGTCAAGTGGGTTGAGATCCGGTGAAGATGCAGGCCATTCTTCGCTTGTGATGAAATCGGGCAAATTTTCCGCGCACCACGCTTCCCAAGGAATATTGCTGGTTTTATCATGGTTTTATAGCATTCTTGAAATCTAATTTATGCTCTTCAGAACCCTTTTAAAACCAAAATTGTTACTTGGGTTGTGTATTCTTTGCCTTGTGAGATGGAGCTGAGTCCTGTCGGAAACAATATGGTGTATTCCCATACATTGTTGAAGCATGTGGAAGCAGATGGTTTTTCAAAACCTGCTCGATGGAATATTCAGTGTTTATTTTTACGTTAGGTTTTATGAAAAGAAGAGGAAGTTTTCTTATTCGTGAAACTTTACAGACCACGAGGAAACGTTTTTTTCAGACGGGTTAAAGAAGATCGAAGCATCGCTTGGTTATGTGTATCGATCTAAAACGAGACTGTGTTGAGAAATAAATCGCCACTTTTCCAAAAAAATCGTTCTTTTTTGTATGTCAAGTACTTATCGGACTGCCCTGCTCTCGTATGAACCACCATCGGTCTGCAATATACATACCCTCACACTCATCATCTAATGCACTGTATTACATTTTTTGTTTCACAGAAATTAATGTGTTGCATTTTTGTCCACCGCTTGTGTTTGCAAGTTTGGATTGGATGTGGATTAGATTTTTATTGGATTTGGATTGGATTTGTATTGGATTTGGATTGGATTTGGATTGGATTTGGATTGGATTTGGATTGGATTTGGATTGGATTTGGATTGGATTTGGATTGGATTTGGATTGGATTTGGATTGGATTTGGATTGGATTTGGATTGTATTTGGATTGGATTTGGATTGGATTTGGATTGGATTTGGATTGGATTTGGAATAGAGCTTAGTTGGCGGACAAACACTTTTTTTCGTGGCAAACAAGACAATGGATTCCAAAATGTTCAAGCAGGAGGGACTGAAAAAAACGTATTCTTCCGTACGTTAAAGCTCACAATGGACCTGCAAAGTTTTGGCCTGATTTGTCAAGCGACCACTACAGTAGAGAAATACTACAGTGGAACAGCAGGGTGGATTTCTTCGAAACGAACATCAATCCACCCAGCTGCCCTGAAATCCACTCAATTGAGAAATATTGGGCAGTCAAACAGAATTTGAAAGAGTAGAAAGGTTAATCGGGATGAAACTGAGATGAAGAGATGGTGAACCAAAATGGCCAATCAGGCTAGTCAACAGAGTGTCCAAAATTATATGAGTGGTATTTAAAGAAAACTTCGAGATTAAGACCAAAATCGAAATAGTTTTTTTGACGTAGGACTACGTCTTTGTTTTCTATACCGGAGTAGAATTTGAAAAAAAAAAATCACTTTGCGACCGTCACGAAAAGTGGTCAGGTTTTGAGCGTTAATATGTCAGTCTTTTTGCAGAAGATTTTCAAAACTTTTGCACCAATCGATTGAAAATATTTTAACGCATCGAATTCAATAGAGAACATTGTTGATTTTGGACCAAAAACGATTAAACAATTTCTAAATGTTAAGCCTTGTCTTAAAATGTATATTAACTACTTCGGGCTTTAAGGGTCATACATGACCCCAAAAGGAAAATGGCTGTATAAAACAGACCGAATCAAAGTGTACACTATTGTCTTGGGAAAATTTATTTTACAACAATTCTTCTATCTGTAAAAAAAGATGTGCGTTTAAGGCCTAACTGACGACCTAAAACTTTCTGAATATAATGAAGTTCAGGAAGAAAAACTAAATGCCTTATTTATAAAGTAAAGCGTTGTTTTAGAATATTGTACACATGCATACGTATTATTAAATTCTCGTTTATAAACGTTAACTATTTTTTTTATCTTTCAGGGTTTATCCAAAATATACTTGAGTTCAGAACTTCAGATCTATAGTTGTACCAGTAGCTTTTAGGGCTTTATAAAGTTAAGATATGTATTCAAACATACAACGAACCTTTCGGAAGGTCAACAGTCATTATTTGATAATTTTGTGATGTTCTAGGTCATCCAAACTGTCCTTGAGTTCAGAACATAAGATCTACAGTTGTAACAGTAGGTTCTTAGAAAATGCAAGAACAATATTCATTGCATAGAAACTCAACAGAAAAAATGCGACAGTCTTGGGATATTCTAGGTCATCCAAACTGTCCTTAAGTTCAAAACATACACACTTAGATTTTTTTAAGAAATCTGTAAAATTTTACTTTATTTTCAACAGATAAACGTTCGGTAACCCGATTTAACGGATTTCGGTAAAATTTGACAGTTATCGGTAAAAAAATACCGAATTTCGATAAAATTTTACTGAAATCCGTTAAATCGGATTACCGAACGTTCAGCTGATGAGAATTCGGTAAAATTTTACAGATTTTTGTAGAAACTAAGATCAACAGTTGTAACAGTAGTTTTTTGGGTTAAGATCAACAGTCATTATTTCATAACTTTGTGATCCTCTTGGTAAACTGTCCTGGAGTTTAAAACTTGAAAACTACGGTAGTAACAGTAGCTGTTTGGGCTATACAAAGTTACGTCACGTATTCAAGCATATTTAGTGAATATTTTCGAACGTGAAAATACACAAGAAGATAATCTGGGAATGGTCTGCTCATCAAAACTGTCCTGGCGTTCAGAACTTAAGATTTACAGTTGTAACTGTTATTTTTGGACAATACAAAGTCGCAATTAATATTCAACCATATTTAATAAAAAATCTTAGAGGTCAACAAACATTATAAAACAATATGACATACTCTAGGCCAGTGGTGCTCAGGTAGATGCTTGCAGCGGGCCAAAATGAAATTTTGCGCCAATGCCACGGGCCGCAATGAGTTATTTTTAATGGCTTAAAATAATTAATAAAAAAACAGCTTATTTTGAGGCCACGTTACTAGTACCACGTTACTAGATGTACCTGAAATGTAAAGCAATGCTCTTTCTTCCAAAATAAAAAAAATTACAAACAACACAATGTAGATTTATATCACATTCAATTTATTTGACAATCAATAAAAAAACTTTTCGCATTTTAATACATAATTCACTTATACTTTTCTTGAGCAAGCTTATCGAGATCAGCCTTCATGCTAGAGGTCGAAATACGCAATGAATGTAATCATCACTTATCTTATTTCTTGCTTTTGACTTTACTTGCTTCATCACGGAAAATAGTTGTTCACAAATGTATGTGGATCCAAACAAAGAAGCTACGAAAAGAGCATGATTTTGCAGCTCTGGGAAGCGCTCTTCCGGAACAAATTTGGCATAGAACTCCAACAAATCTTGTCGATCAAATTTTCTCGCAGTTCCGTGTCGCACTGTAACTCAATTAGTTCCATTTGGATATTATCTGGGGCTTGTTCAGCATCAACACTGAATGGAGACAGAAAGAAGTTTTAGAATTTTGTCATGCGCTTTGAAATCTCCAAATCTACGAGAAAAATCATTTTTCATTGTTTGGAGTGCGTCAACGTATTTTTTAGTCAACGTCACATTGCATTTTCCGAGAGTAGGGAAATGGGCAAAATTTAGAATTTTCATCTGTTTCTCCCACAACACGAGTTTGTTTTCAAATGTACTGATTTGATTAAACATGCTGTGCACCAATTTGCCTTTACCCTGGAGACTTAAATTCAAATCGTTCAGGTGCGTTGTAATGTCAGTCATGAAAGCCAGATCTGTCACCCACTCCGCATTATCGAAAAACTTCACTGACTTACCTTTGCTCTCCATGAATTCGACATTTCTTTCCGAAGATCAAATACGCGTCGCAGCACCTTTCCCCTGCTCAGCCAACGTACCTCAGTATAATATGGTACGTCACCATATTCTGCATCCGTGTCTACTAGAAGAGCCTGAAATTCTCGATGGTTCAATGCGTGCGATCGGATGAAATTAACTATTTTGATGACATCTTTCATGACATCTTTGAATCCCACGCTTTTGGCGCAGAGGTTCTCCTGGTGCACGATGCAATGGTACTGGGAGAATTGCTCTGACACTTCTGGTAATTTTCGAAGATGGGCAATTGCACCTTCATGTTTTCCTATGAATAAACATTTTTTTTTCAGTAATAAAATGATTAAGCACAGAGAACAGACAAACAAGCTCAAACATAATTCATAAATAAATAAATAAATTTAAACATACATAAATGTATGAAGAAAAATACCTAAAATTTAACACCATCCTTGGTACTAAATTTTCCAAGGCCGTAAATCTGATAAAGCTGAATATTTTGCATCAATTTGTATGCAACCCTTCAAGTAAGAAGTAAATAAACTTACGGCCTGATGCCAGCGCCAAATAAATCAAATGTCCATAATAAATGTGATAATGCCAGTACTGTCAAAAGGCGACGTTCAAAATATCACAACATTTTAGGCAAGAATTTTAAGGAGCTTGCACGTCTTTACACTGCGGTATAAGCTTGAATAATTTAAATAAGATGGAAAACAAAATACATACCACACATAGCGGGAGCTCCATCGGTAACAACTCCGGACATTTTCTTCAGCGGTAAATCAAACTTTTCTAGAACAGCGCACAGAGCATTAAAGATATCAATGCCCTTCGTCGTTCCTTTCATGGGGAAAAGGCTTGCCAATTCCTCAGTCACCTCAAATTTCTTAGATATGCCGCGGATAAAAACTGCCCATTGAGCTGTGTCAGATATATCCGTGCTCTCATCCAGCGCCACTGAATAAAATTCAAAGCTGGCAACTTTTTCCTTCAAACTCAACACAAGATTTTCAGCAATGTCTTCAACCCGCCTGGTGATGGTCGCCCGCGACAAACTCACTTGCGCAAAGATGCGACTTTTTCGGGACAAATCATTTGAACCACAGCTTCCATACATTCCTTAACAAACTCGCCATCAGAAAATGGCTTCGAATGGGAAGCGAGTTTTTCTGCGATAATGAAACTTGCCTTTGTGCACAACTCGTTTTCTTGCTTTCTTCTCACAAAAAAGTTTTGCTGGCTACTCAAATTTCCCCTGAACTCAGCACATTTTTCAGCCCGCGCCACACCGACATATTAATCCATTTTTGACGCGTGTTTCGACTCGTAGTGACGCTTCACATTAAATTCCTTCATAACTGCAACAGCTTCGTTGCAAATCATACACACCGGTTTTTGATTAATGCACGTAAAGAAAAACATTTCAGACCACTTCTCCTGGAAAACACGTCCTTCATCAGCCACTTTCCGTTTTTGCTAGTGCTGGCTTCCATTTTCACTGAATAATTGCTCGAAACTTCTCAGAACTACGCAGGCGACTACATAACGGAACCAATTGACAACAGACACTGAATGGTGAAAGTGAATGAACCTGTGGTTGCGGGAACGAAAATATGACTGCATTCTCTCTTTCTTTCTATCCCGCCTTTTTGGTCATTCATCAGCTGTGTAACAAGCACGGTAAAAATTGTTCACATAAAACTATGAGAATCACAATTATTGCACAGTAAGAAATGCAACTCAAATCGAACAGCAAATAGCTACATATTCAATGAAGTTCTCATATTTCTCAAATGCTATCGCGGGCCGCATTTGTCGCCTCGACGGGCCGCATGCGGCCCGCGGGCCTCAGGATGAGCACCACTGCTCTAGGCCATCCAAGCTATCCCCTTGAGATCAGAACACATGACTTACAGTTGTAGCATTAGCTTTATAACCTATGAAAGGTGACGATATGCATTCAAACACATTCAGTCAATTTTGTGTAAGTTCACTAGTCATTATCAGAATATCTTAGAATGGTAAAATTCATGAAAATTGACCTTGAGTTCAGAACTTAAGTAACCGTAGCTTTTTGGGGTATATAAAGCTACGATAAATATTCAAACATATACAATGAATATTCTAAAACATCCATAGAGATCATAGGATAGCCTAGTTAGTTTTAGGTCAAAAATATGTTAAAACATCGAGTATGAGGACTGATTTTAACCAACATTAAGGATTCTGTTGGTGCCACTCACAAGTGTGGATGGTTGATTTCAGCAGAATACAAATGCAGAGTAAGGATGCTGTTAGGGCCACTCACAAGTGATGGTGGTTTATTTCAATGGAATGCAAGAATACGTTGAAATATCCAATTTGACGACCGATTTAAACAAATTACAAGGATACTGTTGAGGCCACTCACAAGTAAAGGTGGTTAATAGAAAAATACCTTATGATACACACCAGTAACACATCTACAGTACCTAGAATCACCTTCCCTATAACCTTGAAGCAGATAAAATGTCTTTATGCTTGTTTTTCGTAGTGAAAAAAATAATGATATGCAAATAATAATAAGATGCAGCTATCTACATCAGCTCAATTCTTTGATTTTGAACAACAAATTTCAGGCATTTTTATAGAACAAAACAAAACTTGTTTGAAAACATGTTTCTTGTATGCAAGTTTCAAGTAAGTATTTGCGTATATCGTAGAAGTAAACAACAAATTATTGCGGAAAGTTAAATGGCAGCTATTTGAATTCCGTTCGGAGTCTTACCTAAAGGCAGGAATTGGAAACGACTGTGCAGGGCAGAGAAGCGTAAAGTTGCATGAGGTTTTGACCATCAGCACTCGAAGCGTATCGCCGGATGTCAAACGAGGAGCTACGCTTGCGACGGGTTCTTTCGAGAATGAGTTTGAAGAAATGATCGATAAAATCAAACACCGCACTGGCACAGGAACGATTGGGAACTAGGGTACCCTCTATGTTTAGGTATGCACGCTGGTTGTTAGTTGGGAACAAAAACAAATGCAAACGAAAACTTTCAATCGCCAACATTTCTTCTCACCTAAAAACAGGCACCGGGTAAGACTGGGCCGGACACAGTAGCGTTACATTTTCCCGGCTTGTGACCTCCAGGTTGCGACTTTTATCACCGGATGTCAGTCGAGGTGCAATACTGGCCAAGGGTTCTGGTGGTTTTCAGTTGGGTGATTTTTCGAGAAGAGCAAGCTATTAGTATTTAGGAGATTATAGTATATTTTTTTTTCATTTGAGAAATTAGCGCAGGATTAAGGCCTGAGGGGACAGAGTGCCTTGCAGTGTATTTTGGTTGCTGATGTGAGATTACTAAGCCTAGTTATTACCTAATAATGGGCACTGGAAATGCCTGAGCAGAGCAGAACAGAGCAGTTGTTGACCTATGCCTAGCTTCCGCAGTGAAGATCTTGGAGCTTGAGGACAGCTTCGGAGCTACCCAGCCAAGCGGTTCTAGAAAGTAGAGATATTCGGAAACGGATCAACCTTCGATTAAATATCGTGAACAGTATGCATGATGCCCAAAGCTCGAGTTGTTTTGGTTTGAGTAATGAGGTTGTGCACTTGAATGAGCTAAGTTTGGTGAAGCTGATTAGTTACCTTCAGATACAACTTATCGGCATTTTGGGGTTAGTCAACGCTGGATTACGTACGGAACATATGGACATGTGGTGAACTTCGGCAAAAATGAGTTCATGTTCAGTTAGTGACAAATTCGGAGCAAAGTACAGTATCAGGCACAGTTCCCGCGCGAGGTTCAACTTGATCGTTTCGTTTTCGGATCATTCGAAATGCAAACTCTACTTGGCAACGATTCGCGATTACTAATTTTGAAAACACGCAACACAGGGTACCCTATCCCAACATTCAGGCAATTTGTTTATATAGTTGATATTTATTTACTAAGCGGTTGGAAATTTAAGGAATACGTGTGCTACATTTCCCGAAGAGATTCCTTAGATTTCCAACCGAATCACAGTCGCGCAAAAGTATTAAAATGAACAATATTCGCGATATGGGGTGGTGTGTGTGTCAGCTTTTCATGAACATAAATTGGTTGCCTGAAATGTAAGATTATAATAGAAATATATGATGATAAAAATGTTTGCCTAATAATTCTTTATGAAAATAATCACATTTTCCAATTGTCTATATTGTGATTACAAGGTAATTTCAGCCTAACTTAAGACAAAAATAATGTTTCCAACCTTACCTTTTCAGTTACAGATATACAATTATACCTATCGATTTACCCTCGGAGCACTCGCGCTGTTGTTCTTTGTAAAACACATTTTACCATCCTTTACCATTTTGATGCAGAAGCACCTGTCAATTTAATACGAACGAGTTTTTCCCAAGAAACTCGATCTGGATCAAACAGCGTTCCTTGATTACAGAAATTTCTCAAATAGTGCGGTAGAATGCGATATTGCGAGACGTGTCCGCATAAATAAAATACGTAGTGCATCAAGTTTGATAGAACTGGTTACAATTTGGTATACCTCGTTATCCTAACCATATAGACGGCTCTGTCTTCGACAAAGGGGTCCAGTAGATCAAGACCGTTCCATTAGTGACTATTAGTTAAGAATGTTATCAATATGCGGCGCTAGTGTGCAAGTAAATTTCGTAAAAATGCTTTATCTTTAGATCCTGATCAAATGAATGGTTTCAGTCTTCGGCAATGTTGTTCAGCAGGTCAAGGTCTTTTGATTGATGAACAGAAGTTTAGAAATGTCTCAATACGTGGCGATAGTGTGTAAGTTAATCTTCCGAATAAGCTATATCTTGGGACCCTGGTCATATAGAACGTTCCAGTCTTAGATATAGTTGTTCACTGAAGTGGTAGTGGCCTTTTCATTGGTGATTAATAGTTCAAAATTTTCTCGCTACGCGGCGCAGAGTACACAAGTGAGTACACATTTATATTAAGCTATTGAAAATAATCTATATACAATATTGAAAATAATCTATATACAATAGTTTCGAATTTTCAGATAAATTACAATGCAGTCTTTCCTAGTACACTTCATATTTAAGTAAGGAACATCTGCTAGGCAGCCATGAAATATATAACGGGTACACCTTCCCATTTGATTTAGTTGGCAGTCGTGGAGCTGTGCAGAATAAGATCTGCTGTAGGAACGCATTTTGCGGTAGCAAACACCCTGGAGGATTCACTGGCGAGGAGTCGTTGTCCAGATAGGCGTTGGTGCAGTTGGCTGTTGGTGCCGAAGCTCACGTCAACCACGCTGCGAGAAACATGGCTGCTGAAGTCTACGAATTGGCGGGAAATGCCGCCCGTGACAACAACGAGACAAGAATCATCCCATGTCAGCTGCAGATGGCCGACCGCAACGACAAGGAGCTGAACCAAGAAGACTCAGAAGAAAGCCCAAGTTCAATCGCGAACCATGTTTCTCCCCGTCAACTAAATCCGCCCTTTTCAGGACGACCAAATCAGTTTTTCAACTAACGAGTTTGTTTGGTTGAATTTTTCTCTTGTGCTGTTTAAAGTTTACATTACCGCGCCCCGGCTGAACATGGCATTGCTTAAAACGCCGCGTCCCGGAGCAAATGACAAAGCGCGTTAAACAACCAACGAATGAAATTCTATAACGGATAATTCGAGCCGAACTGCAACACTTCAGACCGACCATGTGCACACATATACATTATACATTATATGTTTAAAGTTCGCTCTCCGCTGCCCACTGTTTGCAGGCATTTGATGATTTCCCTACCACAGCCATCATTCTCTTATAACTAGTTGCTTAATACTGGTAATGTTCTCTTCAAATTCCAATCAGTGCTTAAAAGTGTTTCTAACATTCTAGTGCCTTAAATAGAGTCCCTACCATTCGATAGGATATTGTGGCAGCATATGGCTGAACAGCATGTTTGTGAATCGCTCAAGCGTTCAAAGCGTTCAAACAATCTAGATTGCATATTGCTGCGTAGTCCTACATCACCTTTGCGCACAACCCATTGGGCTGTACCTTGTAGTTTTATCCTGTCCATTTAGAAGGTTGCTGTTTTCGACCGAGTTGTTCAGCGCCATTGGTTTGAAGGAAAGAAGTTCAGAATTTTCCCACTACGTGACTTGAAGACAGAATTTTTTCACTGAAAAGTTCAAGTCTTCTGTGATGTTTATACTTTTTCTTGTATAAAATGCGAGTATACGTTTTATGGGGGGAACAGAGATAGGAAAATAGATTAAAATTTACAGCATAAGGAAATAGAGAAAGATTGAGAAGTATGCTGATGCAGAATAGTATAAATTTTCTGTGCATTCCAGGATATGGCATATTCTGGTCATTCTATCACATACTAGCGCCGCGAAGCGAGAAAATTCTGAAATATTAGTTATCAATCAAAAGGCCGTGGATCACTGATTACAGTTTTGAAAACAGAAACGTACTATATGGCTACGACCCCAAGATATAGCATATTAATTCTCTTGAACGAGATGGAATTGTTTCCGTGTGAACACATAGAAACAACCTTGTATATTACCAGAATACCAACGTACAACATATTCAGAAAAAGGACAAGCACACTAGCGCCACTTAGCTAGAAAATTCTACCTGCTCGTCATTAATCTAAAGGTTTCACTCAACAACATTTTCGGTGACAAAATCCTTCCAAATGGACAGATACCTTAGTCAGGAAAACCACTTGTACACTAGCGCCATGTTGTAAAAATATCCTGAACTACTGATCATAAATCAAATAGTCTTGACCTTCTGAACAACCTGAAGACTGAAGCCTTGTATTTGAGACGGATCCAACATAATCCCAAAATATAACAGGCCACATGGCCTACAGATTCGGGACTGATAGTCATTGATACTATCAGACTTGACCTAGTGAACAACTTATCGAATGCAGAAACCCTTTTTCAATGGTCAAAATGCCAAGTTACAGCTTAATTAAGAAACTCGATTGCACACCAGCGCCACGTACCGGAAAGATTGGAAACTGCTGGTCATCAATGAAAAGATCATGTTCCACTGACGGTAACTTATCCGAAAAAAACACATTTCCAAATGGTCAGAATCCATGGGTATGGCACCTTTAGGAAATAAATTTACACACTTGCGCCACGTAGCGTAAAATATTTGAACTGCTAGTCACCATTCAAAAGGTCTTGACACAGTGAACAACATTGTCAACGACAGAAACATTCTTGAAAATAATTAGCACACTAGCGGCACGTTGTGAGAGAATCCTAATCTATGCGCCAATCAAAATGCAATTTTACAAAAATTGTCGCGAGTCTTGAAAGGTTAAAGAACTTTTCTTTTCGAAATACATCTACATAAAACAGTTTGATAACAAACATGTGATTTACAGCGTTTTCTAATTCTACGTACATTTAAACAAGAAACGCCTGCATCTAGTCTGTTGTATAAATGATTGTTGTTCCTATGGCGCATGAAGATTGTAAACGAATTTCGTTGTTTACGTTTCCTGATTACTTGAAATTATTACTAAGTAAATAGATGGATAGAATAATGGAAAATTTAAAAAAAGACCAGAAATTTTTGTTCCGCAAAATATGTTGATAAGTTTTGCATGAAAATAAAAACCTTATTTTTAACAAACAAAAAAACAAAGGTTTAACAGACTCTTTGGATGTAACGCACAGAAAAGACATAAATTTTGCAGACGCGTAAAATTTGTTTTTTTTTAAACCAAATTAGACGTAATAAGCAACGAAACTGTTTGCAATTTTGAATTATACACAGATAAAAAGAAACAGAATTTTCTGCGCTGTCTAATGCACAGAAAGGAAATGCTAGATTTGCCAGTTTGGGATATTTCATGTAAATTTAAGCCGGATAACGCCTGAATCTAGCTTGTTGTATGAAAGATTGTAAGCATTGTTGTATGGCGCATGAAAGATTGCAAACAATTTCTTTCTTTACGCCTCCTTTGGCTTGGAATTTAAACGATGGGTTAAAATTCATGTACTTTTAAAATTCATAGTGAAGATCTGATGGAAAATGGAAAATGTAAAATTAAACAAAAAGACCATGCATTTTTATTTTGCATATGTCGGTAAGTTTTTCGTGACAAATAAATTTTAAACAGACGCTTTCGATGTAACGCACAGAAAAAAAATATGAATTTTACAGACGCGTAAAATTATCCTCGTTTCTTTTTCAAACCAAAATAGACACAATAAGCAACGAAGCTGTTTGCCATCTTGCATCATACAACAGAAAAATCAGAGTGATATCTCGCTTAAATTTAGAAATATCGCGTAAGTTCATGCCAAAATACATAAAGATATGCTGTTCTTATTACTCATTTTACAAACCGTACTTAAATAATGTTAGATTATATTAGATTTTCCATCCATCGGAGGATATTCGGAAAGATCGCATGTACATAGGATGTAATATTCAATCCGCAGTTCATTGTAAGAAAATAACACTAACCAAATGTTAGGAGTCGGTGTATTTGAGTACGAGAAATATGGAAAAAAGAAAATTAATGAAAACAAACAAGCCGTATTCGAACCATGAATGTACGGATCGGTTGATACTTTTGCTTACTGGATATCCACGGTGTTAAGATTTAATACAATTTGACACCATTGCAATTGGTACTTTAACAAGTAATGTAGCTAACATATTTTTTTTATTTACGGCTGAAAATGCGATTGTCACACATCCAAAGACCGGACATACACTTTACACGCTTAGAAAATTTTACAGTATTCGGTAATTTTTTTACCGAACTCAACAGCTGAACGTTCGGTAATCCGATTTATCGGATTTCGGTGAAATTTTTCAGTATTCCAGTAAAAAAATTACCGGAACTTGTCAAATTTAAACGAAATCCGTTGAATCAGATTACCGAACTGCTCAGCTGTTGAAAGTTTGGTAAAAAATTACCGAATACTGTAAAATTTTCTAAGTGTATAAGTTTGAAAATTTATGAAACATATCTGCTGTATTTATTGTGTGTATATTTTGCACGGTAGATTTGGCATAAACTCACGCGATGTTTCATGTAAATTTAAGTGAGATATCGCCTAAATCAGGTCTGTTGAGTGAAAGGTTGCAAATAATTTCGTTATTTAAAATTCTTTATTTTTTTCTGTGTAGTCTTGATGGAGATAAATAATCGATTTTTGAAAGCGAGATTTTCCACTTTTTAGCTGGAACGGTAGTAGATGATTCAACAGCGTCTATAATCTATATGATTAATTATAAAGTAAGACACGTTCGAAGAAAAACAACAACATTTCCACTTGTCTCGGTGCATTGCACCTCTACCACACCCCATCGATTCAATACAGCAATAACAAACTAACTAGATCAAACGAGGTTGCCATTTTTTTTTTGTTCATGAAAAGCTGACATCACTTGTAGTGCGTATTCTTGAAAAAAAAAACGAATCATGACGATGACGCGGGAAAGAGGGAGTCGCGATTCGCGAAATAACCGTTACACATTTTCTGCCGCAACTGTTGTGTGCGGACTGTTTTTGTCATCTGTTAATTACTGAATTCTAAGCGGGTCGCAAACGGAATGGAAAAAATGAGTTAATTCACAATTTGAATGAAGTTTAAACAAATGTTCATGTTTGTTTTTTTTATTTTGCACTCAAAAATCGGAATTATGCTTTTAATACTTTAATGCAGCGAGTGTGATTCGGATAGCAATGGGCAAATGATCGGAAGCGCGTCAAGGCGAAAGCACGCGAATGTCATCGAAAGCGAAGTGGTATTATGATTCACGAACCGTCCGGATCGGACCGGTTGATTGAGTAGTATGAGCATTTATCAATGATTGCTCTATGGTATTTAGCAGTAGGTATTGGTATAGCACATTTGTCGAAAACTGTAGCGAAACAGATAAGCGAACCACGCTTCCGATCACTTGCGGCACACTGTTGGCGTCGGTTTAGTGGTATTCGAGAGCTCGTACGTTGCGCTGTGTTGACTGGGTAGTATACAAACATTCGCTGTGATTGATAAAAGGGTTGCTAAATGGCGAACGAAGAAAATGTATTTACAGATCAGAACAGATAATGCATACAGTATTTGACCTTTAACGAAAACTGATTTTATAATCCTATTGAAAAATTAATTCACATCGTCAGTAGAAGTCGATGCGGTGGTAATCTACAAATACATTTCTAAACCGTAATGAACTCACCAGATAGAAACAACCGGATCTTTTGACTAGCTATGATTGAAAGTCGGATAAGACTCTTTGACATTTTCTTCCAGAATTGCGAATGACCGTTGCTAGCCAAGGTATATCGGAAGTTTCACCATAGGATTAAAAGATTTTTCGAGTCTAAAACCATGGTATTTTGTGTTCTGGGCCAGTTGAGTCGTTCAACGGTTTTTTGTGGCTCGACCCGCTGGTTTGTTGCTGGGAGTTTGGACGGATTGCGGATTGGAGGCCTACTCCAATGAAGCAATAGAAAACCGATGCAGGAAAGCAAAAAGTTATTAAATCCGATGCAGTATTAATAAACGCAAAGGTTTACCGAAAGTATATGATTAATTGCTGTGACCAGTAATTATGATTGACTATTGCAGTAACATTATATATATAAACACTCAGATTTTTTTTACAGAAATCTGTAAAATTTTACTTAATTCTCAACAGCTGTAGGTTCGGTAATCCGGTTTAATTTTACTGAAATCCTGTATATTATTTACAAATAACTATAGAATTTTGCCGAAATTCGTAAAATCTGTAAAATTTCTGTAAAATCTGTAAGATTTCTGTAAAATAATTAAGTGTGTATATACGACTTTTAATAAATTTCACCATAAATTCTACAAAATTGCTGTGTTTTGAATTACAGACCCAATGTTCATACAAAATTGTTTTGTTTATAGGCTTGTGGTTCACTTTTTCTGAATTTTAGCTATAGGCTAGGAATATCCTTAGTTTTCATCTAATATAAATCCATAATTTTTTATTCATCACTGTACAAGTTACAAACACTGCTCACAACAAAACATTAAGACAATTTTTTGATTTCCAAAGTTTAGGCCATGATCAGCGCGTAAGATTTGTACCATAACTCACCGCAGATAAAGCAAAGTGCTCTTCTATTCGGTGATAAATAGACAGAGTGAAAGTGTGCGCCTGTGATTGGATTGCTTGGAGTGCACGGCGGGACAAGTTAACTCAATTTTGAATCGTTTTCGACTCACTTTCGTCAAAAGTGGAGTCACTCATATATGAGGAAATGGCCTGGAATTGACAAGTCGACATATCTAAAACATCGATCTAATTTAAGTTGGTGTCTTAGATATGTCGACTTGTCAATCCCAGTCACATTTACTTCCAGACTGCTTGGAATCGTTTAGGTGATAATGTTTGCACATTGAGCAATGCCAAAATTTAAAAAAATGATTTTGAGAGCGTTAAACTATGTTAATCGTGGACATATATGAGTGACTTCACTTTTGACGAAAGTGAGTCGAAAACGATTCAAAATTGAGTTTAAATCCCCCACCGTGCGAGTGAATCACTCTCTCTTTTAAACGACCGCTCTCACGTGCTCTCATCTGTTTTCGCCCATGTGCTCTCGCCTGCGATCACTGCCGCGTACACTTGTGGGAGGACGCGCCAGTGCTCTTTCTGTGATTCGCTGGTGCGATTGAAAGTGAAAACATCGTCGGAGTTGCAGAAAATGTCAGAAAAAGGGAGCGGGAAGAAACATTATTTTGTCTTCCTTTGTTACGTAGCGTCCAAGCGAATTTGCAATCACTGCTGTATATTAGCGGACAAATGAAAATCTCTCTCACTGAGGATATGGAGATCCCTGGCCATGATGATAAATTTGTATTATGGTTTATAGTATACTGATATACTGATAGTAATCGTTCTACTAATACGCTCAAAAAAATTTTTTTTAAAATAGTGTTTAAAAAAAAGTGAAAGTGAGTATACTGATGTTTAAATAAACCGTACATCACAAATCAAAATTCAGATCCTCATATTTGAGCATTATTAATGGAAATCAAAAGGTAGTCTTATTGTTTTGTCTTAAGCAATGTCTGTACCATTTAGTGTTGAATGTTTTTTTTTAAATACAGATAGTTCCTTGTTTTTTTTAGTTCCTTGATTATCGAGATTTTCTGCCCTGGGCTGGTTCATCGCCTGTCGTAGTCACTCAAATAACTTTTTGGATATTTTCGTAACTTGTCCGGGGGTGAGATTCAAACTCGTGACTTTAGCGTGAGAGGTATGGGTGCTAACCTCTACGCCTCTACCTCGAGTTTTTAGCAGCAACTTCAGCTCAATTGGTAAACGGAAAAATAACAGACAAGCCCCAAGTATGTCCATTTTTTATGAAGAGCAGGCTTTGGTCTAATTTAACTACGCGTCACTGTAGATGAGATAGTAAAAAAATCGTTAAAACCACTAAGTAGTGAGTCGAAAAGGGCGTCGAAGGAAAAGTAGGTTCGAGAACCAATTGTGTATGGTCGCAAAGAAAATCCAGAACTCTGACAACAGTTAGAACGCTAGGAAGTGGGAAAAAAGCGGATTTGAGGAACCATCAGAGGGGTGCGGCACAGTAAAGGGCGAACACGAAATTATTCGAACATCTACATCTAGCTGTAACTGTTTTCCCGCTGGACAGAAAATAACCAAATTTGAAACAGTTTCTCTTTGAAGAGCGCATCAGGACTATTGAAAAACAGCGTCACGATGGTCATCCTGCGAGATAGTGGGGTTGATTGTTGGCCGTTCAAACCAGCACAGATAACAAAAAGTACAGCAACAAAAATACGAAAGAGATTCGAACCGAACCGATAGCATCAGTGAGGCTACCTGGATGAGGACTAACGATTGGGAAACTCGGGACGTGGAAATACCGATCTCAGTTTTTGAAGGTACTCGTGCTTTCAGAGAATTCCAGAACGCAAATTCGAACTGGTAGCGGCGCAGGATTTGTCCTGGAAAGGATCCACGGTGCGTAGGCTTTGGGATGATCATACCATCTGAAACTACGATGGTGAGATATGGCAGGTGATAGAGTGATCATCAGATGTACGGGTTATTGAGGATCAAGGGTCGGTTCTTCAACATTATCATTACCCATAGCCCCTAACCTCGGATGTGCCAAGATGTCAAAGAAGAATTTACGCGCAGCTGGAGCTTGAGTACATCAAGATCATCAATGAGAGGATTTTAGGTTGGCCATTGTGACGTTGGCCAGACGAACCACAAACGGTGATTAGAATTTCAGCGCACACCAGCTGACCAACCTGGCAACCTTCGACTTATCGACTTCACACGCACTCAAAACGTGGCCGTCCGTAGTGCAACTAACTGCCAGCTCCAGCCCTCCCCATCAGGTACACCTGGCGGTCACCGATCAAACAAAACCACAAATCGACCACGTTTTTGAAGATGGTGGGTGTCAGTATCGTAATCCGGTACCTTTCGAGGCGCCAACATTTCAGGATAACATACCTATTGATGGTTAAGATGCGCAAAAAACTCTCCGTGAACAACTTTCGATGCCAGTATGGAACCGTCTCTCGCGACTACGGAAGCAGCCTGACGTCGACTCAGACTACGCTTTTGATCCTCGCTGAAACTGCGCTACCGGAAGAGAATGAGCTGAAAACATCTCGAGAACTGTTGAACACCGTGAAAGCAGCTATCAACGCGTTTTTAGGTTGCGTGGACCGACCGACAAGGACGAGTGGTTCGACGAGGAATATCGGTAGGTGTCGGATGAGAAGCACGCAGTTCTTATGCTGATGACCCCAACCAGATGCGGATCGGTACAGAAAAGCGAGACGCTGCGACCCAACTCTTCCGCGGTTCTACAGACACTCAACGCATATCCATAAAAACTTCGTGTCGCGAGCTGAATTGTGCCGGGATAGAAGGATACGCGGTATTTCGATAACAAACTGATTGAAGTTGAAAAAGAGGTATGGGCATTTGCGCTGATAATTTGAATGGAGTAGAGAAGGGCAAGACAGCGAAGAAAGTGCCGTCGGCGATAAGTGAGATTAAGGATGCCATGTCAAGCAGCTGAATAGTAGCAATCAGTATCGGAACGGAACTTTCAAGATGAGCCAGACAAGTTGCCAGTTGTTTGCATCGACTGGGTCGGGTTGAGATACCGAACGCTGCCGGAGGAGTGGAAGGATGGGTTGCTAAAGTCGACGACAAACTGGACTGTGAGAATATCGTGCCTGCTGTCCTTAATGCCGCCTGCCTTCTTGATCATCTTTGGCGGCTTATACCACAAGCAAATAGATTCGTGGAAGTTTTCGGGCCAGCCAGCGAAGACCGGCCACAAAGTGGACCAAATCTTTGGCAGCAGATCCTCCAAAAGTGCATTAATAGGCCCTACGCATCATCTATTCATCAACTTCAATGCCGCATATGATACAGTAATACAAAGAGCTACTGGCGGATCATGGACGAGAACAGCTTTCCGAGAAAGCTAATGCGGTATCAGGCTGCGATTGAGGAGATCAAGAACTGTTCCAGAATATCAAGTGAATTATCAGGTTCATTCAAATCCCGCTGGGTGCTTCGTAAAGGTGATGGAACCTTATGCCTGCTGATTAAACATTGCTTTCGAAGTAGAAGGAGATGTTTATGTCACCGCTGAGGCCCAGGTGGACGGATAATGTTTGCTACAAAATGAAGAATACGAAGAAAGTGTTGATAGTTCTGTCGGTGTACGGCAGATTGTGAAAAGTGAATGAAGTAATGGCGGTGGGCGAGGGCTTAGATACAGCAGTATGAAGAGCCAAGCACGCATTCTTGCTAACGCTCCCACTGCGGGGTAGGTCAAAGCGGACGATCTGCACCACCCTGACGAGCAAAAGAATGCGCGCCTGATCATGCGTACGCAATTTATGCTGCTCGTACGGAGAATAGAGCGCCAGCAATATTGTTTAGCACCAGAAGGTGTTTATGAGACGAGCAGCGTTCAACATGTGTGCGAGATTACGGTTCTCAACTGATCCAGTCAATTTATCCGCTGTCCTGACGTGGACATTGTTGTTGGCAGAACATTAGGGACGGTGGCAGAGCAGAACTAAAAGCGACGAAGCAGCAGATTGGGTTGAAGCCAAATACGTCCAAAACGAAGTACATGCTGGCATACGAAACCGAGTACGACAGAACCCGACTAGGCAGCGGTGTAACGATCGACGGCTATGAGTTCGGGAACCCATGAACTTGTCTATCTCAATACTAGTTACTGCGGACAATGATAGCGGCTGTGAGATCCGTCGGCGTATTATAAGTGGAAGTCGTGCCCCTAACGGCTCCAAGAGCAAATGCGGCCAAACAGACGCAGCTCCGTTCAAGCGTGCAATATGAACGGCGTGGTACGGAGTCGGGTACGCCGTATTCCAGCACCCTACAGACAAAACGTACAGCAACAAGTGCATGCACATCATCGAAGTGAGCTGGTGTTGCCTTTAAAGCCGACATTTGGTTTGCGTTATGATTGTCATGGAATGTGCTCGTTAAACGAAGCACGATCAGGTTGGCTCTCTGGTCGGGTGATCGACGTAATATGCTGATGATACATGGTTACGTAAATATGCGGTGATCATATTGCCGGTGTTGATCGGCAGGTTCAGTGGTGGTAACTTTGTGTAAACCATGTTGATGCTCAGACACCTGGCTGCACAACAGGGTACATTGCGTCATGTAGCTTAAACTTTCATGAGGCAGTTGAGATTGAAGTTTGTCCCGGTGGTTCTCTTAACGCTATTGTGTATTTCTGCTTGTGGATGAGTGGTTGATGCCAGCTGGCGCCAGGAAAAACTCCTTCAGTCGAGATCAGTTAAGTCTGCGCGGTAGGACAGAACAGCGACTGGTACTGACTGACGAAGACAGACGGTGCCAGGCTGCGGCAGAGCCTTTTCCGTTGCATCGACTGCTGAAGTATGCCGATATCGTGGTATTAAGATACTGATCGAGAGATGAAGATTATACCGCTGGAAGCCCTTTCAATCGTGCTGCGCCATACCGGTCAGTTGTCGTCGTGTACGGACCAAACTCAGCAAAAAGATTTTGCGGTAGAGACCGGTAGCTAAAGGAATTGGTACCTTAACCTCGGCGATCCTAATTCGAAACTTTCTGGTGTGGTTGTGCAGGGTCAAGAAAATTGTGAGGGTCTTGTCGAAATTCATTGGATACAATCTTGTATACTCACGGAAACGATCATGAAACTTCAGTGGAATAAACGTTTAATCACAGAACATGTTTCTCTTAGAACGACAATATCAAAATCGCTGGCCAGCAGAGAAAGCAGCAAAGTGTTAATTTTCGTTTTTAATCCATGGACGTTCTGATAGTAGATCTTTGGGGTAGTTAGCTCGTCAATTCTACCGGTCTTCCTCTAGACAACTTGCTATGAGGAACCACGTGGGTCACCACCGATTGCCTGTTGATCGTTCAAATTTGGAACACGTCTGCATTGAGTTATCTCAAATTATAATAATCCGTCCACAGTATCGCACAACATTGCGATTAGTTGAGCGGATTGGAGATAATGAATTGGGTATAGGACCCCGGGTGGTGCTAAATCGATGAACTTGGACATTAATAAGATGCAAGGACGGCCTCTTTTTTAGCCAGGTCCCTCAATCGTAGGATTGGATGGATTAGCGTGAGTTGTTCTTTATATTGTTTTAAAAGACTATTATACAACATACAACTAAATGTATTATTCTGTAATTTTTTAACTTTCAATCTCAATTTCAGTGAGCGAGATAAGGCATTATAACGTTGACAAATTATTGCCAGACTTTCGGTTTAAATGCCAAAAGTCCACCAACAGGCAAAAGGAGCATAAACTAATCCTTCCAGCATCTATGCTCCCAACGTTAAAATACATATAATCATAATATTTGACTCTATATGGAGGCGTTTGGTACGGGAGGTTCGCGATTTCTTCCTTTCCTTGATTCAAAGTAGAAGAGCGATTTCAGACATCCTTTCTGGAATCGTTCTATTTCTTGGAGTCCTCTCTGCGGAATATGCTACGCAGTTGGCCTGGCCGGTGACAAGAAAAATGATGCATTCAAGAAGTCATCATTTTCTAGGATACTTTTAAGAATTGGCTATGTTAGTGTGAGATTACACTGACAATTAATTTTCGTTTATATTACGAAATCGAAGGTAAGACTAACAAATCTATTCGTTGTTTTTTGCAACGAAACTGATATAGTATTTTTAAGAAGCTACCTGTCGTATTTGATGCCACACGTGCAACTGTCAAAAGCACTTTTAGCATTAGTTGACACAGAAAGAACATTCGTTCATCCCACGAGAACAACACAAACGAGCCTGCAGAGAAGCAATTGTTACTATTCAAAAGATCCGTCTCTCGGCATGGTCCGATGAAACGACTCGGCAACCTACTTTACTCGACCTCAAGTGCAATTGAAAGTGGCGCACCATCGAGGGGTCTGAGCAAGCAAATTCTGCAATGTTCCTGTCGTGGGATTCCGAGTCCTATATTTTTAGGAAGAGCTGTTATTAAGTCCGTGGTTGATCACACTAAGCCATGTTGACTCGTGAGAAGTTACTTGATTATTGTGCATGAGGTTCTCACTCTCGGTACAGCGCTTTAATTTCTATTTTGGAATAAATTAAAGATTCCCCGCCATCCCAGCAGGTTGTTGGTGTTACTTATGAGTACGATCGACAAGCAGCGATTAGCTGAGTCTTCACGAAGTTCATTTTGTGCATTGTTCAAAAATGGTGTTATGATAGCATTTTGTTACTGGGTGACAAGCCATAGCGAATGTTTCATACAATTTGCGTGACATTTGTCAAAGCAAAATCCATGTTTACGAAACGAGTGAACGCTAATCTACGAAAATAAATTTTCAGTGTAGATAAGATTAGATTAAAAGGGTGTTAGAATCCATCTTTGGCGGAGTGCTGGAGAACGGAGCCTGGACGCGGAGGATAAGCGATAATGGTATTCGATGGGAATCCGGTTAGCACAAAATGACGAGGGGCGCAACGAGCAAGATAGTTAGACCAGGTGGAGCAAGATCTAGGGAGTGCAAGGTACCCACAAGATTAGAGGTGAGCAGCCGTGAACTGAGAATGTTGGAGGGATATTGTGTATCCGGTATTGTTATAAAGCTCGATTTAAAGTAAATCTGGACGCACGGTTTAATACATCACCGCGTCCCAGGTGGTTGGAACAAAAAGCGTTTGACAGGCATTTGTTGATGTTTCATTGACGAAGGAATTTCTTGATTAATCGACGTATCTCGAAATTACGGATCATAGAACTTGAGAAAAGAAAATTAATTGTGCACAAACATCTAGAGAATCCTTCAACCCAGGTGTCTCCATGCGTGATTTGGCAAAGAATTACGATTCCAACTTTTCCACCGTGTGTAACATCCTTTCAAGAGAAGGAAATCAGTCTTTTTGTGCCAGCAAACATCCGAATCGCTCCCTGAAACACAATTTTAGTGGCCAAAAAGCGAGCACGATTACTATACGAAATTTTATGGCTGTATTTTAATGGATGACGAAACGTATGTCAAAATGGATTTTAAACAAATCCCCGGACGAAAATTTTACCTGTCAACTGGTCGTGAGGATGTCCTTTCCAGTTATTAATTTGTTTTTGCTGATAAGTTTGCTCGGAAACTAATGATTAGGCAAGGAATCTGCAGTTTTGGCCTTACAACCATGGTTTTCATCACATCTCACACAATGACGTCGAAGGTTTGTATTAAAAAGTGTTTGAAAAGCGGATTTTACCCTTCATTCGGCAACACAAGACCAACGTTATGTTTTGGCCGGATCTAGCCAGCTACCACTACTCTAAGGAGGTACTAGAATGGGATGCGGCAAACAAGGTAAATTTTGTCGCCAAAGAGATTAATCCTCCCAATTGCCCTGAGGTCAGACCGATCGAAAAATATTGGGCAACGGTCAAGCGAAAACTTCGACGATGCGGTAAAAAAGTGACAGATGCACAGCAAATGCGTTTAAAGTGGAAAAAGTTTGCCGGAAAAGTGTCACCAGCGACTGTGCAGATCATGATGGCATCGATCACAAGTAAAGTGTGACAGTTCGTTCGAAACGGTGAAATGTAATAACTTGTGGTATATCGTTTGAAAGCTAAATAAATACCTTTTGTTGGACGGTTTTGATCAACCGTGTATGTTTCTTGAGTTATGATCACTTGAATGCGTCCAAATTTACTTTGAATAGAGCTTTAATGACATTATGCCATAAAAATAAATAAAGTAAGAAATAGGTTTCCCAGTGCAAACTATAAGCAACAACATTATGAATAATTCGAACATTGATCCTCATGACTGGGGTAAACTTAATAGTTCGTCATTTTTAGGCAGCCCAATTAAATCATGTTAGTTTGATTTTTAATGATTAATTTGATTTTAATGATTTAATGATAATTAATGTGTCCAAATTTTGTCGTGAACAAGCGTTACTATTAATAAAGTCTGAAGCAAGGTACAAGTAACTTGACACTTAACAATATGACAACGATCCAAGAGAGCTAGAAGAAGAAACAATTACACATCCAATTTGGTATCCATACCAGGGACAGATAGATAACATTACACAGCCGGCCAACGTTCAATCCCGTCGGCGGAGTCTTCACAAATTGTATACTACAGCAACGAGAGATACGTACGAGAGCTCGAATAACACTAAATTACGCAAGTTTTACACATACACAGAGTGGTACAACCTTGAGACCATCACCACACATATAACCGAAGCGATAGAAGTGCAAATGATGACGTGCATTTTGTCTCAGTGTAGGCCCCAAAGCTGTGTGTACGAAATTGACACCACCAACAGCTGCCACATTGCTATCGCCTAACGACTTCAAATCTCGTGGGTGCACGATTTGAAGGGTTGGGTAAACGGTTGACTTACCTGTGATTACGAGACGTCCTTTGGTAGCGGAAAGCCGCGTTTCTCCCGTCAGTCGGTGCTTGGTTCGGCACTGATAGCTCTTGTAGCCATCCTCAGGCCCAACTTCACGGATGTGTAGCTCACCGGACGGTAGGACCATGTACTTGCCGTCTGTTTTTTTTTTTCGAGTTCAAGGTTTTCGGATTGTCCAAGGTTCGTTTGGTTGATGGTTTTTTTTAATGAGATAGGGAAAAGAAAACAAGAAGAATTATTAGTAAATGAATTCCAGGAAGCTTAATTAGCATAAACTAAAATCTACCAACGAGTTAATGTCACCGGTCATAATTCCATGCTCAATCAAACAAGTATCGATCCCATGTAGGGTTCTATTTGAGCTCTTGAGGTTTGATGAACAATAAGACATGGAACGAGCAGCCAACAATTTCGAAGATATTAAGTGATATGTGACCTGCAGCTCAATTGGCTGCCTCGTTCCACGAATTATTAGTTCCCATAGATCATCCCGAGACGGCAACGACATTCCGGAATGGAGACGTAGTATTCCACATGGATACAAAGAATTCATTTCATAAATATTCGTCGTTGCTCTGCTTAATCGGACTGTGACATCAACACGTTGAATAAATTAAACTGCGCTTCTAGTCGGGCCGTCGAAATGCACTCCCACCGGAGCAAAAGAGAAGCTTCGTTCCATCAGATCTCCGACGTCGCTTGCCACCAAATGATGATCGTGGCCTGGAATGGTAATAAGCCCTTTATTTTCCTCACGGTTGGACCTAATTTTGCTCGACTCTCCCAGAAATTATTATTGCATTTTAATAGCTCTCTTTGGGCAGCTCCAGCCAGCAGTGAATTATCATTACAATTTGGCTCTAATTCTACGACTATTGCACTCTCATCTTTATGGTCGCAGCAGTGCCTTTCTTAGTTTTTTAGAAGAAAAAAAGCGTTGAAATTAACCGGACGTGGATGACACTGGAGACAGCAGGGCGAAGAAGTGTGAACGAAGCTTCTCTGTATGCTAATCGAGCCGACATAAATGGTCACATAGGCATCATACGGGCATGCATTCTTCGCCCTTGCGTCATCGTCCGTTTACCATGTTGCGTCTGGTTTTGGTTTGTTGGAATAATTATACTGGTGGACGTACTTGCTGGTGGTGCTTTTGAAACGAAAAAAGAGGAAGTTATTGTTTTCGTCATTTCGTTCGCATTGCTTTTGAATTTCATCAGTTAGATTTTGTTGTATCAAGCATACATTTAGCGACTCAATTACTCTTAAACAGTTTGGAAAATCTTTATCTTTAGTTGAATTCTGCATCTAATACTACACCTATGTGACCATTATTGATAGAAGCCCCAGTTGTTTGGAGTTTTGACGTATGCTGCGATCATGCTACCTTAACTAGTGAAATACCCTGCACAACCTACTGTTTAGCCGCATAAATCCTCTTGTATGATTGTATCATATCAATCCATAAACCAATGTATTTGCGTAAACCCCAGCATTACTTCAAGCGTCCCTCCGCTGAACGCGTTCGATGCTAAATCCTACTCAAATGTGGACAACAACGATAGTGGACCAGCGCAAACAAAAAACGACCAAAATTAACAGGAATGCCCCCATTATTATCACCGCCGTCACGACCCATCAACAACAGGTTTGTTTATAAATAAACAGATGCCCGCTTTGTCTAAGCGAAGCGGACGTGGCCGCGAGTGGGTGGTGGCGAATGCACGCTCGATGGGTAGGTGCACTTCGCTACAACCGGCATGCTCTGGTTTTAATGCTTTTTTTACCCGTTGTATATGTTATGCATGTTCCGGCTCCAAAAAAAGAACTAACTCAATAAACCGCGGGCCGCACACTGAAAGAGCACTACATAAATATATAGTAGAGTGCACCCCACTTGATACTATAGTCGTCGTACAAAAACCCGTCTGCACGTGGGCAGACGACAACAAAATAATATCGTACAACGAACCAGTCAGCGGGACTTGTAATCGTCGAGCTCGGATGAATGGAAGCAGCAGATGGTGATGTAGAATGGCATGTAGGACGACTGACTGGGTAGAAAGTGGGTCTCCTTGCTATGCATGGTAGTAGTTGTGAGAACTCGAAGTATATGGCACCTGTTGCTTCCATTCGGGATCAGTTGATTTTCCCGAAGTAATTTTATGTAGCTTCGTCCTGTCGAGAGTGCGATGTGTTGCTATGGTGACGATGTTTTGTTAGGCAATGAACGGGGTTCATTTCAGAGCAATTCCATGTACAAAGATGAATCGCTAAACCAGACCTATTCGAACGTGACTTTCATGAAAAATTGCACATTTGCTATTTTGCCATGGGCATTTTATTTATTTGTCTTCAATCATTAGTATTTATTTTGTCACTTACTTACTTATCTAATTTAAGTTCTCTTTACTTTAACATAGCTCCAATTGTTTTTACAATATTTTAAGTTGCCATTATTTAATTTGAAGGTATAAGTTTAGCATTGTTTATACGATGTAGTTTTGTAATAATTTTACAGCACAAACGTTTTCAATAGTACACTTTGCGAGTGTGAAAAGTTGAAGCGTAACGAAATATGTTAAAATTTTGAAAGTTAATAACTAAGTCATTTCACGATAGATTTTGAAAATATTTGAACGAACTCATCGGGACCATCGGGATTCATTACGTGTCGATTCCAATATAGAAAACGATTGATTTTTAATGGAAAATAGGTCTGCTAGGTTTGAGGTGTAACGAATGAATGAAGGTTTTTTTATATCTGAATTATCATGGCTAACTGTAGTACAATTATTCGACGGTTACTATCTCAACATTCCCCCTTAACCAAGAATCATTGTACAAAGATGTGTGTTGCTCCACAAATTATGAAACATTTACCGCCTTTGTGAGAACGTCTGCCTTTTGTAATGTAGTTTCAACGTGCATCAGCTTGCTCAGCTTCTTTTCCAAATTTTCGCGAACTAAATGGGGTCGAATGTAAATGTGTTTACTGCGCGGTGAATAGTCCATCTCCATCTCCGCCAGCTGTATCGCACTCATATTGTCACAGCAAATTATAACCTGTAGAGTGATTCCTAGAAGTTCGCGTCGCAATCCTCGCCACCATAAAGCTTCTTGAGTAGAAGCGGAGACAGCCTCCATTGTCAACAGCGCCACAGTTGACTGTTTCCTGCAGCTCCACGATATTGCACCGCCAGACTCCTCCAAGTAAACGTGGTCAGTGATAGATCGATGAGTTTCGGAATCATTCCCCCAATCAGCGTCGCTATACCCAATAAAATTTTCGATGTTCTGTTTTGAGTACGGCAGCTTCATGGTTTTTGTCCGCTTTAGGTATCGCAGAATTCACTTGGCCGCAATCCAATGAAGCTTCCCAGGGTTGCTGCAATACTGGCTAACCATATTAACTGCATGACAGACATCCGGTCTTGTAGATAATTCCAAATACTGCAAGCCTCCTACCAGCTCTCGGAAAGGAACTGTTTTCATTTCTGTTCGCGCTTCTTCGGATTTCGGACACATATCTTAAATCTCTGATTTGGATCCGCAGGCAGTGATAAAATGTTACAATTGGTTACTCCACGCTGCAATAACTCATTGATCTAACGTTACCTTGTCATTTTCTCTTGTCACCCGCATTCCAAGTACTTTATTCGCCACACCTAAATCCTTCATTTGAAATTTCTGCATCAGCTTTTGTTTCAGCTGATTGTTGGAGAACAGCAACAAATCATCGACGTAGACGGCAACGATTAGGATCGAGTTACCTTTTGCCTTGAAATACACGCATGTGTCATACGAAGACCGCTTCAGCCCGATTCGCTTTAGCTCAGAATCCAGTTTCAGGTTCCAAACTCTGCTCGCTTGCTTAACGACATACACGACGGAATCCCCTTATGGCAGGAGCGATGGCTTCCTCATCCACACATGCACACTATGGGTTTGCTCAACAAAATATACCAAATTAATCCACTTACCTGCATTGAATCATTGCCATACTGCTAATAGGACAGCAGAACATAATATTTAATCAGATCACACTGTTTATTTCACTGAAAACACTCTGAATTTATGAACTAGTGCTCATTTCCACAGAGCAGGTCATTTTTCGTCGTCTTTGTTTACCTTTTAAAAGCCAGGATCTGCCTATTATTTTCTCACAAAAAATGTATTTCCACATCCCGTAGCCACTAGAAACACTATATACTTTCACTGAGAGATTGATTATAATCGCGCTCTTGAAAACAGTGGACGAAAAATCTGTTTAATTAAGGAGAATGGTGCAAAAATTCAGCAGCCGGTCTCAAAGCTACGCGTTTTGTTTTTTTCTAAATTACACTCAGCTGTTCGTAGCGTAGCCGAGCGAAGTGTTGTCAGCAACTATTTGCGCGAGTGTGCTGGACTGATACAAGTTTTGACTAACGAAGTAAAAAATGCCGCATCTTACTAAAAGAACAAAAGCGGCATGTTGATCCCTAATCTAATCAACGACTCATCCGTTAGTTTATGATTAAAATTAGAACGGAACATTAACGTTTAAGATTCAACAATATTTGTATTCAACAAGATGTATGGCTTAATATATAGCTCTCTAATTATGCCCCTGACTCCCCCGACCTTTGAAAAGTATTCTTATTTTGAGGTTTTATGCATTTTTAAGAATTTGAAAATTTAGGGGAATAATTATATGGATGTACTTTCCAAAAAGAAATAATAAAATTACTGGCAACCACTACCGTTTTCTTCATGATGCACCAATACTACCACATACGAGCTAAAAAGGGTTTGCACTACTACATGCATGTTGAAGACTGAGGATTCGAGGGAGTTTCACCTTAAGTCCGTACAGCGCTTTTCTTAACTTACAGACTGTCGTGGGGTTTGCTATATCAATAAAACCTTCTGGCTTCTTCTCCTAGATCACCTTGCAGGAACGCTTCTTTGCAGACAATGACAACAGATAACGGATAGTTGGGTACCGGACCACTGGCGAAAACGTCTCGTTGTGTTCAACTGCTGCGACCTGCGAATAGCCTTTTATGACCAAACGAGCCTTATACCGCTCGACAGTTCCATCCGAATGTTTTCAGCTTATAGATCCACTTGACCCACTAGACCCACCCATCAAACGCCATGTTTGATTCTCCACCAAGGCATTATATTCGGTTTCTATTGCTCGCTTCCACTGTTCACTATTGTCTCGTAAAATCGCCTGACGAAATGTTTCAGGCACGATGATTTTCTCGGATTTCTGTATGGATTGGATTTTTTTTAGGAAATGCGCTGATCTTCATCAGCACGTGCGCCTAACTCCCTCGCACTGCGCTTAATCACCATAATTGTGGATCTTTTTGTTGTGGAGGGAGCACCGATAGTTCTAACTCCTCAATAAACAGTGGATTCACATCATTATCAGTTATATTGTCGGGTAGAACTGCGGGGTCAACAGTAGAGCTTGAATCAACCGTGTTGCTTGATACGACTAACTCTCCAAAGCTTCGATCCGTCGGTGCATCTTTGGGTCTTTCTTGTTTTTCATCCAGAATAATATCATCACGACTAATGACGACAGACTTCGTTCTATAACTGTAGACCCTGTACGCTTTGGAAATTTCGCGATATCCGACAAATAAACACGTTTCCGACTTCTTGTCCCAATTATGACGTTTCTTCTTTGGTACATGCTCCACTCTAGCTCCAAAAACTCGCAGATACGATAAGTCTGGACGCTTTCCGGTGAATTTCTCCTCCGGAGTCACCGACAGACCTTTTGTTGGTGATCGGTTTACCACGTGTGATACAGTTGCAATCGCTTCCGCCCAGAACCGCTTGTCCAGAGCAGCATCAAAAGTCATACTTCTGGCTCTCTCAACAAGCGTTCGGTTCATTCTTTTTGCCAATCCGTTCTGCTCCGGGTTATAGGGCGCAGTCATCTCATGATGAACACCAGACTTTTGCAAGAACTTCTCCATTTCGGTGTTGATAATTCTCTGGCGTTATCAGTACGGATACGCTTGATCCGCTCTCCTGTCAAGTTTTCCACATACGCCTTGAAATCTTGAAATAATTCAAGCACCCCTGTTTCCGATTTCAGGAAATAAACGAAAGTTCTTCGGCTTGCATCATCAATGAAGGTTAGTAACTACCGCCAACCGACTCCGTTTCCACCGGACCACAAAGATCTGACTGTATCAACTCCAAAATTTGATGTACTCGATGTCCTCTTGCTTTGAATGGTTGACGATAATGCTTGCCCTGGATACATGGAACACATTGCATAGGATTCCTCACTTCAAACTCGCCTCCAGTTGTTAGCTCTCGTAATCGTTTCATTCCTGCCGCAGAGAGATGCCCCATCCGACGATGCCACAGTTCAAAGTTGTCATCTGGTTTGACTGAATTCGCTGAAAAATTCTTCGTTTCAAGGAGCTTGTAAAGTCCTTCCATTTCCCGACCAAGCGCTACCACATTGTTCCTTGAATCTCGTATCTTGCAGTTATCCTTCGTGAAATCTACGCGAAACCCTCTCTGGCACATCTTAGTTACAGAAAGCAAATTGAACGCCAAGTCCGGAACACACATCACATCGCTCATCGTCAAATCCCACGTGACACCATTGCAATCTGCGTGCAGCTCCACAGAACCTTTTTTCACGACTGCAACCTTTGCGTTGTTAGCCACATTGATCTTCGCCGACTCTTCTGATACTTGTTTCAGAATATTCTTGTTCCGGCACATGTGGGTTGTGGCTCCGGAATTAATAATCCAGTCACCTTTGGTGCTAGCAGATGATTCTACCGTTTTGAACGCAGCAAGAAACGATGCCGCATGTCCCTTGTGGTTTCTACGCTGTTCAGCATTCTTCACTGTTTGTTCTCTCTGGCAGTCGGACGCAAAGTGTCCAATCTTCTTACACCTGAAGCACTTCACATCAGATTTGTCCACCAGCATCCTTGAAGATTATTGATTGGAATAGAAAGCGCCTTCACCTTCGCTAGATTTGGAACTGCTTGTCACTTTCACTTCTTGTATTATTTTCGCCTTGACCTTGTCCGCTGTAAGTACAACTTCCGAGGACTCCAAACCTAGAATTATCGGATCGTATTTCCTCGGCAGGCCTTTCAGCAACAAACTTGTCATCCATGCATGGTCCACTTCGAATCCAACTTCCGCTAATTGATTTCAGGTTAACATACCCTTGTGTAGACGCGCAAATTTTGTCTACGTCTTTCTCAGCTCCCACTAAACGAATTCCGGTGAGAATGTTTATAGTACAATTATTCGAATAATTATTCGACGGTTACTACCGAAACAATTTTTAACATTACTCTATTAAAAAATAGCCAAGATATAGTGATGTCTAATACTTTTGTTTTGCAGTCACAGATTTAAAACGTATGTAAGGGAAGTGTCATATGCAGCAGATAATGATATATAAGGGATACTCTCTCGCGAAATGCTCCATTTGTTCAGCAGCCTCGGAGCTGAATTGGCAGCTGGCAGTTACATTGGTTATGCAGTCGATTCACCAAGCCCGTGGAGAATCCATATACGCAAATCTGTATGATTCAGTTGGTAGCCATATTCAGATATTACGCAATGTTGAGTGTTAAAAATCACCATTTATGTAGTATATAAAGACAGAACGATATTCTTTCGGAGTAACACCATCTGTGTTTCGTTCACAGAAGCACCAAGGTACCCAAATTCCGTCAGAATGCCAATAAGTATCAAATGATGTATTTCACACAAAGGCGCTTTTCAGGGATACTATTCTGTTTATGGGAAAGAGCTATAATAAATTATTATATGAGTTTGCACATTGCATTATCATGACGTCTACCTAATTTGTAAATCCTGGCCGATCCTGAACCGATTTCTATTCGAAAAAAACGATTTCCTAATCCTAATACTGGTCCATAAAAGTTATGGACCAGTATTTCAGTACTAAAAGTACCACTGTGCACATGCCTTTCGCTCAATTTTCAAAAACATCTGTTCTATTTCCAACCTACCGTACACTGACGGAACTTTCAACACTTTTTCTTCATATCTTTCATTCTAGCAAAAACATTAATGTCCACTCAGATGAGTCAACTTGTTTTGTGTTGCTTTACTTTGATCATTCATTCGTTCCAGAAAGCAGTGAATGTACGTAAGCGCAAACAACTCATTCAATTTCAACGTTCTACCGTGCTGTGGTGTGAATGAGTTGTGTGGAACACAAGGACAACGGAATGACTGAGCACAGAAAAATAAGTAAACACGAATATATTGCGTGACTGATAGAACGAAATGAAGAGAGCGAAAATTGTACACACTGAATTTTTTTTTACTCATCGTTTACGACGGGTGTAAATTTTTTCGAGCTCTGCTCCACGCACGGAGAATACAAAACATAGCAATTAATGTAGATAGAAGATATTTGAAATTTCCCAAAGACATTATTTGGTGATACAATGTTCGAAGAGGCTTCATTTTGCGAAATGACCCAGTTCACTACAGAGGTTCTAAATATTTGCTATATTCTACGAATGATTTCGAAACCTTTTGAAAAGAGACGTTTGATTTTACCGAAGAAAATAATCTGTTGAAAATGAGAACTATGACAATTTCAGTAAATCATAGGAGCATACATCGATGAACGTTGTTGTTGTGCAACGATGTACATTCGTGTTTGGAAGGAGGTTTCTTTGTCTTCAAATTTCACAACGAACAAGAATGATGAACAAATCTACGCTGAGAATAATTCCACAATTAAATCATGGTCAAGATGACTATTGCATTTAATGGTTACAATAACCATGAAAGTAGTCGAATTCACCACATTCATGGTATTTTTTACTATGGTCATTTTTACAAGGACTACTCCGACATCATAGTAAATGTTGAATCAACTATTGATCATAGTCGGTCTAAAATTACAATACTGCAATAAAATTGACTATCAAACTTTTCTCTGTGTAAACATCATTCTTACCATAACCTATTATCCGTCACAAGAAGGGTTCATTTTTTGCGCATCACCGTACACTGCGCACTACAGAATGATTCATTTTTCAGCGGGAAATTAGCACACAACCCTCCCAAGCTATTCAACCTTGTACAAACCAGAGCCAGAACGAACAATAATACTCCCAATGGCAATTTTGTTTTTGTTTCGACCCCCTTCCAAAAAATCATGAATGAATAAAAATACCATTGCGAAAGAGAACGACGTTCAGTCCCGATTCACCATTCTTCTCTACTACGACAAACTTGAATGGGTCAAAGTTTGCCGAAACCCCGTGGTACATGATTCGTTGCCTATGCAGTATGAATATATATGGCTACTGACAGTAAGATCGGGTTGTATGTTGTGGCTGCCTTTGCGGTTGATTATAACCGTGAACTTGTCACGAGCTTGTCTGTTGAGTGAGATTTCAACCGGCGTCTTGGCGGAAGATTGTTGTACGGTTTAGGACGTGCCGATGTCACATTTTTTTCAGGAATTCCAACTAAGCATGTCTGATGGTAATCCGAAAACGTTAATCTGTGACTCATCGGAAATAATGGCACTGGTTGGGTGCGGAAAAGAGAAATAGTCCAGATGGGTCGCAATATGGCGGATACTGTTTAGCATTCAACCACCGCACCAGCAAAACCACTGGGAAAGTGAAATATAACCGCCGTTTCTCAAAATTTCACCCAATCTAATAAACAAATCTTCCCACAAAATAAAAGGGGGAAACCGACGACGCTAGTAGGCGGTGTAAGCGGAGCATAATGAAATTGATGCCATATGCTTGCCAAATGGCAGCATAATTAATCATCAATTAAAAGAGAGATTTGAGCAATAAAAAATGAAAAAAGTGCCACTAAATTATTAAGGCCTGTGCCAACAAATAATGTGTGATCAGCATTAAAAAATTAGGAATGAGCAATAAAAGATGAGAAAAGATCTTCGGATAATCTAATTGTGACCGGTAAATCTATCAAATAAAGCAACAGCTATTAGTATATGTGCAATTAAATATGGCAGTATATCCGCCAAATTATGTAATTTGAGCACTAAACTATTCGCATATGTCTTTCAATTTTATTGGATTTTCCCATAAAAACAGTGAAAATGAGCAATGGATATTTATATGGTTATTTATTTATCCATTGCTCATTTTACTGTTTTTATGGGAAAATCCAATAAAATTGAAAGACATATGCGAATAGTTTAGTGTCATTACATAATTTGCGGAAATACTGCCATACAATTGCACATATACTAATAGCTGTTGCTTTATTTGACAGATTTACCGGTCACTAATTAGATTATCCGAAGATCTTTTCTCATCTTTATTGCTCATTCTAATTTTTAATGCTGATCACACATTATTTGTTGGTACAGGCCTTAATAATTTAGTGGCACTTTTTTCATTTTTTGGTGCTTTTTCTGAATTACTAAGTGCAGGTAAATATTTTAGTCTTGCCAAATGGTTTGCCCTGATGATCCCTGCACCTACAGTGGAGATTATATGGACAAGAAGATGCTCGGAGGTTTTCTATTGCCAGGGCAACGTGACACATATCTGGCAAGCTACTACGACACGGTTTTGTTTTATTCAATCATACTGGCCTGATGACGCCGACGAAGACGATGCATCTTGATGGAACGATGGTGGCAATTTCAAGATTAAACTCGATTGAATAAACGCGATTGGTGCTGTGTCCTGTTTAGGCGTTGTAATATTTTTTTATTCTCAATTTTGCTTGGGTTGTGAGATTCTAATTTTAACTCATCAATATGGTTTACTGATTTTGAGAAGAATAGAAAGCTAGGCATACAGTAATCTAGTTAAATGCTATTTCAGAGATATGATTCCGTTTAAAAATTGAATTGAAGATGACGAAACTCCACTGTGTTTCTCTGTAAAAAAAAATATCTTAAAATTTTTGTAAACAATCTAGCTTCAGCAATAAACTAAAGATTCGGATTTAGTATTCAAACTCGATACGTAACTAATGACTTTAATCAATATCCTACGCACACACACGCAGTCCATATAAACCAATCTGCAGAGTATACTATCCTCTATCAGATTGTGAAGTTGATGCAGGAGTGTTGACATAAGACAAAAATCGACAAGTCTACGATTAGATTTGCGCCCTTGGATCTGACCACTAATAACAGTATTTTGCTTTAAATCAGGCGCGTACAATTTTCCCTAACAAGCCAAGATCTGTTTGCAATACTTCGTACATCATTCCTAATTTTAGGCGATATATCGCACAAATTCAAATGCTACGATGAGTATATACCGCGTGTATTATTTTGCATAGTATAGTGTGGTCATTAGTGCAACGTGATCGATGCATCATTCTTAACTGGCAATTAGCAACGACATTTCAGCAATCGTCTTCGTGGTTGGCAGCACCCTCTCAGAATTCAATGGAACTTTGTGGGTGGGTATACTATGTATTTTCAAGCAACTTTGCATACTATGTTTTTTCAAAATTTATCTAGACTACCATTTGAAAAAGGCTTAAGTTTTTTGATCGATTTTTTTTTTAAATCAACATAACTCAAACAGGAAAAGACTTACAAAAAAGTAACGTATGGGTGACTTTTAGAAAATCGTCCTAACTTTTATGAAATTTTTTATAAAAATTGCAAATCAATTCTTACACGCTAAAAAAAATATTTTAAAATTTAAGGACAGTTTGCATAATATGGCTATCTTAGAACGGGACGAAATTTTATTTTAATAAAGGCAATATAATTGCCTAAAAGCTCGCCATTCATTGCAAGATGGGCTCTTTTAAGGAAAAAAAAGTTTTACTAACAACAAATTTTTCATGTCAACATAACTCAAACAGGAAAAAACTTACAAAAAAGTGATGGAGTTTTAGAAAATCGTCTTAGCTTTTATGATAAAAATTGTAAAAAATATTTTAAAATTTAAAGTCAATTCGCAAAAAATAGCTATCTTAGAATTGGACGAAATATTTTTTTTTAATAAAGGTAATATAATTGTTTAAAGTTCGCCATACATCGCGAGATGGGTACTTTTAAGGAAAAGAGATTTTTCAAACAACAAATTTTTCATGTCCAATTTTTACCGTGTATCGCGCCAACTCGTCTTATAATTTGGTCCTAAAACCACACAAAACCCAATTAAATTTAATTATAATGACAATTTGGATTTTTAAAGGGTCTCTGAATGTTTGAAAAATCAAGGCTGCTATTTGGAAAGGGCTTATTTTTTAATTGTTAATTTTTTTAACTTTAGTGATAATACAATTAAATCAGGTGGTTGATCCTGTTTATTACCTAACCTTTGAAGCATATAACAAGATGGACAATAAATTGGGAAACAAAAGCTTTATCATAATATCCCATGACTCAATATCAGTTCAGTTGGTCATATCTAAATTGCTACATTTCATTGAACAAGACTCAATATATTGCTCAAAAATTATTTTCATGTCAGGTGTAGCAGCGGCCCATTATAACTTTGCCAGGGTGTGCAATTTCAAGTCCATATAAGGATTGGGACGTCTCATGGGAAAGGTCCATGTAATGCTACTGGTGGTAAAATCTGTATCTACATTAATCCGGACACCTTCAAATCATTGTAACTTTTGAAATATTGCACGTAGGAATGAAAAATTTCACTGTGGTATAGCTGAAAGTCTATGATGAAAAAGATAGCGACGAAAGAAAAACAAATGCGCGAGCAAATTTTGTACGGGCGTACGGCAAATCCTTACTTGTCAATACAGGACCTTGAAAAAACATTGGATTTGCCTAAATCCACTGTTCACGATGTGCTAGGGATGTCACCTGGTTTTGTCCAAAAATCAAAACAACGTTTGGGACTTAAGTCGTATAAAGTAAAAACAGTTCCACTACAGGCACAATCAACAAGAAGATCTATCAGAAAGAGTGTCTGTAGAAGCGATTGCTACCCTTCATCAAAAGTCACAAAGAAAAACCTTTGTTCTGGCCCGATTTGGCATCATGCCACTATGCTAAAACTGTGATTGAGTGGTATCAAGCAAATCAAGTTAACATTGTACCAAAAACCTCAAACCCGCCAAATTGCCTAGAGCCACGACCAATTCAGAGATATTGGGCTCTGCTGAAGCGGAAGCTTTCTGGCAAGAATCAAGAAATCAAAGACACCAAACACTTCCAGCAAATTTGGACAAAGACGGCTTCTACGATTTCTGAAGAGTCTGTACAAACCCTAATGGACGGAGTTAAGCGCAAAGTTCGAAAATTTTATGCAAATAACGAATAACTATGTTTTGTCTTCACGAATTGTTAAAACACATCCCATGAATCTGAAACAAAAAACTACGACGGATATATAATGCGAAATTTATGTTTTATTTATGTTTTGAGGTGTCCGGATTATTGCGGATACAGACCTTAATCTCAAGCGAATGGCAAAGAGAGCAAGCCTTGCTCAAGATTATGGAAACACAATCAAAACTCCTCGAGAACTATATGACTGGGTAATTGAACAGGCAAATATAAGTTACAACACTGAATTTCTGCTTCATATGAGCTATGCAAACATGTCAGAAGAACTTGAGGAGTTCTTTGTACCTATTTCAGAAAATCAAATTTCAGCTTAAAGATTTCCTGATTCAAAGGATAATCCAAAGAAATTCGCTTTCCATGTGAAAGATTTATAAATTAAATACATGAATTACTAATACGTGAAGATGTACATATAAAAAATAAATAAAATAAAACCCTTACCAAGCTAAAACCTATGAGTTTTCTTTGACATAAGTACTATTTCGAAAATTCATATAACGTCATATTTTAATCGTCTTTAAATGGATATGCATCAAGTCTTATCAAATTAGAGCTTTTTAATTTGATAAGACTTGATGCATATCCACTTAAAGACGACTCGAACATGACGTCCGCTATTCTTTTATATTTATCAGCCCCTTCTATCACAATCGTACTCATAAATTTTACACATTCTGTAACAAATTTTGACCTTCCTTCCAATTTTTTAAAAGTCACCCATACATCACTTTTTTGTAAATCGTTTCCTTTTTGAGTTACGTTGATTTAAAAAAATGGATCAAAAAACTTAAGCCCTTTTCAAATGGTAGTCTACATACGTTTTGAAAAAACAAAGTATGCAAAGTTGCTTGAAAAGACATAGTCTACACCCCCACAAAGTTTCATTAGATTCTGAGAGAGTGCTGCCAACCACTGGATGAGTTGGCGTGAAATTGGTCAACTACCACAGCTACTAGAACCGTGCCTCATTGAACGGAGGAAGAGTTTTCTCAAAACGTAAACTTTACAATTCCTATAACTCAGTATTCTAGCGAAATGTAGGCTGAAACTCCAGATTGACGAGTACAAATCAAAGTCAGAACAATGTTTACAAACGTGTTAAATAATAATTTGTTTTACACCTTCTGCACTGGAATTTGTGAATTCGTGTTACACTGAGGCAAGAAAAAAAAATCAAAAATGGATGTTGAGCTCTCGGCACGTTTAACGTTTCCTTTACTTTGGATTCGCTGTTTCATGTGAGTTTTCACCTGCGTTTGGATGGGCTGCATCTTTCCAATGTTCCAGGTGCAATGGGCAGCTGGGGGCCTGAGTAATCAATCAGATGAGAAACCGGCTACTGATGGTCAGGAGCAGTGCTGTAAATAGCATTTTCAAACCAATGCGATTCATTTGCCGATAACTCATTCCAGAAGCTAATGATCGAATTATCCCGTATGATGAAATTGTTGTGTTTGTTTATTTTCGTAAATTTTTCTTACAATGTATTGTTCTAACTATGAAGCCTAAGACGTGAGAGCGCAATATTAGAATATATATAAATGATATTCATCATTGAATATCGTTTGAATATAATAGTGAATATAACACTTTCCGTATAGAATTAGTAAAAAGCTACAATTTTATCCCACAGCATAATCATAAATTCAGTTTCTAATACAAGTTGTCGGTAAATTTATCCAAATGTTCGAAATGACTATTTACAGCACTGGTCAGGAGTCAGTCCGGATAGCACAGCTTGTATCCATCGGACGTGTGAGCAAGGCAATATTTTCGAGCCAATGCTAATGACATGATAATGAATGTTCTAATGACAGAGTTCACACAAAACCATTTGAGATCAGGAGAAACGGTTAATGAGATTGAACGCAACTCTACAGGGTGAGTGATAATTCTTGTCATTGCGTTTGAATCATGTGTAACATTAGATGGCTCCTCCCTAAGCTCAGTCGGTAAAGGCACGATTACAAAGCAACACCATGCTGGAGGTGACTGGGTTCGATTCCCGATGTGGTCTAGGAATTTTTCGTTAAAGAAAATTTCTCGACTGCCTGGGTATAGGGTTTGATTGTACTTGTCACACAATCATACTACATAATGCAAAAATGATACCTGGCATCGAAAGCTCTTAATTAATAACTGTGGAAGAGCATTTAGAACATTAAGTTGAGAGCAAGCAATAAGCTTGAAATGCTAAAAGAAGAAGAAGGATATCATTTGAATATTACAGTGAATATATAACATTCGATCAAACAGTTAAACAGCAAATGCTACAATTTTATCACGCATCATATTTTGCAGTTCAGGGTTTGAAACAAGTCATCGGTTAATAATTAAACTGAGTTGAAATGTTTTTAGCAGCACTGGCTACGAGTTTAAGAAAAAGGGGCTTATTACAGTTTTCACTTCACGGTGAAAACGAAGTGAAAACAAAAAAACCTTATTACGTTTGTCACCCAAGTGATAAAATATGAAAGAGTTCACCGAGGTGACGATTTGAATGAACTCGGTGTTATTATGGTTGCCACGGCACCATCACGCCACCGAAAAAAGTGACGCAAACCGTAAATTTTCTGAGGGCTACTACGATTTTCCCTTCACTATCACTTTCAATAATAGCATAAAAAGTGAGGTGATGTGTAAGTTAAGTGAAAATGATACTGAAGGTGACAATCGCAATAAGCCCAAAAAAGGGTTTTTGGCGTTGTGAGTATGAGTGCGTGAACGATCGCAGCAAGCTCTACCCACGAACGGTTGGGTTTTCGTGAGCTGTCACGTTTTTTTTCCAGTGGTTGTGTTTCATGGTTTATGCTTCATGATTTTTCTTCGACGTTACGATCTTTCCAAGACGTTTTTGAATGCGATAGGAGTTTCACGAGCACGCCAGTGAATGAACATTTTTTGTGGGAAAAAAATCAGTTGCTAGCAAGTGAATAGTGCTCATCGGAAGTGTGAAAAGGTTACGGATACCGATTCGAATTCTCGCAGTTTGCACCTTGAGAGACTATCTACGAACCAAATCAACGATTACAGTTTAGATTTTATACCAGAAAAAAAGAAGATTTTTTTGTTTACCTTCAGCAGTAGATGTACATTTTCGAAGCATTTTTCGTGGTTTTCATAAACTGTGTTCTTGTATGTTGGTTGGTATAGAAAGTTTCTCAGAACTTGGCTCTATTGGTACGCGTTTTGTGTAACAACACAGCTGCACGTATAGAATTGACACCTTGGATGAATTGACACACTAACCTGTCAGACCCGCAAAAAATTTCAGACAATTGAGAGGTGGTAAGGGCACTCAAAAACGCCGAGAAAAATAGGTAATTTTTATCCATTTTGCCCCTGTATAACTTTATTTTGGACCTACATCAAATATAATGTAATCTTATTATGAATTATATAGATGATCACATCACTTATCAAGGTGAATCCTGATCGATCGAGCCCTACCATACGAACATAGAAAGCCCTCCTTCATGTGACCTTTGTGGGGATGCAGAGGTAAACACGATCCCTAAACAGCAAAGGTCACACTAACTTTCCTTCCGTATTCCTGATTGCAAGGACGTGGAATTTCACTGATTCTGATCAATCACGGAGTAGCAACCATTGATACGTGCAGTCAGGCAAGCTAAAGCTAAGCTAAGCTTGTGAGTATAAGTGCGTGAATATTCATGAGAATCTGAGGTATTTCATGTAGCTGCCTTATACACACATATGTTACTTCACGCAAGAGAGGGAGTTAGCTCATCGAATCTTCCGGTCCGCCTCTATGTATCTTGCTATGAGGTACCAGGTGGGTCTCCACCGATTGGCTCTCGATCTGCCAAATCAGGAAGACGTCCGCATTGACGTAACTCAAATTATAATAATCCGTTCATTATACAACAAACCATTGAGATTGGTTGAGCGAATTGGCGATAGTGAAATCATTGGGTATATGACCAAGTCTCCCCTGGTTAGTGCTAAGCCGATGAGCTTGGACATCAATAGAAGCCAGAAGTCACGAAATGCATCTACGGAGTCTTATTTTTATCGAATTCCTCATTCGTAATGTTAAAGGGATTAGCATAGATTTTTCTTTAGAAGTTTCTACTTGATTAATGCAGATATCAGTTACACTAGTGGAATAGTCTGTAGGACACATGTGTAAAAATTGAAAGTTTAAAAAAAAATAGTTTGCTTCGGGCATCGGTTGTGAACGGTTGTGTCGATGCTTTATTGCACACTGTTTTGTTAACGGGCATGGCGCGTTTCGCGTAATATTGGTTCGGATTTCTGTGATTATTTTTCCAATGAAAACCATCATTATACTTTGTGAAAGGCACGAAATACATCTAAGGACTCTAATTTCACCAAATCCGTTAATCGTATCTTTAAATGGAAAAGCATAGATTACTTTTTAGTGCACTATTTTGTTATAGAGTATAGCGCGTTGTCTATTGTTTCGGTTATCTTATCTGGTGGCGCAAGGGATCTCCTTCTACATCATAATCGTTACTTCACGTACGGATAATACAAACATAACAATTATAGCATCTGTAAAATGTTTATTGATTCGATCGGACATGCTCAGGGCTGGCGCTTGAACGCTTTGCACCAGTCCTTAGCATGAGTTTTAGCTTTTTGAATCTGAAAAATGTCCAATGGGGAAATCAAAAAATTTTCGTGTGATGCAAAATGACTTTGTTAGGACTTTTATAATTTTGGCGATGCTCTTCAATCAACTTTAAAATACATTGTTTCTGTTCTTCTTTTGTTGATAGTTTTGATTTTTTTGCAGGAATTTTTTAAGATTTAAAAAGTTTAAAAAATCTAATTGAGCACACTTTTAGGAAATTTTTAAGATTTAAAAAGTTTAAAAAATCCGATTCAGCACAAATTTTGCATCTCAAAAATTCGATGCTCACTTTCTCCTAATTTATTTATTGCCATTCTAATGTGCAACTCATTCTGGTGAGAAATTATTTAATCAGATGTAATTAAAGGCATCTACTTTCCTAAATGTTTGAGAAACATGATAAAGTCAAAATTCATTTTCTTTTTTAGTTTTCAAAAAACGGAGAAATGTTTAGTGTACTATTGAAGTTTAGTTGTATATTCACCTACTTTGAATTCATTCCATCATTCTGGCAGGTAGTGTAAGTCTTTAAATATACAAGCCAACACTCATGGGTTATGTTATAGGTGATTTTTTGAGTTATAACAGATCATATGTTACAAAAATTACAATGTTACTTTATGTATTTTATACTAATTGATAACCCATCGATTAAAATTTGATTTTCGTTAGCTATCTTCGCCATTTGAACTTGCCTCTCTGTACTCGTTTCGAATTGTCCTGCGGCGTGGAAATACCTGAATAAACACTCATGTTGGCAGAATTTCCAATGGCTGTAAACAAACTAATTACAACTTATTAAAGTAATGCAAAAACTACACAGTTTGAAAGAAACGCTCAATTTTCTGCGTTCTGTAATACACTTAAAGGGAATGCAAGATTTGTCAGAAATAAATGGGATATTTCATGTAAATTTAGGCCAGAAAACGCCTGAATTTAGTCTGTTGTATGGAAGATTGCAATCATTGTTGTTTGGCGCATGAAAGATTGCAAACAATTTCGTTGCTTACGCTTCCTTTGGCGTGGAATTAAACGAGGGTAAGTTATACGCGCCTGTTACAATTCATTATTTTTTTCTGTGTATGGGAAAGATTGAGTTTTCAACGTTTTAGGTGGAATTGAAGCACAACGAAAGCAGATATTGTTGATGAATTTACGCAGGAACGAAAATAAACAAAGATGAGAGGCACATTCAGCTGCTTATAATAATTCTTTATGCCAGTCAATGGGTAAAGGTATGTTTTTCAATTACCAGAGTGATCTCTTATTCCCGCTGGTAGATATGACTTTCCCCACATTTCAACATATCTCGACATTATTTTAATCTATTGTTGAATCCTACGTTCTCGAACCACTCAATAATGTAGATATCAACCCAATTGTAAAACTTTATTAACATGTAGAGGGAATTATCACGGTCAAAAAAGCACATCGTCACCAACTCAGCAACACATCGAAATCAACGACGACCATCGCGACATTATACATCATTGAGTTTTTGCATTTCGTCCATCGCATTATTCTTCCTGTTCCTCGCAGCATGAACTGCGAACCAGTTTTGAACCTAAAACAAAAATGAGCGAAGATATTCTAGTTGCACCTGCCACCACCCGTATGCTGTTGTGCTTCTTTGTTTGTTTGTTTTGTTCGCCTTTACCATCGCACGCCACAAGAGTAGACATCGAACGAGTTCATAGCAGCTTACTTACGGACTATCTTACACGCTAGTGGGAAGGAGGATTCTCATTGGGATGGGTAGGCCGTGAGACCCCTGGATCGTGCGGATAGGGAGCATAACAAACTAAAAATAATAATCGAAAGAAGGGATTGTGGGTTATGGGAACGAACCAAAAAAAATACTAACTCAAAAGAAGTTTTTTTTTAAATTTTGAAACCCAAAAACGAGCGCCGCGTGAGAAGCAGGAGGATTAGAGGATTGCCGTGCCGTTGAAGCCAACCCTACCGAAGCTGTCGTCCATCCCGAAAGTTTGACCATCAGTGGTGGCCCACTCGATTATCTCAACGTGGTCCGCTACGAAGGAAGGGATCTGACACTTGAACAGGGCAGTGTTGCCCTTGATGACAAACACATCGTACACCTGGGCTTCGTAGTACTGGTTCACAACTGGAAAGATGGGGTAGATGAAAGGAAGAGTAACTCAAACGGTTTGGATAGTGTCTAGGAACAAGGGAGAAGATACGGCTGCCATCCATGTACCGGTTACATCATTCATCTCGATTTCTGTGCCATCATCCGCTACCCACGAGGTTACGCTGATGAAGTCAGCGATGAACGAAGGAATCAAACATTTCAAGAGGGCAGAATTTCCGTTCAACACGTATTCGTCGATGACCCGAGTTTTGTAGAATTGATGGACCACTGCAAAAATAAGGGCGATAGATTGTTAGACGGGAAGGACGACAACTCAAAAGGGAAAGGGATCGCTGGATGGGTTCGAAGAATCTAGAAATCGGCAAATACCAATGTCGTCGTTGTTGTTAACATGCTACTCTTCACCGTCATCCGCAATCCAGGCATCTACGTACACAAAATCCGATATGAAAGACGGGATCAGACACTTGAGTAGCGCCGAGTTTCCGTTCAGGACGAACTCGTCGGTCAGTCGGGTTTGGTAGAACTGATGAACGACTGTAGAAGGATTAAGTTGATCGTGACTAACAAGATTAAACGATAATTTGGTTGGGAGGTGGGAGCGGAATAAAAGCGTTCTGTCGAGCGGACAAACCCAAAGACTCCATATCGATGGTAACGATCTCGTCGTCGATTTCCCAAGAATCGATGGTGATGAAGTCTTGCAAAAATGACGGAACCAAGCACTTCATAATGGCAGCATTTCCATTAAGGACGAACTCGTCGTTCACTCGGATCTGGTAGAGTTGATGGACAACTAAAAGAAAATCGACAACAGAAAGAACTAATCTTGATATTCATGGAATTGGGGAGTTTAGGGATGTTTCTGCATCTTTGAGAAAGACTACCTAGCCTACTATCATCTCCCGGATAGTACTCATTCCCATCGGAATCGAACCATAAATCTACCGCAACGAAGTCAGCTACGAACGACGGAATTTCACACTTCATGATAGCAGAATTACCCCGAATTACGTACTCGTTGTCCGCCTCGGCTTCATAAGTTTGAATGACCACTGCAAACGTCGATGAAAGGGAAGAACAGCGTGAGAGAACTTAAAATGTAGGATTTAGGAGTATGCGGAACTGGGGAAGACGGAGTCTTCCTAACCATGATCTTCGGCGTGACTGGACAGTCGGTATTCTTCGCCGGAGTCGTCGATCCACGATTCGATAAACACGAAATCAGCGATAAAGGACGGGATTTTGCACTTCAGGATAGCGGAGTTACCCCGAATTATGTACTCGTTTTCGGCCTCGGTAATGTAGTGCTGGTTGACGACTGAATCAATGGAAGAAAAGTGAACCATACAATAGGATTGTGTAAACTAAAAATAGCACGGAAGCAGGACGGGGTCTGAGAATCTTCTGAATAAACATTTAATAACCGAATTCTTGCGCGTCGTAGTGGTACTCGTTGCCATCGCTATCGATCCAAGCCTCGACAAACACAAAATCCGCAATGAACGACGGAACTTTACACTTGAGGATCGCAGAGTTACCCCGAATAACGTACTCATTCTCGCCGTCCGTTTGGTAGTACTGATTTACAACTAGAACGTAAAGGGGGAAAAGTAAAGGTTTAACTTAATTCTGGGTTGGGGATATCTAAGGACCGGATGAAGTGGGAGTATGCGAAACAATCACCAGCTCTGGATTCATCTTCGTGATAGCGATACTCATTCCCATCGCTATCCAACCAAGTTTCGACAAAGACAAAATCAGCGATGAACGAAGGTATTTTGCACTTCAGAATGGCGGCGTTCCCACGAATGATGTACTCATCTTCGGAACCGGTTTGATAGAACTGATTGACAACTGGGTGGAACGAAAAGAAAATTGAAAAATTACACTTCATAGGCTATTGAAATCATAAACGTGGATTGAGGACAGCAGGAGGATAATTTCTTTCTTGTCAGCTACGGAGCGAACCCTAACCGTAGTCTTCCGATTGAGTCATCTCCGTTCCATCCTCGTCGATCCAGGATTCGACGCGAACAAAATCAGACACAAACGACGGGATCGAACACTTCAGAATTGCCGAATTGCCGCGAATTACGTATTCAGTCAAAATCTCTGGCTGGTAGTGTTGGTTGATAACTGATGAGAACAGAAAATATGGAACGTGAATCAGAAATCAAACGGAAGGATCGGTGTTCGGGATGATGGACTTGATGGTGACCTATAGAAATACAAATAACCATAGTTTTCCGAGTGGACAAGTTCGTTGTTTTCCTCATCGATCCAGGCTTCAACGCGGACAAAGTCCGAAACAAACGACGGAATCGAACACTTCAGGATGGCAGAGTTCCCCCGAATGACGTACTCCATCAAAATATCGGCACCGTAGTGCTGATTGATCACTGGTGACATGGTAACAGAAAACAAAAGCTTGGATGAGGAACGGTAACTCAAGATATTTTCTAAATGGGATAGGGATCCTGGGAAAGTTTAGACACTTGATTAGACCAATACCGGTATCAAAGGTAGACGCATTATAAACGGAACCCTCGCTGCCGATCCAGGAATCGACTCTCACAAAGTCCGTTACGAAGCTAGGAATGTTACACTTCAAAACAGCCGTATTTCCACGGATAACGTACTCGGACACGACTTCAGCTTCGTAGTACTGATTGACAACTATCGGTAAAAATCCAAAGAAAAGGGGTTACAATCAAAACCAAACGAAAATAAGCATGGAATGTAGGGATTAAGGAGTTCAAAATAGCTGCTCAGCGAACCAGTTTCAAACGCATCCGGGCGACTACTGTTGCCCAGATATTGGTACACATTGCCGGAGTCGTCGTTCCACGAAACCACCGTAACGAAGTCGGCCACAAACGACGGAATCGAACACTTGAGAATCGCTGCATTGCCACGGATTACGTACGCGTTGTTTACCTCCGATTCGTAGTGCTGCTGGACGACTACGAAAGAAAATTTCGAACAAAAGATAAAAACAAACTACTTTAAGGAAAACGGAAAACATTTTTTTGGGATTTTTCGGGAAAGGGCGAAAATCTAATCCGGGACAAACCCTCATCATTTTCGGTGGAGTTGATGTAGAAGCTTTGATTTTGGTCGGTGTGCCAAGATTCGATACGGACAAAGTCGGCTACGTACGACGGGATTTGGCACTTCATGAGAATCGAGTTGCCACGGATGGCGTATTCCTTGTTGACATCTACGTCGTAGTACTGGGCGATCACTGGAAGAAGGGGAGGGGGGATCCGGTTTGAAGGCTTTGGAAAAACTACTTTTTGCGGAAATTGATCGAACCGGAGCGTCGAGCTGGTGGAACCACTGGAAACAGGATTTATGAGAAATTCTAGTTCTTAAAATGTGAAAATGATAGATCCAATTTGCCAAGAATGTTACCCATAGACTTTTGAATGCCTTTTGAAACGTATGATCGGAATACAATACAATCACTAAATATTCGGGATCCAAAATTCGGAAATTTTGTGTTTATTTGTAGTGTTCAAAACTATGAGAGCCTACCCAAGTAGCACACTACGATCATATTTAGTTGTAGTAACTTGATGATGACTTAGCAAGTCATATTTATGTTATATCAACTGAATAGCAACAAGTGTGCTACCCTAGTAGCAATGACTGCAATGACCAACTTGTACTTCCGATTATAAGTATTTCTCGGTGGCTTCTCACGGATGAGTGCTCTTGGGGCACTACGCAACCAACCAGATTATACTAAGCTGAATTTGTTCTCATAAAAAAAAGAGACTACTGAGCTATACCAGCACTGTGTGATAAAGAACTGGCATGTGGCAACGTTGCTAATGAGCTTTAGTATAAGAATAGGTGCCGTAATATGGCTATGCAATGACTAAACAATGCACAAATTTGTATTAAACAAAGCAATAGATATTTTTCTTTATCAATGAGACAACGAGCATGGGGCTGATTCGTCTCTTAAAAAGATGCATCATCATCATTTTTTGACAATCACGAAATAGAAGTCACTCAGTTTTATGCAAACCACTTAGTTGTGTGAGAGAATCTCGACTTTGGACCATTTGTTCAGAATTGTTAGTTCAAGATTCTGAGCAAAGCCTACTCAGAGTACTGAGTGGATCTTACTTTGGATTTGCAGCTTAATTTGGTCATGATTCTGAGAGAAAACGGTCAGTATTTTGGAAATATATTTTGTTCGGAAAAAATGCTTTAATTCACCTGAGCAAATGTGCGGTAGAAACTCGAATTTGAGCGCGATCAATTAAATATTTTGTTTTAGATTACTTTTTCTTCGATTCTCCTAACTATACTAGAATAATTATCTGATTCCACTAAGGATCTGGATATTTGACTCAGGATTTTGATAGATTTCTGCAAAGAAATTCAAGCATCATTTTGAAATTTTGGCGAATCTACCAACGAATGTTGAGCTAATCTCAGAAATCTCGGCTAATTTGACTCCCGATTTTCATATGTTGAAGCCCACATGTAAAATGTTGAGCCCATGCAAATGTATTTTCTGATTAAGAATTCGCATTGCGGTTAATATTAAGTATCCTTGGAAGATTCAAAACGTGATTGAATATGAGATTTCTTCCTGGCAGCTTCTCCACAAACTCGCCCAAAAATGCTCAAATTTTCAGGAGAATATTTCCTAGCACTTCATTTTATCTTTGGATTATTAGCGATACCTGCTCAATATTTCGTTCAAATTAAAAACATTCGGCTTATTATACTAAACGCCTTTCCCGATTCCATATTATACTCAGGATTTTGATAGCATTTTGTAAAGAAATACAAGCAATTTTATGAAATTTCTGCGAGTCTATCACGGAATATCTCAGAAATCTCAGCTAACCTTACTCCCGATTTTCATATGAGCTTCTAATACAAATGTATTCTCTGACTAATAAATCGCATTGCAGTTAAATTTGAGTATAGTTGTAAGATTCAAAACGAGGTTAAATATGAGATTTTTTCCTCGAAGCTTCTACACGAACTCCACAAATGCTAAAATTTTTAAGAGAATATCTCCTAGGGCTTCATATTACCTATGGATTATTAGCGAGACCTGCTCAATATTCCGTTCAAATTGAAAACATTCGGCTTATAATGCTAAACAAGGCGTTCCCTGTTTCATTCTAAGCAGAATTATTAACAATTAACAACCCTAGACTTGTATGCAAAATTATACTCGAATTTGCAAGTGAAATCTACTAAGAATTTGTAAGTATCTCCACTTAGGAATTTGGCTGCATTCCACTCAGAATTGTTAGGTGAAGGTCGCTTGAAACCTAAACATGTATGCCAGAAAAAAAGGCTTGCAATTTGCTTCGCTTCAGTTTTAGAAGGAAAAATCATAGAAGTTACGAAAATTTCACATGCTAATTTTTGATTGTATTGTTGCAGCATACAACACTACTCGAAAAAGTAGTGTGAATTTCTGTTCAATATAATGCACATAAATGGAGCATCACAAAACATAAAAAATTGCATCATACATCGTGTAAAGTTCTGGGATATTCCATAAATTGCCAAAAATATTGTAAGCAACAGCTCATCTTTGTTAGAATTATGTCATGCAAGTTGCTGCTTCGTGTGTAATGAAATACAATTTTACATGCTCTGATATTTACATCATAATGAAAATTCATTTTTTTCTGTGAAGTTATAACGGCCATTTTTATATTCTATCGAGTTTCACCTTAAGAATGTTTTGTCAAATTTTTGAGCCTACATTTCTGAGCAAATATTTTTTGTTTTTGAGATGTGATTTCTTTTCTGTTCAAGCTTCTGCGCAAATTCAGTATGATATATTGGACGCAGTTTTCTCTGGAATCTGCGCTAATTTTACGCAGAATTTGAAGGAATTTTGCTCAAGTAACATTATTAACTTGGAAATTCAAAGCTTACGAGCGGGACTTGCTAAGTACTTTCTATTTTTTTCCAAATTGATACACGAATCCTGCTAAGAATTTGCTCTGAATCTCCCTGGGTATGATTTTCAACAAGTCCTGTTCAGAATTGTGACTAAATTCTGCTCACAATGTGTAAAAATACTGTTTTGGATTCCAAACCTGCCGAAATAACATGTTTGGGTTTATACAGATTCTTAAAACCATTATACAGGATTTTAGAATTACATAAAACCTTGATAAAACATGAATGTTACTTGGGTATTAGATTTTCTATCAATACTAAGCAGGATTTTTAGCATATTCTGCACAAAATTTTGACATTTTGTTTTCTGTTTTCAGTATTTCAGAGAACAGTTCTCAAGAAATTTTGCTCTAAATTTTAAAAAAATGTCCATTATAGTGTACAAAACTTGTTTTGAATTTCGAGCAAAGCCTACTCAAAATTGTCAATCAATTCAAAATTCGCAGAATTCTCAAGGATCTTGGATTCAGTCAGATCCAATGATTCTCAAAAAGTACTTTTCAAAATTGTGACTAAATTCTGCTCGCGATGTGTACAAATCCTGTTGTGGATCTTGAGCAAAGCCTACCCAAGTAACAGTTTTGGTTTTATAAAGGTTCTGAGACCCATTATTAAGACTTTTAGAATGATATAAAATCTCGATAAAACTTGAACGTAACTTGGGTATTGAGAATTATTGGTCAATCCTACTTCGGATTTTCAACATATTCTGCTTAAAAGGTTGATGTTTTGTTTTCTGTTTTTAGGATTTACTCTGAATCCTGAGAACGTTTCTCAGCAAGTCCTGTTAAAAATTTTTAGCAGCTTTTGTTCAAGATTTTGTTCGAACTCTGAGCAGCCTAAACCGGGATGGTATAAACAAAAAATTCTGTTATTCCCGATAAACTTTTGAACTCAGCTATGATCACATAACAAATTAAGTTACATTTTATTTAATCGTCAGTTATCTTTTTTAAAACACCGGTTTTGATAAAGGTTAGTTGAGTTAAAAAATAAGAATTGTACATGTATGTTTTGTATATTAAATAATACTTTTCATTAGCACTATTATTTCAGGTGCTAGTGAATGAATTTGACATCATATGGTCAACATAATTTGACATGTTTTCAATGAATTTAGTCTTATCACAGGATTTGTTATCAAGATGATAATTAAACTAGTTTTGATGATAATTAAACTAGTTAATTCTGCGATATTCTACGAGAATTTATTTTTTGTATCTGTTTTTTTTTGGACTGTTTTTTCAGATCCTAAATGATAACGTATTAAGTGATCAAATGATGATAATCGGATATTAAAAATCCTTATCAATTTGATATAAACCTTTGCTGGAGTATTCTGTTTAAGATTTTGAAAAAAATCTGATTCAGGCTATTGCGCCCAAGTCCGCTCTGAAAGCAAACTTAGAATATGTAAGAATCCTGTTTGGGAATATGTAAGAAACCCATTACTTTAAGCTTGATTAACATATGCTACTCAGGCTCTTGCTCGTGTATTCTGTTCAAGAATTTAGGAAAATTCTTTTTTTTTTCAATTTGCTAGGAATCCTGAATTGAATTCTCAATATATTCTTTTCAGAAATGTGAGGGCACTGTTTGAATCCCATTTTCAATTCTGAGCAATTTCAACTCAGATGTTTCAGCCAATTCTGCTTAGGATTCTTAACGTATCCTGTATCTGTGTATCTGTTTTCAGATGCGCTTTCAATTCTGGGCAGGATTCTCAACCAGCCCAGTCCAGAATTCTGAGCAAATTCTGCTCAGGACGTAGAACAAATCCAGTTCAGAATTCCGAAAAAATAAACCTTCTCGTAGTATATTTTGCTGAATATTATGGAAAAAATCAGTTTCACTGATTGCTTCAAATCCTGGACAAGATGCTCAACCATTTCGGTTTAGAATGGTGCGTGAATTCTGCTAAGGGTGTTCTGCGATTTCTGTTATGGATACAGCCAATCCTATGCAGGAATCTTAGCGTATTCTGCTCATGATTTTTCTTTAAAAAAATCTATTTTATGATTTCTTCTAAATCTTGAGCACGATTCTCAACAAGTCCTGTTAAGAATTGTCAGTGAATTTTGGATTCTGAAAAGGTTAACTCAATTTTTTCGAGTCATCCCGCTCAGGATTCATAGTGTATTCTGTTCAAGATGTTGTGACAATTCTATTTGAGAATTTGCAATGAATTCTTATTAAGCAGTACTTTCAATAAGTTCATTTAAGAAATGTGAGGGAACTATACTCAGAATGCTGTATGCAACCTGTTTTGACTTCTGATTAAAGCCTGCTTAGATTTTTCAGTCAATTCTACTTAGGATTCCTAGCGTAAGCTACTCAACATTTTCAAAAAAAAAATTGTTTCAAGATTCTCTCTCAGTACTGTACTGTTGTACAGTGCTGTACTGTACCCTCAGTACTATTGAAAAAACCTTGTTAAGGTTTCTGCAAAAACTTACTCCTAGAAAATCATGCTCTAGATTGGGGGAAAATTCGGTTTCAGTGTTCGTTCTGAACCATTGGCAGGATTTACAACAAGTCCAACGATTTAATTTACAAGAAGTCCAACCAATCTAGTTCAGCTACTGCTAGCGTATTCTGCTGAAAATTGTAGAAAAAGTCGGTTTCCAAGTATTCATATTGAATCCTGAACAGAATTCTCAACCAATTCTGTTTAGATGGGTGGGTATATTTTGCTCAGGATTTTGTACAAATTCTCTTTCTAATACTGAGCTAAGCCTACTTAGAATTTACAGCCAAACCTATTAAGGATTCTAAGATTATTCTGCTCAAAATTTTGACAAAAAAAAATATGTCTAAAGATTGCGACCCCGGCGTAGTGGTTAGCATCCATACCTCTCACGCCAAACTCACGAGTTCGAATATCACCCCAGGGAAAGTTACGGAAATACCCAAAAAGGGTATCATTTTCTTTTTATGAATCTTTCAGTCACGACTTCTTAGCATATTCTGCTTAAAATGAAAAAGAAACCGGGTTTCAAGATTCGCTTTCAATTTTGTGCAGGATTCCCAATCAAAATTCGAGAATTTTGAGTTAATATAGCTCAGGACATGGAACGAACCAAGTTCAGAACGAACCTGCTAAAAATTGTGCATGAATTCTGTTTCAGCGTTCGTTCTGAATCCTGAACAGTATTCTCAACCAATACTGGATATATTCTGCTCAGGATTTTGTACAAATAAATGTTTGGATAGTGAGCCAAACCTACTTCGAATTCACAGCCTATTCATGAATTGTGAGTGAAGTTAAGCGATTCTGAGGAAGTCAACTCATTTTTTTAAGCAACCTCTCCCAGGGATTTTAGAGTATTTCGTTCAAGATTATGCGAAAATTCGGTTTCAGAATTCGCTATGAATCCAGAGCAGAAGTCTCTTTAAGTCAATTTCAGAAATGTGAGGTAACTATGATCAGGATGCTGTATAAATGGTAACGAAAGCCTGCTTTGTGATTTGAGATGATAATACTAAGGATTGTTAACGTATTTTGCTCAAAATTCGGTTTCCAAATTAGTTTTCCAACCTGGACAGGATGTTGAACGAATCCTGTTTTTATTTTTGCGAACACCTACTCCTAGCGTGTTGTGCACAAAATTGTGGATACATTCTGTTTCAGCGTTCGCTCTAAATCTTGAGCAGGATTCCCAAAAGGCTTGTTTAGAATTGTGAGTGAATTCTGTTAAGGATTGTATGCGAATTCTATTTTGTATTTTTTTAAAGTTTGATAAGAATTTCAGCAAATCCACCTCAGGACTTTTAACAATCTTTTTCAGAATTTGCTTTTAATCCTAAGGAAAATTCTCAATAAATCCATTTCAGGAAAGAGAGAAAACTATGCTAAGGATGCTGCATGAATACAGTTTTGAATACTGAGCAATTACAATTACAATACATCCTGTTAGAATTTTAAGCAAATAAAACTCGAATTCTTAGTGTATTCTGCTCAAGATTTCGAAAAAAGAATACTTCAATAATCTTGATCAAGATTCGATCTGGATTCAAATCTGACCGGATTATAGCTAACCACAACTTTCTCAGAGTTGTTAGCAAGAAGCTGCCAGAATCATGAGCAGATTTTACTATTGAATTGTAAGTTCAACTCATTTGGAATCCCGAAAAAAAAGTTCAGAAAAAAAACAATTTATGTAGCACAAAAAAAAACATTGTTGAGTTTAAATATCGAATGAGATTTGTTCAAAACAAACCCATTTTCGATCTCTCACAACATGAATAAAATGTACCTAACGCCTGCATTAAAAAAAAGACAAAGTTCATCGATTTTTAATGCTGTTATACTGCCACCAGTTGGTTGGTCTAACAGGGAAACGTTAATAAATAAAAGTATAAAAAATTGACAGCTCTGTCAGCTTGTTTGCAACTAAGTTCGATGGTTTGTAATAACCGCCGGCTCAACTCCGAATAAGTACGTCATCGTGTCGCACTCTGTGTCGGCCGGATCAGATGATACAAGATCCTGGCGCTCCTGGATAAAGGTGAGAGCATCGAGCGCTAGCCGAGTTCCGGCCATCTGACGCAAAACCGGAATCGGAATTGGATCTGACGTGACGGGAATCGGAAGACGGAAGGGAGCTCGGTGCGACCGGCCAGACGTTCAAAATATATTTGGCCAACATGGTCATCGTCATGAGGAAGCGGAAGGACGGACATCATCATGAGTGATCATGGACGACGAGACGTACAGGCAGCGAGGTGAGCAGTGATGTGAAGTATATCTTCCAAAAGAAGTTTCCGAATAAGGTCATTTTGTGGCTGACAATCAGTGAGAAGATCCCAGTCTTTTCTGAGAACAACAACGTGTCCTAGCTACGCCCAATTTAAAAATTCTGGGTAAACCAGAAGCGGAAGATCTATTCGAACAATTTCTGGTGAAAACCGAAAAGAAACTGATCAATAAGGCGACCAGAGAGTTAAAGAATATGCCAAAATAATTATTTATCAGGGTCGCACAACAGGGAGTGCAGTCATTTTTGTAAATCGGGAATTAATATAGGAATCAATGAAAATTTGTTTTCTTTTGATATCTTCTATCGTTCTTTTGGAGACATCCATCGGAAAAGTGTATCTCTTTTTTATATTCAAGCGCTATAAACCTCAGCTATCAAGCTCACTTATTATCACTCCAAATTTAGAACAACTTAAGATCTGCATCCTCAATAGAATAAAGTACTAAGAATGCAGTGCAAAATTCGCTATGAGTCATGAAATTCCTGAGAATATTTTCGTGTAAGAAAATCTAAGCTTGACTCATTTAAAACTCCGAGCAAGATTTGGTGAAAATACTGTGAAGGATTTGCTTAGAATTATGAGCCTGATTTAGATCGAATCTCGAGTAAACTTTGTTCAAAATACTGAGAACAAATTGCTTGTTTTTCTGAGTAAATTTTATGCCAAAAAAGATACTCACGACTTGAGTAAGTTTCGCTTACAATTCCCAGCGAAATTCGTCGAGAATTCTAACCAGCATACGATTAAGAATCACAAGCAGAAGGATGGGATCAGGATAGTGCGCAGAGTTGCGAGTTAGATTCTCTTATAACAACACGTCTCCGGTTAAAATCTGAAATTCGAGGAAAATGCATTAACCCTTTGTATACATTCTTCCATTACAAAATAAAAAATCTCGCATAGTTTAGAACAAGTAACGCTCAGAATCCTTAGTATTGAGATTCGAAAATAAATTCGAACACGATTAAATACAATTCAACTGAAATCGAAAAGCAGAAGAACTCAGGTTCCAAGATTTCATTCTGAAACATGAAAAAATGCGATACACTTGTTGCAAATCAGTTGAAGCAGCTTTACTGTGATTCAATTAAGTCACAAGCAAGTTGCTGCAACCAGTTATGGTGGTTATGTGTTGCTTTGGTACAAGCAGAATTCTGGAACAAGATTGCAATTGCATAATTTTCCAAATATTCTGAAAACTCTGGAAATTATACAACTGCCATTCCTAACGCAACAAATTTAATAAGGATTCTCGAAACATTTTTATTATGATTCTACAAGAAACTCGAATACGATTAGCTCAAAAGCCAGCTCTGATTCGGTGAAAATCAGAATCCCGAATAGGATTTGTTCGTCATTCTAAGAAAGATTCGTTACTCTAACAAAGATTATCTCATAATTATAAACAAGATAAATAACGTGCACAAATACGTCTTCATGTTTCAAATGGAATCCCAAGTAGGTTCTATTGAGACCAAGGAGGAAAATTGGGATGCAAGTAAAATTTGAATTTAAAAAAATATTGGCTCAGCATGCTGATATGCTCATCAAATCAAACAACGCTCCATTTTACTCAGTTTTGAGTCGTTTTAAATTTGCTTTCTTCAAAAGTGGAACCGCTCAAAATCGAGTAACTAATATTGGGATTGACAGTAAATTTCATTTGGATTGACAGATTCTATCTGATTTAAGTAGATGTTTTTGATTTGTGTAATTTGGTGTGTTTCCAATCCCAATTACATTTCTCGAGTAATACATGTGAAGGGCCTAAAAACCGTTTCCTATCAATGACTTTAAAGTGTCAGTTTCTCTTGAATCCCAAATCACTCTTGTGAAATGAAAGCAACATCTGGGACAAAAATGTTAGTTCTACCATATGGAGTAGTTGGATATACTAGGATTCTCGTTATTCGTGGGAGATCAAACTTTAAAGTTATTGTCTACAAATGGCTTTATAGCCGTAATCATGAATAACTGGAGATTTACTCACATTTGAGTGACTCTACATTTGACAAAAATGACTCAACATTCAGAAGAGGAATTTGGTCAGAATTCTTAGCATGAGTAGTTGATAGTCCTAATTTTCTAATGCTTTAGACGAAGGCTCTTTTAATGCATTAAGCGCGAAAAATCACAGAATCATACAATCGTCACTTCGTAAACTAAAATGCTCAGATGGTCGGCTTCAACTCAACTCAATCAGTTTGGTCTGTGAAAATGTTTCCAGTGGTTCCAGCCAATATTTGATGATTCATACAGACAAAGGATACGCAGCGGACTTCTTGTTTTCAAACCCCTTAGACGAAATCATTCACCCTCCAGTCAATAAACATTGGAACCTACCGCGCCTGTTCGTTTTACCGTTCCACACACAAACAATCTAAGAACAAATTATGACCGAACTGAATGGCTTGGAGGGAAAGAAGGAAGTTGAGGAATTTCGCAAAACCATCTCTCGTCGAAGAAGGTTCCGTCTCGTACCGCTAGCATCCGCCGTCGGTGAGTAGACGTACGTGTTATCCTCGTCGGTCCAGGAAACGACGTCGACAAAGTCCGCCACGAACGACGGTATGAGACACTTGAGGATGGCCGCATTGCCCCGGATCACGTGCTCTTTGTTGACATCCGCCTCGTAGTACTGCTGAACGACTATTTAGGTTTCATGAATCATGCACATGTGGAGAGAAGACGAACATAATCCCGGATAAGACGAATCAGCGATAAAACTACCGGAGAAATATATACACAATCTGCGATCTGCCTTGTGGAGCGAACTATATCAACCGAAATGGGGACTCGACTTGCAGGCAAATACCATGAGACAGCTGAAAATTTGATTCTGGAAAAAAAAAATGTAGATCGGACGGATACGAAACATTCTGCTGTGCGTGGATCGGTTGATTGTTTGGATAATGGGTATGACGAGTCGGCTTCAAACTCCCACGTAGCGTGAGTAATCCTGGGTTCACGGCGTTCTGCTTCCATAAACACACTAACTGCATTTTCGTTTTAGTGCTTCGATTTGCCCCTGCCTTTTCGGTGTCCGAAGGAAAAAAAATAACCCGCACCCATGAACACTTGTTATCTTCATCTAGAAACACATCGTGTGTTTAGCTTCTTCCCGGGCGCAGACGGGAAAAACGACGCGGACACACTGGGAGGGCGCACCCCTTCATTTTTCCTTTATTCCAGAATTGCTTTCGATTTACGTTTCACTAATACTATTCTTCACATACACGCGGAAGATGGGACTTTTCCATCTTGCTTCTTCTTTTTGACGCGGCTCACACTTTTTACACTTTTTAATTAACATCTGCAACCATCAGCTGAATTATTTCTTCTTCCAACACGAATTTCACATTTACGAAGTTTATCTCTTGATGCGATTATTCTTCTTTGCAAACCGTATTGCAAACATATTATGTTTACGCACGAACCGTTTGGCCATCCTTTTGGCTCCTGAGGGTAGGCAACTTTTGGGTTCAAATGAGATTCTTTTTGTCTACCTGTTCAGTGGAAAAAAAATAAGCGAAACCTGCATAACTGCTTTTTCCGCGATTCGTGAGCTTTCTGCTAGAGTATTAGATTGCGGAATTCATTGTTTTGATTCACCTTGAATTTCGTCGCTATAATACAAAAATTGTCACACTTGTTGCAAATCTGTCGAAGTAACATCAATATGACTTAATTGAGTTACAATCAAGGTGCTGCAACCAATAATGCCGTTTTTGTGTTGCTTGGGAAGATTTCATATGCATATTTGACGATCTGTATGCTGCAGTGCAGCAAGAATTCTATTAAAGTTTGGAATGTGAAATTTATTTATTTATTTCGTCAACCATTTGTAGACTAGTACATAGACAATTTGCTTTTTCTTAACTATACATAAATATAAAATTTTTAGTTTTGTATCCTCAGGGACTTAAAATAATGTTTTAATTTATACCGAGACATTGTAACGTCAATGGCTTCACAGTGTTGATTATAGGAATCCATCATGCTATTTATTGGTCCATTTTTAGCATATTCCGTGCGATGATGGTTTAGAGCAAATAAATTACGATTTCGAAGTCGTCTAGTTGGTACATAAAAATTTAATTTAGAAAGTAGTTCGGCTGATTCAACACGCTGCGAAACGATATCGTTTACAAATGAAACCATCACATATTCTCGTCGTTCTTTCAATGTTTGGATGTCAATCAACATGCAGCGAGCTTCATATGATGGAAGACGATGTGAGGCCCAGCCTAGCTTACGAAGAGCATATAATAGAAATTGTTTTTGTACTGATTCTATTCCTTTCTTCATGTATACCTGGACGAGGAGACCACAACAATGCTGCAATATTCCAGTATAGACCTCACATAGGCAATATATAGAGTTTTAATAGTGTACGGGTCTTGAAAGTTGTAGCAGAAGCGTTTAATAAACCCTAACATGCTATTTGCCTTGTAGTATGATAGTGTTGTAGTGGTCTATAAAATTAAGTTTAGAGTCTAAGATAATTCCTAAATCCCTCACTTTTTCACACTTTTCTACTTCTGATTTCCTAATGCAATTACAATGTTGGTTGTTGTTAATTTTCTGCTGAAAGATATTAAATTGCATTTTTTACATTCAGTTCCAATAAGCTTTTCTTACACCAGATGTAGAATGTATGAATTTCATACTGGAATATATTGATGTCTTCTTTATTTTTGATTTCCAAGTACAGCTTCATGTCGTCGGCATAAATTAGCACTTTCAGATTTTTGAGGACGAAGGAAATGTCATTGACGTATAAAATAAAAAGAAGTGGTCCTAAATGGGAGCCTTGGGGGACTCTGAAGTAACTTGAATGGGATTTGATTTCTTTTCATTGAATTTTATTATTTGTTGCCAGTTAGTTAAATATGATTCAAGCCACTTCAAGAGTCCAGAATCAATTCCAATTTTTTCCAGTTTGAAAAGTAACATTGGTATGTCAACACGATCAAATGCCTTGCTAAAGTCTGTGTAAAGAGCTTCAACATGGTTCCCATTATCCATTGCATTCAGTGAATAATTTACAAATTCTAGTAAGTTCGTAGATGTTGAGCAGCCTTTGAAAAAACCGTGTTGTTTGTCTGTTATTCGATTTTTGATTTGAAAAAATAATGTTTTATTGACAATTGCCTCGAAAAGTTTGGGAATGCAAGAGATAATAGCGATTCCACGATAATTACGTATGTCAGATTTCCGGCCAGATTTGAAAATAGGCACTAAGAATGAATTTTTCCAAATTGTTGGGAAAATTCCTGATTCCAGTGACATATTAAAAAGCCAAAACAAAGGAGATGCAAATTCCTTCGCAAGATTCTTCAAAAATACTGGAGGAATTCCATCAGGTCCAGGGCCTTTTGAGGGGTCTAAATTTTTTAAACCCTGCAAAATATCCTGAACCTGAAGTTGGTTGACACCAATATTCCTTGGATATTCTGGATAAAATGCAAAGTAATCGCGGTCGCGATCTTCTTCCGAATATGTCGTGTAGATTTCTTGAAAAAAATTTGAAAACAGATTGCAGATTTTTTCCGAGTTATCCCCAACCTGTTCGTCAAGATGCATTGTTGATGGAAAATTGTCTGATTTTAATTTTGTTTTGACGTAATTAAAAAAGTTTTTTGGACAGGACTTAATTTCAAGCTCAGTTTTTGCATTAAATACTTCAAATGCATTACTGATTGCCAAGTTCAATTGATCGCATATTTCCAAGTAAGTTGCTAAATGTTCACTGCTTTTGTGTTTTTTGTAAATTTTGTGGGCTTTTTGTTTGTGATTCTTTATACTTTTGATTTCTCTGTTAAACCAGACTGGATGTTTAGTGTTTCCGTGACGTCGTTTTTTCTTTAATGGAATCTCTTGTGAGATAATGTTGGATAGGATTTCGTAGAAGACGCCAACAGATGATTCGACATTTCTTTCGTCCCTAAAAATTTGTTGCCAGTTGATACAGTTTAATTTGTTTTTTATATTCTCATAGTTCATGAGCTTGTAATCAAAAACTTCTTCATATTCGTAGTCGTTGGGTCTTTGATATTCATGTATGAATAGTGAATATTCAATTGCTGTGTGAAACTTTTCGTTTTTCCATATTGGGTTCAATGATTCGGTCACACAAAAATCTTCATGAATATTCGTTAAAAGGAGGTCTAGATAGCAATTTCCTTGGTTTTTTACATGGTTAATTTGATTCAGACCTAATTTAGCAATTTCATCAAACATGAAATGTAAAGTGATATTATCTCCAACGACTGGGAGAAGGATGTTTTCATTTTCAGAGTCTAAAATGAAGTCGGCGTTGTTTTGATTAAAGTCCCCATAGATGTGAACTTTTACTTGAGGAGGTAGTTCAGATAATATTTTTTCTGCGCATTTGAAAAACTTTTGATATGTAATTTTATTAGCATTAAGTGGTGGAAAATACACAGAGGCTAACACGTGTGTTTCACCTGCTATGAAAGATATTACCCATACATGCTCAAATTCATTAAATTTTGTAGTTGTAATAATTTCTGAATTAAAATTGGCAGAAACAGCTATGAGGACTCCACCACCTGATTTCTTTTCAGACTCATAAAGGTTCCTATCGTTTCTAAATACGTTATACACACTTCCAAATATTTCTTCACTACGCACGCTTTCGTCCCAGCTAGTTTCAGTTGCCAGAATAACCGAAAAGGACGAACTTAATAAATTATTATAAATTTCCTTCATTTTGGCTGGGCTTTTCATGCGATTGAAATTTTGACAGTAAATCAAAATTTCAGTCGCATTCTGTTTACATGAAGAAATTGTTGAAAGTGTGTCGGTTGACAAAATATTATTATTATCACTATATACCTCTTCATTAATATCTGCTTCCAAAGAAGGCGTCATTACTTCCGAAAATGTGAAGAGGAGTGAAATTTGGTTGTGCTCTCGCGCAGTTGCTGCAGGCGGTGCGTCCGTTCACTGGACAGGAATCGCTGATAAGTTTCCAGATCGGCTGCTGCTTCAGTTGCATTCATTCCATACTCCTGATGAACTTCTGCGAAGATGCGTTGCAGATGGTCTGGAGCCGTTGGAAGACCTTCGGATGCAAGCAGTATTTTGATACTTGTTGACGTCATTCCATCCACGCAGACTGTAGCAGGCTGGTCCTTCATATAGGCAAGGTATAGGCGGACGATTTTCATTATTCTTGGGTCGCGTAGTCTGGCCCGCAAAAAACGTCCGTCCCCTTCCGCCGATTGTTCAGTATGGCGTACAATAGGTGGCCGCATCGGGTCAAGTTCAAATTGCTTGTCTGTGTTCCTGATTTGAGGCAGCATGTTGTGGCTTTGCTGCAGTTCGATATCTTGATTTTGTAGTTGCTGTTGTTGCTGATTTGCTGGTTGTTGTTGGTTCGCTGGCTGTGGTTGTTGTTGTTGTTGCTGTTGTTGGTTGTTAGAAGGCAGTAGTAGTGCAGAACTTTCAGCCACTATTTGCACAATATTGGGTGATTGACTCTGCTTCTCTGGTTGGTATGGGTTTATTGTTTCACCCTGTATGAAGCTAAACTTTGAAGCCGAGAGTGCTGCAATTGGGTGGTCGGTGGTAGAAGGTGGACCGGCAAATTGAGCTTTAGCTGAGGCCAGTAGCTCTTTGTCTGTACCCAAAGTTCGATTGCCTTCTTGTAGAATGTTGTTTTGAGCATTTTCTACGGGTTGATGACTGATGATGGGGAAGAGTTGTTGTTTTCTTTTTCTTCTTTTCCTCCTTTCTCTGGCCTTATCAGCAGCTTTTTCTTGAAGCTGCCGATTGTTAAGCTTCATGTCGTATCCAGACCAGTCCTGTCTCCAGCACCGTTTATTCCCTAAAGTACGCCATCCAGACACAGGAGGACCATTTTTTGGTGAAGCTTCGGCACGTAGTTTAGACAATTTGGCTCGACGTTCAGCAAACAGGTCAGCGATGACGCCACTCGTAGTCGTCTGTATGAGCTGTTGTTGTTGTTGCTGTTGCCGTTGTTGTTGCTGTTGTTGTTGCTGTTGCTGTTGCTGCTGCTGCTGCTGCTGCTGTTGATGGTGTGACTGCTCAGATGCGGTATTGTTTTCGATTAGAGGATTTTCTGTTAATTCCTCCTCCAAAGTTTTCTGTTGGGGTGGGGTGACAAGCGATGAATTTGACTTAGGGGCTGTGATAGCCGCAGCCACAAATTTAACTTCATCTAAGATTTCATGAAGTTCTGACTCTTGGCTGAAGTGAGTCAGTGATGTAGTTAATGATTCGGCGCTTTTCGTTAAAAGTGCCATGTCGTTTTGTAGGCTAGTGAGCCGTTCCTCTAGGAAACTGTTAATTTTTTGTGACATAATCGAATTTGATTTATCGATGCCGGTTAATGTTAAAGCCGTACGTGAGTCACACGACTTCGTATGGTGGTCGATTGAAGTGCTTACGACTTCATGGCTTTTGTTGACCTTAGTCAGCGTTTCCATTACTTCTATGAAGAAGTGGTCAAGGTTGTCAAATAATATTGACACAGCGGAAAGCTTTTTCAGGTCAGCAGCAATGCGCTGATTTGAGTCATTCTGGGAGCGGATGGCTTTCAGAAGTTCTTCCTGATGATGCAGCATTAAACGCACATCGGTTTCCTTGCGTAGAATTTCCTGACAGTCGGTACACATGGGAACCACATATTGAGTGATAAATCGCTCCCGGGTCCGTTGCACTCCAATACAGGCAGCATGGTATGTTCTGCTGCAGAATTCGCACTTCCAAAGAAGGTGGTCGTCATTTGTGGTACACGATTTGACACCGCACGGCATTATGATTAGTAGTTAATGTTCGACGCGACACAAAAAACCGGCATAAACCACGCGCGATGTTATGATTTAACGGAAAAAAATAATAATAAAATAAATTGAAGTTACAGGCGAAGCACGAGAAGCGCACGACGCTACGTTGTCAAGAGGTTAAAAAAAAGTATATATACAAATTTAATTACGGACCGTACTTGAAACACGTCCGCCCTCGACGACGGTTCGAGCGAAAAAAAAGAAGTTTCAAATCCTCGTAGTTTCTAAGATTTTTGCCTTAAAAAATTCGAAGTAACGAAGCCAATCGATTATGATGGTAGCGATTTTTTTTAAATTCTAGCGACCTTCCCAGTTAAAAAAATATATTTCTAATATTTTTATTCGTCAAATTTAGAATCAACTTTTGATCATATAAATACCTAGTTTTCTGATATATTCAAAATAAAATTGTCTGGCAACTCTGCTGGCATACAATAGAGAATAAATCAATAAATTACGAAAATAAAATTCGAAAAATGCTCGTATGTTTCCCAGCAATGTAAGTTTGGTACGATTTGATTATATTTTTGTTTAATTTGATTTTCAAGAAATGAGTTTGTTTACAAATTTAACTACACAGAAAACTTAAAACACTCGCATGTCTAGAAACTTTAGAGAAATGCCTGGAAGTTTTACATTCCCTTTTAAAATGTTGATTCATTTCCTTAGTTGTACTAGATTGAAGATTGTTTTTCTCATTGAACAATGAAGGGATTGAGTAATTTCATAACGTTAAAAAGATTGGCACAGAAAGTATGGACGCAGTCAAAAACCGCTGCCACTTCGTCAAAACTAATGACAAGTTCTTTTTTTATGGCTGCATCCAGTTGTTTATCCTTATCTTTCAGTACACTTGTAGTGGTTTAATTGTTTCCAATAGTTTGTTTCCAAATGCGTGGACATTCATCAGTGGAGCAAAAAGGAAATATTGTGCACGCGTAATCTCACTGTGGAAGTTGGCAAAAATGGAAAGAGTAAGTGAGAAAGCCGTGTGAACAGCGGTCAGGAAGTTCAGTGATGATAACACGTTTGACCGAAATCAGAAAAAGGCCTGAAACCCTCGTTCGGATAAACGTATAATGAAGGCATTCGAGTACCAGAAAGAAGTTTCAGTGCGGGATGTGGTAAAAAAGTAGGCAATTTGAAGTCCAATGTTCATCGTACCGAAGAACGTTTGAATCTTCGAACCTATAAGAAGCAGAAGCCGGTAGCCAGTAACAACAACCGCTCGCGCTCTCCTCGCAATTTTCAAAAAACCTTAGTCTGAGGCACAGCGCAAACGTCCAGGCAAGTATTCTAATTTTCATATGACGCACAGCGTTCTTCCTCAGAAACTTGTCCCTTCACAGATACGTCATCATCCGGAAGAATGGTTCCAGTTCGGAGGTTCGGTCATCGCTGCTATGTCGTTGCACCCATGTAGGCCGAGTATCATGCGCTATAGGACAACGAAACGTGGAGCTTCGCCAAGCTACAAAACGGACGGAAGGCCTTAAAGAACAAGTGAGGTTTCGAGCTCAAGACGAACGCCGACGGGGGGGGGGGTCCTCCCTTAGCTTAGTCGGTAAAGGCGCAGCTACAAAGCAACACCATGCTGGAGGTGGCTGGGTTCGATTCCTGGTCTGGTCTAGGAATTTTTCATTAAGGAAGACTTCTCGACTCCCTGGGCATAGCGTATGATTGTACTTGCCACACAATCATACTAATGCAAAAATGGTAACTGGCATCGAAAGCTTTCAATTATTAACTGTGGAAGTGCATTTAGAACACTAAGTTGTGAGCAAGCAATAAGCTAATTGTGAAAGCAATAAGCTTGAAATGCTAAAGAAGAAGATTAAGAACGAACGCCGACGGGACTTGTGACTTGTGACTAAGGGCTATTTACAAATCAAAGGTATGGATTACAACGGAACCTATTCGTCTGTCGTCAACTACTCAACAATCTGCAATATTCTGGAAACGGTGGCGCAGTATGATCTTCAAGTTCGCCAAATGGACGCTGTGACGGCGTTCCTTCAGGGCGATTTGGACGACGAGGAGATATTCATGGAACAGCCACAAGAATTCCAGGACGAGCGTGCACCACAAAATGTCTGTAGACTGAAGAAGGCTCTGTACGGTTTAAAGCAGGCAAGCAGGGTGAAACAGGGTGAAACAACTCCACCAAAGGTCGGTGGACCCACCAACTAATCCCGCAATTAACCGGGTGGATTGGTAGGCGACACGGTGAAGTGAACTTTCACTTAACGCAGATATTGTCAGGCCACGGCTGTTTTAGACAATATCTGCATAAAATCCTCCGCATGCACCGAGTGCGCAGGAGTTGAGGAAACCGTGGGACATGTGTTCTTCGCATGTCCTCGCGTCGACGGCGTAATATCCGGCATGATTGCCGTAGGTGGTCACGCCACGACTCCGCATAATTCAGTCCAGAAGATGTGCCAAGACCGGGACATCTGGGACGCGTTATGCGTAGCAGCCTCCCAGACCGTCCTTGATCTCCAACGAAAATGGTGAAACGACCACCTAACTACTAAAGCCCGAAGTAGTTAGACATAGTGGGTGCTTAACAAGAACAATAACCCCCTCCCCGAAGTAAAACCGAAAGGTGGTTCCGGGGAGGGTCCAGGGCTTAAGGCGCGGATAGGTTTTAGTGGGTCGAGAAGTTGGCACCCTCATCCCAACACCCCGAATTCTTCAGGTGTCTGGTTGCAGATTTTCCAAGGTGTGGAACAAGAAACTGGACCAAAAGCTTCGGCGCATGGGATTGATTCGTTCCAAGTACGATCGTTGTGTATGTTGACGGCTTCCTCATCATCTCAAACGACCAACGGCTGATGGATGACGTCAAGCAACAACTTTGTACCGACTTCAAGATGAAGAATTTGGGACCGGCGGAGCAGATTCTGGGTCTGCGACTGACCAGAAGCAAAGGTACGGTTTCGATTGACCAGAAACGGTATATCGAGGAGCTGCTTGAGAAGTTCAAGATGCAGGATTCCAACCTTGTTTCCATTCCTCTTAACGTTAAGCAATGACTAATGAAGGAGATGTCTACTACAGCGAAGAAGAAAGAGGAAAAATGAAGATTCCATTTCGCGAGCTGATGGGTGGTCTTCAGTTTATCGCGCAATGCACGACACCAGTCAGTGGTAATTTGCGTCAGCAGCGATCCAGAATTCGCTCACTGGACGGCGGCAAAACGGATCCTTTGCTATCATCAAGGACTTCAAGATGACATACCGGAAGGAAAGCTCCGGCAAGTCTTCCGGAAACAGTGACGCAGATTGGGGTAACGATTCAGAGGCAGGAAGCTCACTTTTTCGACTTGCCAAAAGCATGAACATGAGCATGAGCATGATTGACCGCCCACGGATGCTACTCCGTTATTGTCAGATCTGCTGTATTTACACAAATAATCATGTTTGGGACTAACATGCATCCTCAATGTGTAAAAACTCGTGACCCCTTATAAAACAATACCGGCGCCGGCCGTGTCCGAATGCTGGGCAAGTAGGGAACGGGAAGGAACGTGTTGACGTGATACGCGCTTTGAAGGAATCTGAGATATCCTCTGCACTTCCACGAGAAATCACTGGGATGTTGGATAGTTGGGGGACGGTTAGCAGCAGGGGTCGTTTTGGTTAACGATACGCTGTGACTTTTTCGACTTGCCAAAAGAGGACTAAGTACATCAGACACCATTTCGTGCGTGAGCAGATGGAGTTGAAGTCAATCCAACTGGAACACGTCGCGTCCAACATTTAAGCTGCAGGCATCCTAACGAAGGCGTTACCGGGTCGAAACTTTTGAAGACACGCAGTTATTAGGACTTAAATTAAGTTTCGCTTAAAGGGGAATGTTAGCGTTCTAAGCGTTGACTTCTATGTCTATCTATCAATCTATGTATCTATATAAAAATGAATTTCTCTCAGTCGCACTGTCTGTCTGTCTGACTCTTAAGACTCGGGAACCACCGAACCGACGTGAAAAATTTTATGCAGGGGTTTTTGGGTCTGGGGAATGTTTTTATGATGGCTTTAAACCCCTCCCTTCTTTGGAAGAGGAGGTTCTCATACAAATGAAACACCAATTTCTGCATAACTCGAGAACTAATCAAGCAAATGGAACCAAATTTAGCATATGAGGGTTTTTGGAGGTAAGAAATGTTTCTATGGTGGTTTGAGACCACCCTCTCTGGGAGGGAGGGGGGCTCTCAGACAAATGAAACACAAATTTCTGCATAATTCGAGAACTAATCAAGCAAACGGAACCAAATTTGGCATGTGGGGCTTTTTGGAGGCAAACATGTTTCTATGGTAGTATGAGATCCTCCCCTCTATGGAAGGGGGGGGGGGCTCTCAGACAGATGAAACCGAAATTTTTGCAAAACTCGAGAACTAATCAAGCAAATGGAAACAAATTTGAAAGAAATGTTTCTATGGTGGTTCGAGACCCTTCCCTTCTCTGTTTGTTTGAACCCCTTCTTAGTCAAGAAATGGGGATTTTTGAGCTACTCTCAGTGCTACATAATGTAGAAGAAGTTAATCTAAGGTTATGGAAGAGGAACTTACGTTCAAACTGACATGATACAGCGTTGTTTGAAGATAAAAAAAATTTGAAATGCTTCTACACAGAAAGAAAATCCAGGGTAGAAACAACCGATCCAAGGGCTGAATTTAAAACACATACAAAAATAAAAACAAAACCAGAATAAACAAAATTAAACTCTACAATTGAAGTCAAACACTAGCAAACGAAAATATTTTAACAAAACTTGTTGCTTAAAAACAGCCATAAACCATAAACCTTCAGCGAGTTCTCTTCTTCGACTCTCTTCTTTCAAAATAAGATGACAATTAGCAAGTTTTACTGCATTTTTTAACCATACAGTGCCAGATAGCTAGAAGGACATTTATCCTGAAGTGAAAGAAACACAGTCGAACGCGCTTCATGTCACCTTGTTTTGAAAGAGGGGAAGTCGATAAACTTTTAATTCGCCCTTATTCCTCGGAATAATATCAGCGGCTGGATTGTCAAGAAGAAAATGAGTATATTTTTTAGCTCAGGAAGAACCAGCACATCGGTCTCTTGATCCCAAGCTTAATGATTTGCTCCTAGAAACTAAACTCACACGAACACGCCCTCAAATCGACACAAATTTTTCATTAGGGCCTAACTGACAAACGTAAACAATGGCTTTTTCCGCGAATATCTCGTCATTGAAAACTCGCCTAATCGATCCACCACGATCACTTCGAAGAGGAAGAGTTTACCTATTCGATAGAAAGGAAGGCTTACAGGGATTGCTTTTGTGCCACGAGAAATTTACGGAAGAAGCTATTGTTTACGTTTGGCAGTTAGGCCCTAATGCAAAATTTGTGTCGAAATAATCCAGCGAATCAAAACAAAACAAAGATTCCAGTACCAAAAAGCGCAAGAATCTATTGCAAGGTGCAGGCTACAACGTGTACTTCGGACAGAGGGGTTCTACAACAGTGAACCAATTTCAAAGCGCTAGTTTCACAATGATTGTTGATAATATCCTCCGACCTTTCTTTAATTTTTTTTAACGTTTCGTTACGAATATTGAGCTTAGTGACGTTTAACACCCGCACTTTATCGTATCTATCGTCATGTAAAAAGTGTTTGTTTTCCCACAGATAAGTTAGCTTACCATTTTTTATCTTTTTGACAGCTGTTTGTTATGTTTTCGGCCAAAAATGCACTACCACATTTCCAGAAGGCATACTACCAAACCCAACCGTTATAGATAGCGCAGTGATCCAGAAAAAGTATTGAATTTCATGGTAACAATAATTTCACCACTTTACAGAGTTGCCAAAACGCCTTATATTTTTCCACATGGTTATATTCACCATAAAATGTGGAACAAATTGGAGCTTTCAAAAAATTTAAACAAAATAAGGAGTGAGTGCGTACACTGAAAAAAAATCTAAAACTACCATTTACACGACTATGCCCATGCTCAAAACCACCATGGTTGATTTAATCGCATACATAGTAAAATCAAACGCATTTATAGTCAGGTGAAAATTATTTTTTTGGGTGTAAAAAAAAAGTTATTAAGCTTGCTTGTGCATTGGGGTCGTTTTTGACCAATCAACATCTCAAAAAAGCTCTAACGTCAAAACGGAATAAACTGCTTACCTAAAATTTTCTGACTTTTCCTAACTTTTATAAACAAACGATTTTTGGGCAGCTACAGCTTTCAGCGAGACATAGTGCATTCAGGGTCAAAAACGACCCAAGACTTTGACACGCTCCTAAAACCTTATTATTAAACCGATTTTCGATATCTTTGCCGCAAATGAAAGGTATAGGATCTAAAAACGACATGCTGGCTTGTTATTTTTATAAACTGGCCGTTCTGGGCACATAGGAACCCAGAACCGGTTGCAGTATGCATCCGAAGAGGACAATCTTGGAACCTCATATATTCGTACCGTTCGACGGCTCAAAATTCATGATTTCGAACACTGATCTTCAAAAACATCATGTCATAGATCGACCAGGAGATTAAACCTCATCCGAATATCCTGGAACAGGTTCCGGTAGGGTCCAAAGTGGACAATTTTGAAACCCCAAGTATTTTTCCGGTCGATGGCTCTAAATGTATGGTTTTGAATACTGATATCCAAAAACATCATGACATAGACCAACCAGAGAATTGACCACATCCAAATACTCTGGAACCCGTTCCGACAGGGTCCAAAGGGGACAGTTTTGGAGCCCCAAGTATTTGTACCGTTCGACGGCTCAAAATTCATGGTTTACTGAATACTGATATCCAAAATCATCATACCATAGACTAATACATACGGATACTCTGGAACCGATTTCGATAGGGCTCAAAAATGAAAATTTTAGAACCTCAAATTTTTTTGCCGTTCGATAGCTTAAAATTCATGATTTTATATACCGGTTACTCTGAAAACATATACCACAAAGGTCATACTACACATCGATGGCTCTAAAAATTTAAGTTTTTTTTATCTTGAACTTTTATTTTGTTGAAGGCCGCACATAACACCCAGTAAATCAAATTTATATTTTTTATTTACAAAAAAATGAATCTGTTTTAGGGAGGAATTGAATGATTTGATTGATTTTCGAACTTCAGATGACATAGCTGAGTCAGAACAAGATGAAAAGGCAATCGAACATTCTTCGGATTCTGGTGATGAATCTTTGGGCCACTCCGGGATCAGTAGAGTAGCCGAATGTGGCCAAATTAATTGGTAGGCACTACCAATGGCACGATGTTTTCGGGTATCAGTTTGCAAAACCATGAATTTTCAACCGTCGAACGGTACAATTACTTGGGTCTCCAAAATTGTCCGCTTTAGGTCCTACCAGAACCGGTTCCAGAGTATTTGGATGCAGCCAAATGGCCTGGTGTGATGTTTTTGACTATCAGTATTCAAAACCGCCGAACGTTACAAATACTTGGAGTTCCGAAATTGTCCTCTTTGGATCCTACCAGAACCGGATCCAGAGTATTCGATTATGGCCAAGTGTCCTGATATGATGTTATTGAATTTCAGCCATGAATTTTGAGCCGTCGAACGGTACAAATACTCGAGGCTCCAAAATTGTCCTCTTTGGGCCCAACCGGAACCGATTCCAGAATATCCCAATTCAATGGTAGGTCTAGTGCACGATATTTTCGGGTATCAGTATTCAAAAGCATGAATTTTGAGCCGTCGAACGGTACAAATACTTGGGGCTCCAAAATTTCCTTTTGGATCAACCGTAGACTATTTGGATGTGGCCTTTTGGCCGAAGGTGACAAATATTTGGAGTTCCAAAATTGCCTCTTTGGTCCCTACCGGAACCAGTTCAAGAATATCCGGATGTGGCCAAATCCTCTGGTTGATCTATAACATGATGTTTTTAAAGATCAGTATTCTTAATCGTGAATTTTGAGCCGTCGAACGATACAAAAATATGAGGTTCCAAAATTGGCCTCTTCGGATGCATACCAGAACCGGTTTTGGGTTCCTATGGGCCCATAATGGCCAGTTTATTAAGAGACCAAAATTATAAAAGTCGGTTGAACAATAAATTTTTGGCAGCGAAGCAAAGTCTTGGGTCATTTTTGACCCTGAATGCATTATGTGTAACGTTTTCCTAATGCATAAAGTTAACTGCCTTTAAAGCAAAAATATAAAATGTGTGATTAGGTCTGGCGAGAAAGGGTTATTGGGCATATAGACCTTAAGTAAAAATATGCAACTAAATAGTTTATATTTGTATGGTGGAATCCAGGTAACGCATAAAGTAAGGTTACACAACGTAGATGGCGCTCTTTTAAAAAGCTTTTCGAGCTGTCTAAGCAAAGTAATTGGTGACAAAAAGGTAAGAAAATCGACAATAATGACGATACTGACCAATTCCATACTGTTTAAAACATAGCTAGAAAGTTATTATTAATTCCAGTTTTAGATACTACGATCTTTAACCTTACTTTAGCTTTACTTGGATTTCACAATTGAAGAATAATTTTTCGCATATTCAGAATTTCTGATAATTTCGCATATTTAGGATCCTGATAATTGAAAGTTCATTAAGCCAGAGACTAATTTGAAGAAATCAATCATGTTAGGAACTCTCTCGTCTTGTGATTTTTTTGTTTGCACAGATAAAAAAATACCAATTAAAATCCAGTAACTATAATAGTAAGTAAAATGCTCAAAACAGAATCATAAAATTCTAAGAGGAATGAGCACAAGGTAACAATCAATAATGTATTTCTGAACATTCACATCACAAAAAATCTCATTTGAACCACTTTGTCACAGTACATCACTCTGTTTGCAGCAAATCGATAACTATTGCGCTAGAAGCATTTGCACTAGAACAAGCTCTTCCTACTCAAATCAAATTATAAACAACCTTCTCGAATCCGACCCATCCTACAGCAGGGCAGGAAAATTGCACTTCCTGCTTTGAAACATTGCCATCGTTTTCATTCTGGTTTCGAATAGCCTTTCTTCTTCATTGGCAGCTGATTTGATTTTTCCGCCTGGCGCATCATCGGCGCACTACACATTCCATGCTGTAGCGCGATGTGTTTTATTTTTACAATACTCTACACTATCTTCCTGCTTCGCCCGCATGCACCGCATCAACAAACACTAAATGGCAACACTCACACCCATTCGGTCGAGAAATAATATTATTGTTGAATTGATGCCGGCGGTTTCGATTTTCGTTTCGTTTTCGTACGCTTCGCCTTCACTATTCTACTGGTATGCACCGGCATTCAAAAACACCACTACCAGCACTGAACGGCAACACTTTGCATCGATTTTGGATGTTTGCATCCTTCGCCGATTCCACTAAGCACTTGAGAACAAAAACGAGCATTATTCTTCTCCGTGTTTCTTCACCTTCGTCGAAGGACTTTCCTCCATTCTCACTTCATCCGTTCCTTCGCCAACATCGCGTTGCGCAGATGTTTCGTATCACGTTCCTTTCTTTTCGAGTCGTTGGGTGGAACCCAGATAAAACTTACCGGCTCGTACGTTGACATCCCGCGAAATGATTGATCCAAACTGGTTCTTGGCCATGCAAGCGTAGACCTGGGCGTGCACGTCTTGACGGTAATCCTCCGCGCGGAACGGTGGGAACACTAGATTACCATTCGGTAGGATTTGCCGCAGTCCGGGTACTTCTCCAACGGCCGTTCCGTCGCTACGAATCCAGATCATTTCCGGTGGAGGGTTTCCAGTCGCACTGCACTCCACAACGGCACCGGTCGAGTTGGAGAAGTCGATACGATTGGTCGGTTCCTTCAGGAAGACAGGACCCTTGGAATCGTCAACCTTGGAAGCCGCTTGAACCGCTATGTGGAGAAATTATTCGAAATCAATTAGTGATTCCAAACATATAGTCATACAACATTCCCAGTATAGGATTCTTCCGATTTAAAGGAAGTCCAATCCAGGAACACTTGCTTTCTCAATCGCCAGAACGCAAGCACAGTTGTAACCATACGTTCCGAATCAACTAACCATTTAAGCAATTGAAGCCACTTAGCAGAACCATACACACTAGTGCGAACATTGTCGCCGTATCTCCACGGCACCGAATCATCACGAAATACGACCTCTTCACTTTTAGCACTCTATATGGGTTTGGTCCAATTAAATTATTCCGAGCACTGCACACTGCACAATCTTTTTGTTATTTTTTTTGTTTTCACTGTCTTGTCTGTACGAGGTTTTTTTTTCAAAATCTCTCCCCAAAGGGGAGACGGAAGATTGATATTTCCTGTTGTAGTACTTCCAAAGCAGAGACTAACACTCTAAAGATACACAACGACGGCGACGTCGACGGGGATGACGGTACGGTTGCGCGACGCACGCGACGGCGACGGGGTGTGGAAAACAGACCACGACGGACGTTTTCCCTTTATCCTTGTGTTCTGACAGATAAGGGTGCTACCGCGAGCCACCCCCCAAATCGAATTGGGGTGCCACCAAAAACCTGAAAGAAAGACAAAAACGAACTCATTAGTCATTAGTTTTAACATTTCCCCTCTCAAAACCATCACAAAATTACACCACACTGAATTCGAATCACACTTTTCACGAGAAAAATCCCGATCCTGATTTATTGATCGAGGGTGGAAAATTTTTCACTCCCCAACACTCACAGCTAGGACATACGGACAGTCATTTTCCATGATGGACGCACATCCCATAAGCGAACCCATGGAAAAAGCACTTTTTCCCCCGGAAAACTTACCTTTCGTGACGCGGATCAATGAAACTATGCTTCGATTCGTCTTTATTCTCCACAATAACCAACAATCGACGGATTTAGCACTATTTTTCACCTGGAAAATTCAATCCAAACGCGACGTACGGGTTCGATACTTCCGAACTCCTTAGACGGGCTCCAGCATCTATTTACTGCTGCTTGCTTGCAGTGTAGCATAGATGTCAGCGAGCGACGATGAACGTTATAGCATTATGTCGCGACGCCGCGATGGTGTTTGTGCAAGCTGGACGCTTTGGAGGGAATGGACAGTGACGATTTGAATGAAGTGCATGTTTATGTTGCTGGACTTACACAGTAAAACAAAATGCAACAAATTTGTTGCGCGTGACATCACTTTCGGGAAGAGGTTTCAACGAATATTGTCATATGAAATAAATTAATCTATATAAATAAAAATGAGTTGGGGTTTCCTTTGTCACGATTTAACTCGCGAGCAGAAGGACGGTTTGGCAAGATTTTTGCTTTGTTGGATTCATCTAGGACACCGGACGGTTCTTATGATGGTTTGAAACCCCTTCCTTCTCTGGAAAAGGGGGCTACAAGTGAAGCACAAATTTCTGCATAACTCGAGAACTGATCAAGCAAAGGAACCTAAATTTAGCATGCGGAAGTTTTTGGAAGCAAGCAATGTTTCTATGGTAAACAGATACCCCTCCGCTCTCTAGAAAGGGCGGCTCTCGTACAAATGAAACAGAAGTTTCTGCATATCTCAAGAACTAATCAAGCAAATGTAACCAAATTTGGCATATGGGGTTTTCTGGAGGAGAAAAATATTTTTATAGTGGTTTGAGACCCCTCCTCTCTCCTAGAAGGGGTGCTGTCATACAAATGAAACTGTAATTTCTTCATAACTCTAGATCTAATAAAGCAAATGGAACCAAATTTGGCATGCGGGGATTTAAAAGGCAATAAATGTTTCTACGATAGTTCGAGACCCCTCCTCTCTCTCTCTTTGTTAGGTTGGGGGGTGGTGCTCTCATAAAAATGAAACAAAAGCTTCTACATAACTCGAGAGCTATTCAAGTAAATGGAGCCAAATTTGGCAGGTAGATGTTTTTGAAGGCAAGAAATGTTTCTAAGGTATATCGAGACCCCACCGCCTTCTGTTAGAGGGGGGCTCTCATACAAATGAAACACAAATTCGCGCCGAGCGAATCGAATCTATTCAACGCCGTTTTCTTCGGTTCGCACTTCGTAGACTTCCTTGGAGCGACCCTTTTCGTCTTCCTAGCTACGAAAGTCGGTGTCAGTTGGTCGACATGGAGCCTCTGCGGGTCCGTAGAGATGTATGTAGAGCTTTAACTGCTGCAGATGTTCTACAAGGAAGAATCGACTGCGGAAGGATCCTTCAACAAATTAGCATTAACGTCCAACCAAGGCCAATGCGTCACAACTCCATGCTCAGGCTTCCTATTCGCCGCACCAACTATGGGTTGAATAGCGCTATTCACGGATTGCAGCGAACCTTCAATAGGGTGGCGTCCATTTCCGATTTTCATCTGACGCGGAACGCACTTCGTCGGAGATTTTCTAGCGTTTTTAGAACAATTGACACACGTAGTTAAGATAGTGCATAGCTTTAATTATTTTATTTTTACTTATTTATTTTTTTTGTTTTGACTTCAGTTAAGAGGTTATGTAATCGTTTCTTATTGTAATTTTTTTTTTGTTTTTAACATCATTAGGACCTAAACTTGGTCTGTTGATGTCTACTTCAAATAAACAAACAAATAACTCGAGAACTAGTCAAGCATATGGAACTCAATTTGGCATGTGGAGGTTTTTGGAGGAGATAAATGTTTCTATGGAAGTTGAGATGAGACTCCTCCGCCATCTGGAGAAGGCGGGAGGGGGGTTTCCATACAAATGAAATACAAATTTCTGAATAATTTGAGAACTTATCAGGTTATTGGAATCAAATTTGGCATGTGGAGGGTTTCGAAGGCAACAATATTTCTAAGTTGACTCGAGCCCCTCCCTTCTCTGAAAGGAGGGCTCATATACAGATGAAACACTAATTTCTGAATAACACGAGAACTTATTAAGTTAATGGAACCAAATTCGGCATGTGGAGGTTTTTGGAGGGTAGATTTCTATATACATAAAAATGAATTTCTGTCTGTCTGTCTGCCTGTCAGACCCTTATAGACACGGAAATTTTTGAACCGACCAACGTGAAAGGGCGGGGGGTTCAAACAAATGAAACTCAAACTTTTATTATAGAGCCCTGTGTGATGGTTTGAGAACTAATCAAGCAAATGGAATCAAATTTGGCATGTGGGGGGTTTTGAAGGCAATCATTGTATGGTGGTTTGAGAAACCACCCCCTCTGAAAGGGAGGGCTCCCATGCAAATGAAACACAAATTTCTACCAAAAATGAGAATTATTCAGGATACTTAAACACAAAACGTGTGTTTCTCGGGTAAGAAGCATGTTTTGATAGAAGTTTGAACCCCTGCTTATTCAAGAAAAAAACTCATTCAAAAAAAAAAACAAAAAACTGCCAGTTACATTTAATTTTTCTTCATTTAGTTGCAAGCGTAGCAGCGCACGCACAGAGTTCAGTTAGTTTTTAATATAAACCTAAAAAAGTATGCGATAACATATACCATATTATCGCAATCGTCGATTTCCGATAATGGATCGATGGAATGAATGAAAAGAAATTTAAATGTATTACAAAGTATGTTTCATAGGTTTAAGAACTACGGTATACGTGAGGACTACTGAATTCTTAACAGCTGAACGTTCGGTAATCCGATTAAATGGAATTTGGTAAAATTTAACCGAAATCCGGTAATTTTTTACAGATAACTCTTACAAATATTTTCACTTAATGACACTTCGTTTAGTAGTTGACAACACGTTTTCATGCAAACCCCATTCGAGGGGTAGTAATATCGTGCATATTGCCAATGTAATTGTACTTCTACCAATTTTTAAAGTGACATAGCACATTCCCATACAAGTTTAGAATTAAATGTTGCTGATTTTAGAGCATTCAGTGCTGCTAGACTATCAGACATAATACAAATATTTGAATGTCTACGCAAGCATATTATAGAACATTCAAGAGTTGCTTGAATTTCTGCTGAAACTCGGTTGGCCATTTTCCCATAGATATTGAGACATCTACTCCTGGACCAGTTACCCCTGCTCCCACAAGATTGTCCAATCTTTATCTGTCTGTATAGAAGACGATTGATCCTGGACGAATATTTGGCCCTCCATTTTCCCACAAATCACGACCAGGATTTGTCACATTGTATAAGCGACTGAAGTGAAATTTTTTCTCTATCCAGTCTTCATTTTTTATTACAATAGAATCAATATCAATCAATTTTTAAATACTCAGATGTGCAGTAAGTTCACCTTCTATAAAGCGCTTTGCCCGTTGGACTCTTAATGCGCTTCTTTCAGCTTCTAGTTGAACATGTTGATGCAACGAAAGCATATGAAGCAGAGCATTTAGTGCCATACTCGGTGTGCTGGCAGAAAGCAGCCAGTCTTTGTAGCCTTCCCAGTTTTTTTTGAGTTGATTTTTCTTTGGTTTTGTACACCAAACCAACGATGCACCAAACTTACAATCGTTAAATAAATCCAGTGGATCATTTGTGGTTTTAGCCCCTATTTCCTACCAAATGTTTTTTTATTTATCCAAAGAGCATCTGTAGCCTTACTAACAATTTGCTCTAGATGTGAATTCCAATTTAGTTTTCTGTCAAGAGCAAGAAATTAGCATTTTAATCCATTTATGGCTGTGTTCCAATCCATCGTTCTCGATAGTCAGAGCCGACCAGGGAGATAGTCATCCTGCCTCGTTGTGTTTATGTTTCGGTGTGTCGGAGAGTGTTTCGGGGTGTTTCTGTGTTTCAACATATCTGTCAGAACTACAATCGAAAATGTATCCATGGATTTCTTCGACGTGCACACTTACGTATCATCTGAGTCACATCAGTGCAAGCGAGAGTAAATAGACCTCCATTTTCAACAAGCTGTACCAGTGCCTACAGGTGGTCAAGTAGAAAGCGGAGGACATCATCAGCTACGAGGAGAAGGTGAATCGTGGCTGCGAGGATTTCAGTTTCAAGAACATGATAATCGACCAATTCAAGTGCTTGGCTTCTTCCCCGGATTGATGGTGATACATCAGAAGCTTCCGTTTCACCAGAACCTGGTCAAAGACTATCAGCGGCTTGTCAATCTCAAGGCGGACACATCCATGATTGATTGCCAGTCAAGCTCAAAATGATCGATCCATGCAACTGTGAACCGAGATCAAAGGTGGGCTCTCACGATACTGACCTACACCGGAAATAATCCACACATATTTATTGGCAAAAATCCATAGAAAATTCCACATAATACTGATGTGTTCACACATAAACAGCACCCCCTGAGAAACACAAATGAAGTTTATGTGACAAATGAAAAGTATGTGTGGCTACAAATAGTGGTTATGTGTACACATAGAAGGTATGTGTGGTTACAAATAGGTATCATTTGTTGATTATATTGCAAAAAATCATAGATGGGACACATAGATATTATCATTGCTTTTTTATCAGTGTACGACTTCGAGATTCAACATTGCCGCAAATGAATTCGAATGTGCAGGCCTGTTGTGCCGACTGATCGATTGAACCAACCAACTCGAGTAGGAATATATCGGTCGACGGGTGTAGCATCAGATACAGTTCATGTTCGTTGACGATACATAGTCGTCGTTCCCGACGTGTTTCGACGAAAGATCCTGCAACAGTTCCATCGAAGCCATCCGGGAATGGTCTGAATGAAGACGATTGCAAAAAGCTTTGTGTACTGGCACCATCGATAGCAAAGTTGAAGATTTTCTCAAGCGCTGCAAACCGTGTTCAACTGCTGGCAAGACTCATACCAAGCGAAGCTGAAAACGTGACCCGTTCTTTCAAAACTGTGGTTGAGAATCCCCGTTGACTACGCAGGTCCGGTAGATGGAGTCTACTTCCATATAATAACGATTCTTTAAAGGGGGCTGGCCCGTAAACAAATCGACGACAACGAAAGCCGCGATCAAGCTGCTGAATCAAACTTTCGCAACATTCGGCATTTCAGAGGTAATCGTTTCGGACAACGGCACCCAGTGCTCAAGTCACGAATTCCAGAGTTTCTTCACCAGTCATGGTACCCGACACATCCACATAGCTCCGTACCGCCCACAATGAAATATTTTAGCCGAAAGATTCGTGGACATCCTCCGGAAAATCCGGCCGGGAACCGTAGAACAAGCCTGCAAGTGTACTTGTAGCTCACGTTCCTGCAGGTGTACCGTTTTACTCCATCGACTAGCAACCTTAACGGCAAATCTTCGGCTCAGGTCGAGCAGAAGTGAAGATGTTACCACATCCAGAAACAGGATGGTGCATAACAGACTGATCATAAAATTGTCATGAAGAATATGTGCAAAGAGAAGACAGAAAATCGATAACAATCAATTTTGAACTTCATACAGCACACATTACTATGGCGGACGCGAAATACCCCTGATAACTACGATGGATTGAAAGCGCAATGTGCAATGTATCTTGATTACAGTTTTATTGGCTGTAAAGAATGGAATTTAAAAATAAATAAAGTATGATTTAAGTACTTAAAGTTTTAGTAAACTGCGTGCCCATTACTGTACACACTTAGAAAATTGTAAAGTATTCGGTAATTTTTTACCGAACTTTCAGCAGCTGAACGTTTGGTAATCCGATTTAACGGATTTCAGTAAAATTTTACAAATTCCGGTATTTTTTTTTACAATAACTAAAATTTCACCAAAATCCGGTAAATCGGATTACCGAACGTTCAGCTGTTGAAAGTTCTTTAAAATTTTACCGAATACTGTAAAATTTTAAAATTGTGTACATATGTCTAATTACTGTGATACTGGTAGAAAACGTTTACGAACGATACTGAAAAATAGTCACATCACAAATTAATAAGAAAATTGAATAAATCCTAGAGGGTTTGAGCTGTTTAGTGGAATACCTGTAACTAGAAATTAGAAGAAAAATTAGTATTTTCCATTTAATTCCAACTACGTTTGCTTATCTTGACAGATACGCGTATTTCGTCTACAATGTGCAGACTTCTTCATTATCTCGCACTAATAACTCTTCAGTGTCTCGTACTAGTCGAGTTATTAGTACGAGACACTGAAATACGCGTATCTGTCGAGATAAGCAAAGGTAGTTGGAATTAAATGTAAAATACTATTTTTTTCTAATTTCTAGTTAAAACTGAATAGTTATTCTTAATTGGAAGTATTTTGAATGTTTTGATTGAAGGAAAAATAAATTTAAAAAAAAATACTCATTAATTCCAGACCCCATTCTAGATTCAAAATGATCGAAAAACGCTAGGAAATCAATTTTTTAAAAATCGTTTTAAATATTTTGAGTCTTTATTTATCAACTTCCTTCGGTCTCCATATTTCTGAGGCAAATCTTTAGAATCTTCAACTATATCTTCTTTATATCTACTAACCGTACGCGAATCACACGGAAAAAAATCGAAAAAAAAACTCTGCTTCTGAGATAGAGTCACACCACCTGCATAATCACAAACCTTTTCTGGACCATTTCACTTATTGTTGACGACCATTTCCGTTATTGTTACGACATTTATTCTTGTAGTTGTCAACTATAAACTAACAATCTCCTATATAGTTTTAACAATATGTCAGAAGGTAAAAGGCCAAATAACAATATGTTGAATAGACGGTTAAGTTAGGTTACCATAAAAAATGCCACTTTTCACGAACACATTTTTTGCTGTCCTCTATGCCAAAAAGTTGGTTTATAATCCAGACCGAGTGCAGGCAATAAAAAACCTTTCAATGACAATATTGCTAACAATAACAATATTTGTTAATGTAGAGGTTGTATGGGAAAAATGAGGTTAAACTATCCGTTGACAATAACATAAAATGTGATAGTATATCTTACATTCGAAATATAGTTTCGACTATATAGCAAATTGTTTTTCGTTATGCGGGCAGATCATTCCATTGTGTAAATTGGCGTCGTAATGTAGTGTCATTTATGAATTGAATTCATCGCATTTGTTAAGAAAACAGCAATTTCATTTCCTCGTGTAAAACGCTTACAATTAAAATTGATAAATTTACCATAGGTAAGGTTTTTCCGAATAATTATGGTTATGATTATTTTATACAATTGATGCACAGTTTGAATCTTCACCAAGGTAATACAAATACAGTAGAATAAATCATTTTATTTAAGCTTGTTCTATCATATTTTTTATAATACCCACTGTGGATTGAATTGTATTTTTTTATTCGGGATCGTACACATTAAGTTCAGTTGAAAACTAAATAAATTTGTATTTGTTATGTTTGAACGTGCCAATAAAATCAAAGTTCTACATGGCCCACCCTACTTTGTAACATTTTCGCAACACACATGCTGCATTGCAACATTTTTCTGGATGTTTTGAAACACAATTTCAATCGAGCACCGAAATGTTTGTTGCGATTTGCTACCAGAGAGCCCTCGGTTAAGTTTTTTTCGACGGATCGATTGAAAAACTGCGCTGTGCAGTAAAAACAACAAAATTATTTCTCACGGAGTTCAACCGGACATAATTCACTCAAATGGTAAGATTTTCGCGTATTCTACGGTGAAAATTACTAAAATCAACGTTTAACTTTCAGCATCATACAGGATGGACATTTCGCTGAAGGTCGTGGTGAAGCTTTCCTCCCAGGAAAAGCAAGATGCTGCTGCCCTGGAAGAGGAGGAGGGAGATCAGCAGGAACTGGTGATATCACCGGATCGGACATTTCGATTTTCACGTGTCTTCCGTGGTGACACGGAGCCACGGGAGATCTACTTAGAGACAGTTGCCGGCGTTACGGAAGCGGTATTGGAAGGGTATGATTTTTCGATTGTGTCGTACGGCGAGCGAGGAAGTGGCAAGAGCTTTGCATTCTACGGAAATGGTGCGAGCGAGGGTATTGTGCTGTGCTTCGTCAGAGATCTGTTCTGTCAGCTAGGGGGGCATCCGGAGCGAATGTATTCGGTAGGAGTCGCTTGGACGGAGATAACGAGCGACGGGGATGTAATCGATGTGCTAGGCGCGGCAATGATGCAATGCTTCACGATTGAAGAAATTTACGGGTTGTTGAGCTTGGGGCTACACAACCGGAATCCGGAGAACCATAATATTCTGAGTTTGATCTTGGAGCAGCAGTGGACGGCATTGAATGGTTTGAATCAACATCGGCAATCCACGATTAGCTTTTGCGATTTGACCGGAACGGAACGGAGGTGGTGGACGGTGCGAGTAGGCTAAAAAGAGTCTGGGCTGAGAAAGTTAGAGATATCGTTCAAAAGAGAACCGGAGGACTACAATGAGTCAATTTTAACGGCATTCTTGAAGGATTCTTTCGGAGGTAGGGCTCAGACGTTGATGCTGCTATGCGTGAAGGATTTGGAAGGAGAACGGACTTAGGAATCTGAATTTGCTGATAAGGCACAGGAGATAATTAACCATGTCGTGATGAACACGTTTTCGGATAATAACGTGCCTGTAGTTGCACTAAATGAGGATCTTTCTGCTGGTATACCGCAGCCTAATTATGAAGGCTTGTACTTTGCTTCACAGCAGTGGTCGAAGCTACTGAAGAACGCAGAGAGTTTGTTCAGTAAAATATTCAGCACTTGCGAGCTACCCAGCAGGAACGAAGTCAATCTCAAGAATGGCTTTACCTTAAAGCCGAATGTGACGATTGCTTCAGTTCGACTGATATTAGTATTAATGCTGGCAATCAACCGACGAGGGTTTGCCTTGATCAACCTGAGAAATCGACGAAGGAGACGATAATTTGCAGAGTTGCGTCAAAGGAAATGCCAGAGACCGGTGCAATTCGGATAACGAAAGTGATTCGGACATTTGCACCCATCTGACGGAGTACACTGATCGGATTCAGGGCTATATGAGGAATTTCCAAGTCAAACAAACAACCTAATCAACGAAAAGTACAAAGACTTCTTTCGAGGCTCACCCGAAGATGATCGATGATATGAATGAAGAAATTCGTCAACAGGAAAAGCAGAAACAGTTGGCACCTGGCATACAATCCGGCTCCGGAGAAAGTCAGTTACGATGCAGATTCGATGAGCAGTAATGAGTTGTCTCTGATGCGTCGCAGTTGCAAAGTAATTCGACGACTTCACTGGCGCCCGGTCCCGTCATTAACAGCAAACGGTTGGACACTGAGCAACAACCTCCGCATAACGGTAACAGAATAGATTCTCTGCACGCTCAAATTGAAGAAATCAGGCGCACAATTTCGCAGAAGCAAAAGTATATAACGGTTTGATCGAGAATGGTAGGACTCAGATCGGTGGCCAAATGCTCGATTGTAACAAAAGAAGCGCAATCGGAGGATGAATATGAAAGCAAAGAAGCAACCGGCCAAAGCGGTCGTCAATGGAGTGGATAAGAAGGAGATAAACCATTTAAAGGGAAAACTTCTCAACTCGAACAGAGACTGAAGGACCTGGATTCGATTCGATATATTGCTGGGGAGTCCGGCCATAAGAAGGAAAAATACAGCAGTCACCTAAGGATCCCAGAAGCAGCTGGAAGTCCTGCAGAAGATGCTCGAAGGAGCTTGACAAGAAGGAGACGATCGAAGCGAGATTGAAGTGGGGTAGAAGGAGAAACGGCGAAAATCAGTGCCATTCAAGAGATTAGCGAAGGCAAGTAGCAAGATTAAGAATATGGAACGAGAAGAATTTCACATATCGAGCACGTCCCCAAGCGAGTAGTCGAGTAATTTGAAGAAATACGTTAATAAAAAATCCGAAGGACTCTCTACGGCAGGAGATTATCAATCTTCGGAGGACTCGAGATCCTGCTATATCAGAGGTGCACCTTGGATAAGAAAATCCGAGAAGACAAGATGCCATCCGTCGATGAAGAACGTAAACTGGTGGAATGTGATGAAGCTATTGAAGCAATCGACGCTGCTATAGAAATGAAAAAATGAACTTATTTGCGGCAGGAAGAGTATCGATACCGACGAGAGTCTGCAGCGAGAGAAAGGCGAACGAATGTTGATGGCCCGACTGAACAAACTCTACGGACGAGATGCGAACGGCACCTGCTCTACAAAGTACTTCAAAAAGTAGTCGATCTCAAAACAGCAAAAAGTTGGAAGTGCAATTCATAAGCCTAGAGCGTGAACGAGATACCTGGAAGTGGCAGGAAAAGATTCTCACCAACGCCATCCGCCAAACCCGACTGGAAAAGGAACGCTCGATAATTGCCCTCCAGAAGCAGTATGAAACCAAACAGAATATTATGCTGCGTCATTTTGCCGCCGATACGTCGGCTTCGTGCTGATTCCATTCCGGAGAATGCCCTAAACATATTCACCCACCGCTGAGCTGATGCTGAGCCCGAGTTCTAGCCACTTGCTCATGCCATCATCAACTCAGCGCACTGGACTCTGACTCAGAGCCAACGCCGCACAACAAGCAATTAGCTGCCGTTTCAGAAACTGCGAACGTGGCGGCGGCAACGAACTGCCGCTTCCAGCGTTTCAGCCTCTTGTCCCACCACTGCTGTCGCAGAAAGGACCGCAGCAAGAACAAACTCTTT